>OX418223.1:41871988-42346988 GCA_948455865.1 Conomelus anceps | reverse complement strand
AGTTAATGGTCTTGATTTGATGAATTGTTAATAATTTATTTCTCAAAGTGATTCACTGGATAAATTCAATTTCTGCGTTTCTTCCAACTTGAAGTGGGAAGTTATTTCCACTGAATTTTAAATTTTTCTATATTAAGGAAATTTTGTTCATATTTTGCCTTGGAAGTAGGCGTAGGCGTAAGTACTTGATAAGAATTGCCTTCAACTTCGGCTATTCAAACGGATGTGACAACTTTCAACGAATATTTGAAAAGTTCTTGTCCAAATTATGAGATGACTTGAAGCGATTGAGTTCTCTATTTGCAGCAAATTAATTTTTTTAAAGAAATAGAAGTTATTAGGAAGTCAATTTCATGCAATCACGCTAAGCTTAAAAATTTTCTGATTCGATTTTCCCCAGACTATTGAAGCCCGTCGTAGCACTGACATAAGAGCCATTCCAATTTTTTTTCTTTGTGCATCAATTTTTGAAAAAATGCATCTATTAAAAAAAACCATTGATTTTGGAAAAAATGTATTGATTTTTAAGAAAATGCATCGATTTTTGAAAAAAATCATTGCTGCAATAGTATATTTTGATCCTCTCATACTAGACACCAGTAGAGCTTTAAATCTGAATAGGCCTAACTGTTTTTTGTTATCCACTTTCTTGTATGATATTATGATTTGTTAATGACTGATCAAATAACATATAATCAGAATAAATTATTATTAATTTCCAAATCATGAATGATGTATAATAATAAATACGGATAGTCAAACTAAATCTTATTTGTATTTTAACTTCTGGGTGTCCAGGGAAAATATAAAAGATTGGCAAAAGGTTGGAGTAATTCTTTTTTTTAAGGGTTAAAACATAAGAGCGGCCAGTGCTTGAACCAGAACAAGCCGAATGGAATAAAAATGATGGTCTTATAGATTTCAAGTCGGCTTACGGAGAGACGGCTCACCTGAGCAGGTTGTAGTGAGCCGACTCTCCGTAAACCGACTGAGTTCACGAGTTGCGAATCTAATCCTCCAGCCTCGGTCGCTCATATATTATAACAAAATAATATAGTAAGTAGAATAAGAATGTCATGTTTAAATATTTGTGGCAGAGGATTGGATATAGTTCTCCCTTGAGGTCAGAGCCATAAGCTATCTAATTTTGTCCATCATGGAATTAGCATACAAGTTCATTTGAATTAATCTCATTAGTTTATTCATCAGTATCAATATCCCAATGCTGTCATTTATCTTTTCAAAAATTCATCTCTTTGTAATAATTATCATTGTGTCATGTGTGGTGAAGGATCACGATATTGCTTTCAACACTAATTAGCAGCTGAAATTGATTCGGTTCTAAAATGATGTTGACTGCGAATTTAGGTCAGCCGTGGATAATGAGAGAAGCATTTGCCGAGTTGTGCAGTTTGCCAGCCTGATTGTGCGCCAAGTTGGTAGCGCCGCGACGCTGTGTTAACCTGTTGAGACGCTAGACACTGCAGTAGCGTCGTGGCGTCGATTTGAGGCGGGTGTTGACTCCTCGCCGCGAGTAGATCGGCGTCCTCGAAGAACGCCCTCGGTTAACATGTTCGTTACCGACTGCAGTCCGTTGAATACGTTTTGGAGTCAGCTACTATTATGAAGTTTGGTACTGCGTGATTGTCTTCAGTTGTTCGTTTACCTTGAACTTTTAAGAAAATATTAATTGATAGTGGAATTATTCTTTCAATTCTAATAGAAAAAACAATAACCAAGGATTTATAAGTTTATATTACTATTGTAGGTGTTTCAAAGAGTATCTATCTCCAAATAACAGCCATAAGGCTGGTTGGTAGCAAAACTTCATGCTCATCCGTCATCCGTTTCGCGGTTCAACTCACTAAAAGATTATGAAACTCAATATTTGTGATGTTAAAGATCCATCTTGTTTCCACTAATATATAATAAAAACTAAAAACACTTTCAAGTGGAAATTAACTCACATTATGGCGTGACGGCCGTTTCACTCTGTTGTTAACAGCATCGTGAGACGACCCACAGTGAGTGTACTGTGGGTAATCTGACGATGCTCTTAACAACAGAGTGAAACGGCCGTCACGCCATAACGTGAGTTAATTTCCACTTGAAAGTGTTTTTTAAGTTTTTATCAATATTTGTGCTCTGTTCAATTCATTTGATTTTTTTGAGGACGGAGTCCACATAGGTCTGAGATCTGTGGGAAATGAATTGGATGATGGTGATTGATGAGTTGAACCTACAGAGTTAGGTAGGTTCCGAACTACCGGGAAGTGATTTTACATAAATAAGATCATGAAATTGATTGAAATAACATTCAAAACCTAACTTTGGAATGTAGTTTTTCATTTTTTGATTTTCTTATTCTTGTACTAGAGCACCTCTGGAGGCTCCTAGCACAACCCCCCACACGGTTATAACACAAGCATTCAACAACACAATTAGAATTTTTTCATATTTTTCCATTCCATTACTCCAAAAATTTGAAGAAACTTTTGGATTGATTATAGTTTACTATTGATTATTAAACTGCGCAAATAATTCACATTGAATCGGAATAAATTAATTTTCAAGATAATACTACAATAATACCACCTATACCAACTACAGTACTACCTTACTTGCCTAAACTTATTGCTACAGTACCTGAGGAAAACTTTTGTTTTGTATTGTTGTAAAGGGGCTCTGCTGCAACCCTCTTAGCACAATCAATGCATTTCATCCTTGGTTAACTAGTTTATACTTGTTAATACAGGTTATACCATATTCTAAGATATCTCTGGCTTATAAATCCTTTTTAGGCTGAGAAAATTCATTTGTTACTTACTACTTCCACTTATATTACTTATTACTTATACTTGTATTTCCACTGTATATAAGTAAACATAGCCTCATAGGCTGCAAATAGAAGATTTCTTTCAATTTCAACGATTGGCCTTGAATTTACAAGGCCCGTTGCAACAATGGACCTAGAGCAATACAATGTTGCATAGATCGAGAGCTTAGATTACTGCAGATTCAAACTAGACTGGACATCACTGCTCCTAGCATTTGATTTATGCAGTGTCGCTCTAGCTCTCGCCGTTTAGACGGGCCTTTACATCAACCTAGGTCTACTACTACTTATATCCAAATCATATTTTTATTAATTATCTCTTTTTAAGTTTTGGTGGCTCTTATCAAAATATCTTTTTTATTTGTGCAGATGACTTGAAGGAGTAGTTTAAATTTTCAAGAGTAGTTTGCGGTTTTTCATTGTGGTGACAGTATTAATTAATCAATGGAATGGTGTAGATTTCAAAACTGATTTGCGGTTTTTAATTGTGAACAGTATTAATTGATCCAGGCAATTAGTAATAAACTTTTGTGCGTGCTAGTGTCAAGTGTTGAATGATCAATGATGACAAACACAAAACTGTTACCAGTGTACAATGGCTTGATGTTTTGCTAGTAGTGCTAGCTTGTGACTCGTGAGTGTGTGTGCGTTCGCGTGTGTAAGATGGCCGAGGCAAAGGAGTATCGGTTCTTTCGCAGCTTCAGCGCCAAAGTGGAGTCGGGATGGCCGATGCGAAAAGCCGAACAATTTTGGAGAAGACTGCGAGAACGGAAAATAGCTGGTATGTCACTCAGTCACTGGGTCACTGTACTCGTAATAGTAACTGAACCTCACTTATATTATTTATGATGACCTATTTATCAATACTGTAACAATACTTCTAAGTTGGAGTAAAGTTCTTCTTCTTTTTCTTCCACTTTACTCCGTTTCTTCTTCTTTTCTTCGTTTCTGATCCTTTTTCTTCTTATTCTTCTCCCTTTTTCTTCTACTTTTTTCTTCTTTTCTCCCACTTTTTTCTTATTTTTCTTCCACTTTTTTCTTCTTTTTCTCCTACTTTTTTCTTCTTTTTCTCCTACTTTTTTCTTCATTTTCTCCTACTTTTTTCTTCATTTTCTCCTACTTTTTTCTTCGACCTTTTTCTTCTACTTTTTTCTTCTATTCAACTTTTCTCCTACTTTTTTCTTCGACCTTTTTCTTCTTTTTCAACTTTTCTTCTACTTTTTTCTTCTAGTCAACTTTTCTCCTACTTTTTTCTTCGACCTTTTTCTTCTTTTTCAACTTTCCTCCAACTTTTTTCTTCTACTTTTTTCTTTTCTTCTACTTTTTCTCCGCTCCTGCTTCTTTTTCTTCTACTTTTTCCCTCTTTTACATCTACTTTTTTCTTCTTTTTCTTCTACTTTTTTCTTCTTTTTCTTCTATCTTTTTCTTCTACCTTATTCTTCTTTTCTCCTACTTTTCTCTTCATTTTCTTCCACTTTTTTCTTCTTTTACTTCCACTTTTTTCTTCTTTTTCTCCTACTTCGAACTTTTTCTTCTTTTTCTCCTACTTTTATCTTCTACTTTTTCTTCTACTTTTATCTTCTTTTTCTTCTACTTTTTCTTCTACCTTTTTATTCTACTTTTTTCTTTTCTCCTACTTTTTTCTTCATTTTCTTCCACTTTTTTCTTCTTTTACTTCCACTTTTTTCTTCTTTTTCTCCTACGTTTTTCTTCGACCTTTTTCTTCTACTTTTATCTTCTTTTTCTCCTTTTCTCCTACTTTTTTCTTCGACTTTTTTCTTTTAATTTTTTCTTCTTTTCTCCTACTTTTTTCTTCTAATTTTCCTTCTACTTTTTTCTTATTTTTCTTCTACTTTTTTCTTCTTTTTCTTTTCTTCTACTTTTAATACTTTTTTCTTATTTCCTCCTAATTTTTCCTTCTTTTACCATGAAAAATGTCAGCTTATTCCTAAAGTTCTAATTTTTCCTCCCACATATTCTTTTTCTTTTCTTCTTCCAAATATATTTTTTACTTTCCATCACCACTGCTTCTCTCTCTTTACAGGCGTCTTCTTCCACCCCTTCTTACACTTTTGTCAGATTCCATTATCTCCTTTTTTATTCACTTCATTCCTTCAATATTTTCAATCATCAAACTTTCCCCATTACTTTTCCTTGAATTTCCCTTATTAACTTGTTCTATTTCAAAACACCTTCTTCATTGCACCCTCTTGATCTGCCTTCACCTTGCCCTGCTCCTTTTCTTTGTTTATTACTCTCAAGATAGAACTCCTCTTTCTTCCTTCTTCCCATCCTTTTTTTGTTAGTTTCTGTCTAATTCCCTTTTTCACTTATTTCACTTCATCCTTCAAGTTGAATATTGGGTAATTTATTTCAAAAATGGTAAAAATACTTTTGGAAAGGTTTTCAGTTTTTTAAAACGAAGTAGAACCTAAAGATATATTTCGATGTTCCATTGCCGATTTCTTCTTTTACTTTTTTCTTCTTCTTTTTAGTTTTTTTCAACACCATCAGGCCAATTAATCCTAGACTTCGGATCAATCTTTGTTTTACTTTTTATTATACTTTTTTTTGTCGAGATTTTGATCCTGTGTTTTGAATTTGAAATTTGTGATTTGAATCAAGGACTTGGTTATTGTTTTTGATTGGAAAATACATTTTTTCAGCTGAATTCAACGGTATAAGCATTAGCATACTCACCTAAACTCGGACATAATGAGCTTATAATTTAATTAATAGAATTCTCAATGAAGCAATATTTTTTGAATGAGTGGAATTGACATTGTCTTCCATTTATTCTTTCTTGTTGTTTTTTATTTTATTACTGATCCTCACAAAGCACAGCATATCTGATAAACAAAGGAGTATGCTTGAAATCCATTGTGTAATCTTCTGTTCTGTTGTGGGTGGTATCGTCAATATTTTCCATTGAGCTAAAATATGAGAAACCCCGCAAGGGTCTCGGCAGGCTTTGTGAGTGATTGGAATGCTCCTGTCAACGAATCTTTCCAACTTCCTTTTTTTCTCAGATATTGGGTGATAGTGGAAGGTTCTTCGTCCTTTCGACGTGCTGCTATCTTTTTAATCCATCATTTCTTTTATTTGCAAGCTTTGGGCACATCCCTCTTATCTGTTTCTTTACTTTAACTTTTGTAAAAAGTTGTTAATCGATACTTTAGTCCCCTTATCGACTGAAAGTTCGTTTTTTTTAACTTTCTTTTGTCGAACTTTGAGTGTTGGACTGACTGTTAGAAGGATTTATTCGAGGTAGGAGATTGAAGATTTGCTGTTGGAACTTTTCATGATACGAAAGTGTCTGAGGTGGATCAGCATCTATTTTTTTCATGTGAATTAAGCTTAGTAATGCTCACATTTTCAATGTGTGTTCAATAGGGATTCTGTGCACTTATGCAGGCTATTTGGAGCTGAACTATTTGTTACATTGCAATTAAATTTCAATGTGTTATTTGAAGAAAATGCCTTTCTGAAAATCATAACGGTGAATATTCTATGAGTTTGTTACACATAACAAACTTATGCATGCTGTTAGAACCTGATTTGAAATTATTAAAACCGGAGAAAAATTATAGTTAGAATTTGTTAGAACTTTTGAAAGCAACCGGTATGTCTTCAAGATAGAGAGCTTTAGTTTCTGTTATCATTATTATTACCATCATCATCTTCATCATCATCATCGTCGTCGTCATCGTTACTGAAACTTGTGACAACATAATGGACCTGTCAATGTTGTGATCAATGCCACATTTGCAGCTAGAGCCTGTTGCACACAGCCTATTCTACATGATAATGTGTTTTTAAACATCTGTTTTGTGTAAGACATAACCTAAACACCAACACCGATGACCGAATTTTCGACCTGCAGCCTACTGATTGTAGCTCATAGGCCTAATATATACAAATTTCAGTCGAAGAACTCCTGAATAGACACAGCTTACGTCTCAATGCTTGTAGAATGGGGCCAAGGCTGTTTGAAAAGCCATGCTTGTTTTTACGTGGATTATAAGCAACTGTAACGGTCTAATTTGAAATATTTTTCAGATAAATATTTATTTTAAAAGAGCAAAGATTTTTTGGAAGATTATTGTTATATTGTTTTTTTTATCTTTTGGAGATTCTCTTGTGTTTTACCAAAGACATTGATTGACATTCGTAAGAATGCTTCATCTATGATTTTACTAATAATTGAGAAATTATTGCGAAGAGTTGTATCAGCCGAATCAATAGAGAGTTTAAGAAAAACTACCCTAACGACGTAACGACGAAGTTTATACTAACCTGACCACTCTATGGTTGCTCTCAATAAAAGTTGCTTTAAAGCGAGCTGAGCCATAGTGTTGTTAGGTTAGAATTGACGTTATCGTTAGTGTAGTTGTTCAAACTCTCGTATAACTAAGAATTTTACTCTTAATGTGTAATGATTCTAGCGTTCTTGAAAATTGAGTCTCAATCTAGGCTCTCGAAATCATTGCCTTTTAGTTTTAACTTTAACAGTCATTGATCTATACCGAATAACAGTAATGTATGAACAAACAGTTTGCCGTGATAATAATTCTCAGCTTAGTATACCCCGTAATGGGTGTAGCATTCTCAGATTTAGCAATTTCAACTTGGTCTAGCCCCATAATGCAGACTTACCAGACACTGCTCTATACAATTGATGTTGCTCTAGAAGTCTCTCTCCGTCGACACAAACTTTGAGAGAATATCAGTTGTGTATGTCAATTTATTTTTGAAAGTGCGCAGAAACACAAAGTCTGTTTTTTCTACTACGCATCCCTGGTAACACAGAGCAGCTGTACTAACAACTAGTAATTCTCCTTATGAAAACATCTCAAGCCATTTCAAACATCTCAATTGGTGGATCGCCACGAGAATGGCATCAGCTAACTAACATGCATTCTTTTGGGGGCCAATGTAATTTTCATGACAAAAAAATGCAATCTATCTTTCTATCTACCATGACGATTCACCTATAGTAATGGAGAGTATAGTAGTTGAGAGCCGACATGCGCGAGGCAAATTCATACTACTGCCAAGAATTATTTGACATCCTATACTGCACCAAACGTATTCCCATTATTTTAAATCAACTTATTCCCTGAAACAATTTTCTTGGACCTTGTTTTGACCGGGCCCCATAGTTTTGCCTTGAATCTGTGAGACTGGGACTAATCGAAAACTTGGACTGGAAGTAGCCGGCTAATAACTAATCGCTGACCCGTTCAAATGAATATACGCTAATGCCAGGCCTTTGATACGCCGTCTATATTTAGTTGCCGGATGAACTATGTGTGCGTAAACTAGGAGATATTGGTGTGACGTCAAAGAGAGGGATCTCTATGTGAGAAAGACTCTCCTTTTCGAGAGGGAGTGAGAGATTGATTGAGAATTCTGCTACGGAGGCGGAAGATGTGGCAAACGAGATGTAAGCAGTAAGCCTGGTTCAAGTTAAGCCATTGGGTGTCCGCCTAGCATGTCCATAGTCCAGACTGCATGTCTTCATCCAGCTCTCTCAACTTATGCAAACAACTAATAATCCTCCTATTCTGTGATAATCTCCACATTTATCCATCTCTACCCGGCTTCTTTCTCTTTCAATTAACATGCAAAATAACATCGGTTGACAAGAACTTACTGTTTGTTGTTTTTCTGTAGCAAAAAGGTATTAGACCGTCCAAACTAATAATAATCTTCCTTAAAATGTACTGGGGTTTCTCATAATCCTTGAAAAATGTACTGGGGTTTGCATAAACTTAGTACTAAGTGAAAAAATGTGCTTATGTGTGAAAGTATGTATGAAAGTATGCTCGTGTGTGACAGTGTTAGATTATAGCTAAGCAGTTGAAAAATTAAAAATTTCAGAGTTTGCCCAAAACTACGTTAAAAATAACGATAATACAAACCTCAACACTCCATACATCTGTCTGCTCTAAAATCAAGATGCAAACAATTTTTTTTTTTGTAGTGAGTGTGTGTTGTGGTTAGCATTATCGTTATTTTTAACGTAGTTTTTCGCAAAATCTCAATTGTATCTCTTTTACTGATAATGAATTAATGTGGTTGTGACGACTATAATTTATTGAATATTATATGAAAAAATCTTATAGAGTCTTATGTATCGAATTAATCAATAAATTTATATTTTTATAGATTAATCATTCCTAATCTTTACACTTTTCCAAGAAAGTGCGTGCACAATTAAGGTAGGTTATGGAGTTTTTGTGACATTTCTGATTGAATCTGATATCAGTAACATAATAGCAGATACTGATAAATCTCTTCCAACTAGAGGTTTTATCCATATTAGAATACAAAACAAAAGCCACAAAAACAGTCTAATTATTTTTTTTTTTTTGAGTGGTGTAAGCACAGATACTTATCAGATACTTACTTTGTGTGCAAGCTTTTCTGTTTAATTTTCAATTCATTTCTGATCATTTGAAACGATCAGATAGCTTGAATTTGATTTCGTGTTGTACTTATCTTATCTTTGTTATCTTTGTAACATAGTTTTTTATATATTAGATTAAATTATTTTTTAATAAATATATATATTACTTATAATGTAATAGTGTTCGTTAGTTTGTAAAATGTTCGCAATTACAGCAAGTTAGAAATAGCAATTAATTTGCAGTCAAAGTTTCTGTACTATTGAATCTCTTTCGGGGAGTTCAAAATTCTGGTAAAGACCTTTCCAGGAATACAGTAGTACAGGGACCGAGTATTCTCGGAGATTGATAAGCTCTATATAATTATAGCCAATTATTTTATAAATTTCATCTTTAGATGAATCCCACTTTAGCTAATTTCATCTTAATTATCTAAAACAATTATCCACCCCTATTACATTTTCCCAGAATACTATCTTCCTAATTACATAATATGATACATGTTCGATCGATAGCAGTCATGTAACATACTGATGGTTTATCAGTATTTGTTTGTTTTTTGTGGATGCTCTACATGCCATATTTGTGACACGTACTAACAGAGTTATTCTCTCTACAGCTTTTGTCATACAGATGCTATGACAGTTTCTATGTGCGAAACAGTGAGTTACGGGAGATAGAGCGAGGGTGATAGAGTGAAAAAGTGATTGAGATAGTGTGTGAGAGAGACAGAGTGATTGTGATGGTGAGAGAGTGCGTGATGGAGAAGAGAGAGAGTGAGTGTGTATGTGTGAGAGAGAGCGTGAGTGAGGGAGTGAGAAAGAACGAGTGAGTGATGTTTTCGTTGATTGCTAGAGAATAATAATTGTTCTAATTTCAAAACGTCAACCCTAGTTGAACGATACGATAATAGTGATGGATTTTGCGTTGCATCTGCTCTCACGTTCATTCTCACAAGCTCTTTCTCACTCACTCACTCTCTCTCTCTCTCTCTCGTGCGAATTGACAAGTGGGCGCTCTATACTCACTGCACTGCAAAGGTCGCTCAATTTCAAACACCAACCTCTTCCACCCACTGTTCTTATAGTCTAGCTGAAGTGCTCTCACGATGTGGGAAGTAGCCTACACATCATATCACTGAACAATTAACCCACTCGTGTTTCATATAATATGTGTGTGTTCGTATACTCGAAAAAAGACATTGTTCCCAGGGATCTCCTGAAAAATATTTTTTAATGTTTTATTTTATTTTTTTACAACGAAATTATTAATTATCTCTTTTTGCTTGGATGCAGTTTTAAAGGAAGGTTTTGAAAGCTATGAGGTAGCTAGGATAATGAGAAATGATAAAATTGAAATAGGAAATTAAAATTGAATAGAAAGGTATGATATAATATGCTCTTACATGGAAAATGTGAGTCTTTTGCTCGTTTTCTATAATTATGTATTGATACTAAGAAAATTTTTTTGATCCCATGTGCCATGAAAAATATTTAATTTTTTTCATTTTTTTTTTTACTCCTTGTTTTCGTGAAAATGATTAAAACAACGAAATGATAATTATCTTTGACTGCTAGAATGCTTTTCCAAGTAAAGGTTTCAAAAGCTATAGTAATAGCCAGGATGATGAAAAATCATAAAGTTCAACTAGAAAGATATTACTGATTGATATAACGTTTACGTTTTCAGAGTTGAATAAATTTCTAAGATCATGTAAAATAATTTAAAATAAAATGATATAATTATAATAAAATAGAATAACATCATTGTTCAACGAATATAAAACTACGTAGAACACTCAAATAAAAAAAATACAAGAAATAGGGAAATACAAGAAATAGTGTGAAAATCGAACTACGGTCTTCGAACAAAAACATAGCTACACGATTATTTATTCCATTTTTCAGTTGTCAGATAAGATCGTAGCTAAAAGGACCTCCCACCGCCCACACAATTTTCAAATGACCATTATTAATATACGGACAAAATTTTTTTAGAAAAACGTGCCTCATGAACCAATGAGTTCAAAGCTCACAGCGTCGACCAATCACATCGCTTCAACAGATCGCGGCTGGGGGAACTTCTACCTTCCATTTCAGATTTCAAATGAGTTTCACTGGTTTAAAGCTTGCAGCCTCGACCAATCATATCGCAGAACTTTTGTTCTAAGCTCATAACTTCTTCTCATTGGTCAAAACACGCTACTGACTATGAGGCCCCAGACTCCATCCAGTTCAATTTAACTTTCTAACTTATTTATTTAGTGTTTTAATCATTTTCACGAGACCGGCTACTTCCAGTCCAAGTTTTCGATTAGTCCCAGTCTCACAGATTCAAGGCAAAACTATGGGGCCCGGTCAAAAACAAGGTCCAAGAAAATTGTTTCAGGGAATAAGTTGATTTAAAATAATGGGAATACGTTTGGTGCAGTATAGGATGTCAAATAATTCTTGGCAGTAGTATGAATTTGCCTCGCGCATGTCGGCTCTCAACAACCACTATACTCTCCATTACTATAGGTGAATCGTCATGTTAGATAGAAAGATAGATTGCATTTTTTTGTCATGAAAATTACATTGGCCCCCATGATGCAAACATCATTCTAAACTCTTTTTGTTTACGGTATATGAATAAATAATTTTATTAGTCAAAAGTACAAAACATCTTTACTTAGGCCTAATAAAAAATCTCTTACAACTAATAAAAAGGTTTGCATCACGAGGATACTTAGAGCCTGTTTGTGATGGTACAAATTGATATATTTATTATTATAATGAAAGAGTATAAGCTCTAGAAGGGCTGAAGGCCGGTTCGGTCAACGGGAAATAACAACTCTACAAGAAAGAGATAGATAATATAAACAAGCATGAAAATAATATATCGAAAACAACTCAGGATATTTACAATAGATCCCCTGTTAAATTAATGTGATGGCGAATGGAAATTAATAAGCTACAACACAAAGCTAGATACTCTAGACTTCTCTAGAATTCTCTTGAGATTCTCTAGACTTTTTGATTTTTTAGAACAATTAATAGAATTAAATGAGACTAGTAATTCAGACTTGAGACTCTAGACTTTAGTAATTTTTCTATTCTCATTTAATTCTATTAATTGTACTGAAAAATCCCATATTGCAGAAATGACAACAAAATCTATGGCAGTTTCTATTACAATGAATAAATTGATTTATTGAATGATAATAAAACAATAATTAACGTTTAGATAAACATTTCTAGTTGCACTTTGTTCCAGAGTTTTTTTCGAATAAGTTGTATGGTTTTTTTTACTTTCAAATGAGTTGTACATTAATCCATCTAGACTTGGTAGCTGCTTAATGCAACACCTAGCAACAAACATTAAGTTTACTTAAGCAGTAGTATATCAGTAAAGTATTTAATATTACGCGTTGCAAGTTTCACGGATGCTTGGGAAGGGTGCATATGCGCTTAAAGGGGTGGAGGGTGGTGGATCAGGAGTGAGGAAAGTGTAATAAGCGCACACCCACACATGCACAGTAAGGGTTGCTTCCCTTGGGCTAGTTTGCATGTTACCAGTCGCTTGCTCTTCAACCAGAGATCTTAATGATAGTTGTTGTTGCCTAGTTTATTACGCACGCTCCACCGCTAACCACCACACGCCACCCACTGACTCAACATCTTTGCTGTTGCTGTTGTTGGTAGTGTGGGTGGGGGTGCAATAAGAGAGGTTTTCTTGAGAAGGAACTGAAGTTTTGGGGTGAAATACTGTTCTGTATTGAGTAGAGGATAATTGGATTTCGCTTGTAACTTTGGTGGAAAGGTTACATTACTGAAATATTACACTATTGATAGATTAAAATGGATAGCAATGCATTTTAAATTGCAATATATTTTACATTTTTGAAAAGTGATAGCCATCTGTAGCATTTATATGTACTGTTACGGGTTCTAATGGCTAAAATAAAGCTGGCAACACTAAAGTTCACACTTGCACTTTATTTACTCAAATAAGTCTTTTTACACACACTAATTGTAGGTTCAATTAATAAAGAAAAACAGATCAACAAATGACAAGCTAATACTTATTTTCAAGAATTAATGAATAATTAATTACAGGCTGATCAATAATAAAATGAACAAGAGTCCAATAAACTGTACAATAATTTAGAAAGAAATGATAAAAGAACAACTAATCACTTACAAAACACAGTCTAATTCGTTATTTGACAGTCCCAAATAAAATCACTTGACACAACGTCTTTAAACTGTGAGTAAGCTGCACAAATAGTAAACACTTGTCTCTGCACTTTACACTGAAATCGAGCGCTGTTTACTCCAACAACACTGGATTGTCTCTCAGACGTGATCTGTAGCACAATCTGTCACGCGGGTTTGTAAAAACTAACTAACTGGTTCACATGAGCTCCTTTATATAGTTGTCATAATTCCAAGTACTGGCGGCTTCTAGATGCTTCAAGAATGCCATGGAATGTCAAGAATATAGTAGAACATGACCTCAATTGTTCAGGAAGTTTGTAGAAATCTCGAGAAGCTCAAGACAAGTGAGAGAGATGAATATGTGAAGAATAAGAGTGACAAAGACATGTGAAAAGCAAGAGAATGAAGATTCAGATTACAAGTCACGTTTGACCATGAATGGTCACCTTTAAGAGTAAAGCACTTAATGTTATCGTTAGCACGTATCGCTCCTAATTGATGATTCTCCAATCTTATTCTTACTTTTCTCTTCTTTCCTTTTCAAAACTAATTTTAATTTTTGTAGATTTTTAATTCAATACAGTGGTATTTTCTTTATGTATTTCTTGGATTGCATATATTTTCGTTGTAAGTTATAAGTAAGTTTTATTATAAGTATGTAATTATGTTATATTTTCTCTTTATATTTTTTCGCAATTATTAAATTAAAATTTTGTAACTTAAATTGAGGAGGCAACATTTGGGTTTGACCTGTTTGCCTCCACATATTTGTATTTGAATAAATAGATAAATGGATCGATGTACGTATAACAAGTGCGTAAATAACTGCTTTGTTTACTTCTGTAACACTATTGAATAGAGGATAGATAATTGGATTTCGCTTGTAACTTTGGTGGAAAGGTTACATTACTGAAATATTACAATATTGATAGATTAAAATGAATAACAATGTATTTTCAACTGCAATATATTCTAGATTTTCGATAAGTGATAGCCAGATGGCAGATCTATCTGTACAATCATATTAGATAGCAACGCTCTCCTCAGAGCCCTCTTTTGTAAGGGTTACCGATTGGATCGGCCAGTAAAAAATACTCTAATCTCTGTTGCATAATCAATTCCCGGTGGTTCGCAACCCACCTTACTTATCATCAACTCTTTTGTAAGGGTTACCGATTTGATCAGCCGGTAAAAAGACTCCAGTGTGAAATCACTTCCCGGTGGTTCGGAGCCCACCTAAAACATCACCCAATTCATTAACCACGCACAGGTCTCAGATTTATGTTGGCTTCATCCTCAAAAAATATGCAAGTACATCTGAATAAAATAATATTTAAAAGGGAATATAGGCTATTATTACCCTCGCTTAAAAAATACAATTACAGTATATGTTTACCCTTACCATCCAAAATACACTTGCATATAATATTTCACTCTCACCTTTTCAAAAATACCACAGATATTTTGCACTTACCTTCAAAAAGGTTACCCTCAAGTTTCTCTTACAATTATAGTTGACGCCACCAAATTAGTCGGCTCTGTAGAACTGCGGTGTTGCCAGATTTCATACCAGCTGATTGGTTAGCAAAAAAGACTCTGTTTCTGCTGTAAAATCACTTTCCGGTGATTCGGAACCCACCTAAAACTGTAGAGTAGACCAATCTCATCACTCACTATCATCCAACTCATTACCCTCAACTCTTAAACCTATGCGATCTTCATCCTCTGATGGAGGAGAATCACCATCTTCAATGCACGAATTGTCAACACTGTCTTGTTGACTAAAAGTCTGACGCTAGCAGTCTTAGGCCGTGGTCAGACTGCATGCGTACTCCGACGAGTAAATGGACGTGCGTGCTCGCATCTGGACGTCAGAGTAAAACAAACGTTGATAAACCGGTTTGATTGGTCATAGTAGAGAAGAGTTGGTCGTACGAGGTCTTGCGCTCACGCACGAGTCAATTCTGGAAGCAAGTTTGTTCGATTTTCTTTGCGTGGTCGTCAGTGTGAAAATGAAAGTTGAGGAGTTGATTACGCTTGTGTTTGACCAAAATCCATTGTGGTACCAATCCACAGAGGATTATCAAATAGAGATCTCAATGTGACCGCTAATCTTTCCACAGGCTTGATACAAGTCCAAAAATTGCTTTGTTTTTAATTTTTTGTGCTGATTCTGTTTAAAATATAAAAAACGTTTCTAGTGACATCCGAAAATATTCGAAAAATTTTCTATCAGTTGTTCGTAGATCATGAAAAAGTTTGAATTCTCCTTGCGTCTCTCTTGTTAAATTAATATCATTCACCCAGCTTTCTTTTTCTGGATTTCTTTTTCTTCATTAACAAACAAAATGCTCAATAACAGATTGTCTAACAACTGGTCAATGCCATTGAAGTATAAACTCGCGGGAGTAGGAAGTTTGCAATGTGACCAGTCTTACTCTGACAACCTACTCGTACTTCCTGCTCGCAAAACGATCTACTCGTCAGTCGCATGCAGTCTGACCACGGCCTTATGGTTTGCCACCGCAATCGCAGTAGGTTGATTTTTACTACACCGCAATTTCTTTGAGCCGCCTAATTTCAAGGCGTGAATTAATTATAAATGTAATTTCAATAGAGTAGTAATTTTACTTGGTTTTTTGAATTGTTCAAAACATTCATTTCAATATCAGACAACTTCACAACAATATTAATTATTGATTCACCTTATTGTCGACATCTATTATAGTGAGCATTATTGTAGTCAGTATTATCATAGACCAACCATCAAGGACTTATTATAATTATGGTATTATTGAGTACTATTCTAATCCACTAGATACTAGAACATTGAAGGAATCTTGGAGACCGGTTCATTTAGAAACTTCAGTTGAAATAGTCCATTGTATTTTATCTACTTCTCTGGTGTTTTGATTAAAACTTGCATAAAAACCTAACTATTAAAATAATGTTTGAAGTTGGTATATTTCTACATCGACTAATGGAAGTATTGATTTTTCGTTTTCTCTTGAAAATTTTGTTTTTCAGTATCCAATTTCTTGTGTGAATTATTATAAGTTTCAAAGTAAATTTCTCACTTATTATTTCTGTTGACAGGTGAGTGATTTTTTCAAACGGGAACCGTTTTGTGAGTACAGAAAATGTTACAACTATATCACTTAATCAAATAATAATAATAATAGTAAAAAAATAAAATAATAATAATACTATTGTGTGACCTGGCTGGCTTAGGTCTGGTGTCAGAGTTATCAGGAATAAGTTAAGGGCCTCTGACGTGACTAAACGACACTTTTTAGGCAGCCGGGACCGGCTTAACGTGGCCTCCGAAACACGGGAGTGGCCCGAGGTAAAATCATTCGGTCAAAACTGGGATCGAACCCGGGGCCTTTGGGTTAGCAAACCACTCCACTATCACCCTAAAAACACTTAATCAATGTCCTACAACTTTTTATTGTTGATTGTCATCACAATATTCATTAATTATTTGATAATACGGAACAGGTCAAAACTAATAAAAACTCATACTGATCGATTAAGCTGAATAATATCTAGACTCAATTACTCACTTCCCCTCTAAAAAAGCGTTGATGAAGCCTTTTAATTCATTCGTACCCATAGGAATAGAGTTTAACAAAATATATGATTTGAATTATATTAATCAAACATATTGAGAAACTAGTTTCGGTAGTTATATCATTATCAATCTCAAACAAACTAAAACTATAGTACAGAGTAGCTTAATATATACTAAACATGGAATGCTATTATTGGCTAAGCGAGAAAGAGGCTGACCTTCATTGAAGGTTGTGATTGGCTGACAAGTCACGCCCCCTGGTGGGAGGAGTAACAAGCAAAAATATGAGTCAAATCAAGAACAAAAAAATGTGAACATCTAAAAAGCAACAAAGAAGAACAATACACAATTAGGCTGTAATTTAATCAATTTAAAAATTAAAAATGTTTAAATTTTTTAAAATTGTATTATTTTTTATTCAATTTAATTATTATTTTTTAAATGTTTTAATTTTAAATTGATTCAGTGCGCCAAATTGTATATTGTTCTTCTTTGTTGCTTTCTAGATGTTCACAATTTTTGGTTCTTGATTTGAATCGCATTTTTGCTTGTTACTCTTCCTACCAGGGGGCGTGACTTGTCAGCCAATCACAACCTTCAATGACGGTCAGCCTCTTTCTCGCTTAGCCAATAATAGCATTCCATGCTTAGTATATATTAAACTACTCTGTACTTTAGTTCTAGTTTGTTTAAGATTGATAATGGTATAACAACCGAAACTAGTTTCTCAATATTTTTAATAAATGTGCTTGTGACAATTTCGTCTTATTATTCATTATGGATACCTTCTACAATATCACCTTCGCCACAACAAAGAAAATTTTATAATTATTTTGTGTATAAAAAATGGAACATCTGTACGTGAATCTATAAAAAGTATATCCACAGATATTTTTATGGTGGGTATTTTCTGATATGATCTCGTTGCATTGTTGAGTATTGCAGCAATACCTTTTTCTCAATCAAAACGTTCTGAAGCATTTTTTCCGTGTGGCTTTGTACGACTCAATAATCCATTTATTTGTGATTGCCTTGAAACTAACGTTAACAATATTCCTACGGGCCTTATAGACTACATTACCATTAGGCACCCTGAATAATGCATAGGCTACAAGCATTCAGGGTTCAACTATTTGCGAGCAGTCATATTTTGTGTTTTTTCCGCCTTTTTATCGAACGAGTTGGTAATTTCTCTGCACTCGGACACTGTTTCAGTCTTGTTTAGTGGTGAATAGAAGCAGTGGCTCAACTAGAACTAGCCCATTTCACGCTATCCCATGAGCAGCGAGTCTTCTTCATGAGAAACATGAATCTTTTGCCCTGGGTTGAATTTTAAAAGTTAATTAAGGTTAAGGGTAGCAGTCCTCCCTATCTTCCCCCATGTTAACATATGTTCCTTTTTCCCAGGAACTACAGACAGTCGGTTTAGCACACTAATTCTTTGTTATTTTATGAAGACTTTAACCTGTTGATTTTAATTTATATAATTTTATAATCCAGATATGATTTTTTTTCATCAGACCTTTTGAAGTGTATTTAAAAAAATATAAAATGGCCATAAAAAGTGGTTCGGAATCCACCTAAAACTGTAGGTCCAACTCATCAATCACCATCATCCAATTTATTACTCACGCACAGGTCTCAGACCTATGTGGGCTTCATCCTCCGAAAAAAAACTACAAAAAAATATTTGAAAAAGCTCTGGTAAAAACGTTTATCTCAACCATATTTGATGCCTCTGTGAAATTTCACCATTGTACCATTATAGGGTTCTTGAGAAAAAGGTACATAAAGTTGAAAAAATACGATTTTCAGAAGAATGACTGACAATATACAAAATTGTAAAAAACTCAATACTGTATATCCTCATAGAAGTTTTTATTTTTTTCTCACTGAATTATACTCATAAGTATATGATGTTATATATCGTTACAAAGAGGAATTAACAAGCTGTCAACTCGACCTAAAATCGAAATATTGATATTTTTCGATTTTTGGTAGACTGCTCCCCTTAAGAGTTGATTTGTCCATGAGAAACAGTATCTACTTACATGCTTATGTGACTAATAGTTTTCAGGTTCCTTGTATTTTTATCACTTGAAGAAGTTGTCTAATTCTACTATTCTGACAATGCAATATTCTTCATTTATATTACATAACAGTATACAAGCTCATTCAAACAACTGTTTTTGTACAGAACATCAATCTCTTCTTTGCACTACGACTAAATGATATTGTTGAAGCGGGGAACGGATGACCGTTAGTTTACACAAAATGAAAATAGCCATGAAAAACACTGAGGGAAACGGACCTACGAGCGATTTTACGAGCGAACGAACTTACGTATGAAACGAGAGTTGTGTTAGTTGCGAGCGATGACAGCCTACTGCTAGTACCAGCGGAGATAAGATAAAGATAAAGATGGGATAAAATTACTTTATTTACGTAAATTTACAGAATTTCATTGTGATTGATTAAAAGCATATTATTAGCAACACAATAAATTGTACATGGGAAAAGTTTGAATATTAACAATGAGATTTTATGTGAAGTATTTACGTAATAAGGGTTAAAAAGTATTTTTTAGGGTTAAAAAGGACGTAAAAAGTATTTACTTATTTACGTCCATTAAAACTTGACCTTGATGATTTCTAACTGAGAGGCTATATAGTTAGGAATAATGAAATAAAAATTTTAATACAAATTGAAAAAGCTCTGAAGTGATTTCAGTAAGAGAATCCAGGAGAAGAGAGATAACGGATAGGTGGGAAAAGAGTTCCACTACAATTTTTTTTGTCTATTCCTTAATAGATATGGTGACTATTATTGCAACTAAAAATACAGTCCCATTCAAACTGTGTCGGGAATTCTTGTATGGTTGCTAGGTTGTTGTGGTATTTAGTTTAAAAAATAGCAATTGATAAATTAAAATAGAATAAGATAATAGCTTATTAGTCACTAACGAATTGTTAACTGAAATATTCGAAACCATTGGTAAGAAAATATAATGATTAGAATTAGAGATTATTTATAATGTCTAATAATTTTCTCCAATATTTCATTACCATAGTTACCTGTATGTGTTACAAATAACAATTATAGCATACTTGCTATACTGTAGTCAAGTATACAATACTTTCCTCAATATACTTTAACTTTCTTAGTAATGGCGAAGGTGATATTGTGGAAGGTATCCATAATGAAAAATAAGACGAAATTGTCACAACCACATTTATTAGAACTTCGAGAAACTAGTTTCGGTTGTTACACCATTATCAATCTCAATCAAACTGAAAAACTGAAGTACAGAGAAGCCTTATATATACTATACATGAAATGATACTATTGGCTAAGAGGGAAAGAGGCTGACCTAATCGGACGTTGTGATTGGTTGTCAAGTCACGCCCCCTGGTGGGAGGAGTAACAAGAAAAAATACGAGTCAAATCAATAACTAAACAATGTGAACATCAAGAAAGTAACAAACAATTTGTAATAAGGCTAGAATTTAATCAAATTAAAATAAAAAATTCTTTTAAAAATTAGAAGCTCACTGAAATGCAATCAAGGTCAACTGAGAAATACACATAAGAATTGCTTTTTAAAAATAGGCTGGAATTATAATGAAACCAAGTTAGTTGTATTGAATTGGTTAAAATAAATTTGGTCATTTAAATTAGTTATGGAATCGTTTTTTACCAACTTAGTTATCTCCAAAGCTTCTAAAATGTTCAATTGTCTGCCTTTGCCAATCAAATGTAGAAATTCAACATTTTCTTCAGCCTTGAACTTGTGTCCATTATTAATGAGATGTTCTGCAAAATTTGAATCTCCTTTTTGGGTTTTCCAATCCCTGATATGTTCATTTACTCTACATTTGAAACTTCTACCAGTCTGACCCACATAACAAGCATTACAATCACCGCAATTCAATTTATAAACCCCACTTTTATCCCAGATATCAATTTTGTCTTTACTACACCCAAATAAGCTCTTTAAAATTGGTTTGGCTTGAAAAGCTACATCAAAACCGTTCTTTTTCAGTTGTTTTCCTAATTTATCAGAAACTGGGCCAAGGTAAGGCACCGTTATCCATGACCTTTCCCCAGTTTCCGTTACAGCAATGCTAGTACTTACTGCTAGTCTCCTATTTATTTTATTTAACATTTTATTGACAATGATTTCCTCATATCCATTTGTAATAGCTATCTGTTTAATCGTACTAATCTCTTTTTCAAAGTGATGATTGCTCATTGGAATGGTTAAAGCTCTATAAATCATACTATTGAAGGCTGCAAGTTTGTGTGATATTGGGTGACATGAGTGATGAGGTATGATTACATCGGTATGAGTTACTTTTCTAAAAATAGAGAAATTGTGGGTTCCTGTGCTATGGTCAATTCTTAAATCTAGAAAATTTAAAACACTATTCTCTTCTAACTCTATGGTGAATTTAATCTTATGGTGTAAACGATTCAAATAGCTAAGGAAATTATCTTATTGTCTATTACTACCCTTCCACAAACAAATAATATCATCTACATATCTGTACCAATAAGCAATCCTATTCTTAAAATTATTATTTTCAAAAATTCTATGTTCAAGGCTATCCATAAATAATTCAGCTAGTAGTGGTGAAAGGGGTGAACCCATCGCTAACCCATCTTTCTGTTCATAAAATTTATTGTCAAACTTGAAATAGTTATATTCAGTACATAACTTCATCAATCCTAACAGCTCAGTTCTAATAATAGGATCATTAATTGTAGTTTCCATGATCTCTTCAGCTCTGTTAAGACTTTCTTCAATTGGTATATTTGTAAAGAGATTAGTTACATCAAAAGAAACAAGTTTATAAGATGAATGAACAGGAATATTTTTGATTTTATTGACCAACTCCAATGAATTTTTGATTCCAAATTTAGGTTGGAATCCCGTTAACGATCTGAAGCTACTGTTGAGTTTGTGGGCCAATTTCGAACATGGAGAATTAATAAATGACACTACTGGTCTTATCGGAATATTATTTTTGTGAAGTTTGGGCTGACCAAATAATCTGGGTGGGTATGGGTTCATAACTGTTAAATATTTGATTTCCTGTTTATCAATTAACTTTGTGATACCTGCCAGCTTACTTTTAACTAATTTATTAATGTTGTTGGTTGGATTGGAGTTAATCTCAATGAAATTATTATCTGAAATGAATTCGTTAACTTTACCTATGTATTCAGTTTTCTCTAATATAACCGTGGTGCCTCCTTTGTCTGCTTTGACTATGATCAAATCGTTGTCTTTGACTTTCTTCTTAATCTTCTTCACGATGTCCTCTGTACGTTGAATATTGGGTAAAACTTGTCTTGCCTGTTCTTGTAAAATTATGTCCGCACATCTGTTGGTTAATATACGATTCTGTGACACTCTCCAATTCCTATCAATGCTGCATGCTAGAAGTTCTGTTTGTTTGCTCCCTAAACTACTATAACTGTTGAATTTAGTACCTTGTCCTAGCAATTCTTGTTCTGAAGGTGAAAACGAGACATTACTGAAATTTTTAACTCTATCAGCAAACTTATGGTGATGATTTGTATTATTCGGTTTTGGACGTTGTTCTTCAACAAGTTTCTGTAATTTCAAGTTCTGTGTAACGGTTTTTTCTTTCAATTTCTTATAGATTTCGTCCCTGCACTTATAGTCTAAAAATATACTTTATACTATATACTATATAGTATATAGTATATACTATATACTTTGTTATTATATACTTCTTAGAGCAGGAATTTAGCCAACCCCCTCCGCTACAAGCCTGAAAATTCTACATCATGAGAATATAATATTATATAATATAATTAATATAATAAAAAATCAAAGAGGATAGAAAGTAATTGTGAATTTTATATTGTTTCTTCTAATGTAAAGTGGAGCCGACATTGTAGCATAGATGACGCCATTTTGGGAAGTCCTATTTTTTAGTGTAAAACAATTGGGAGCTCTAAAATGGCGGCTCAGTTTTGATTTCATAACTACATTCATGTTAGTTAATTGATTTGAAAAATATATTTCCTTTGTTATTTTATTGAAATTTGGCTCATCTTTTCCAGTTTCTTTGTAGTGGTGATATTGTGGAAGATATCCATGATGAGTAATAAGACGAAGTTGTCACAACCACATTTATTAAAAATAGTGAGTTATAGTTTCGGAGATTGATAATGGTGTAACAGCCGAAACTAGTATCTCAAAATTTTTAATTTAATAAAGAACTTTTAAATAGTTCAAATAATATTAATTTTGAATCTTGAAAATGTTAGGAATTTTTTTTGTAAAACATGTTAACAGAAATGAAAATAGTAATACCGATCCATTACATTATTTGGAGTTCTATAAATAAAATGAAAAAGATGATGAATAGTAAGACGAAGTTGTCACAATATTTATTAAAAATAGTGAGATTCTAGTTTCGGAGATTGATAATGGTGTAACAACCGAAACTAGTATCTCAACATTTTTAGTAAAAGTGGTTGTGACAAATTTGTCTTACTATTCATTATGTTTTTCATTTTATTCATAGAATTCCAGATAATGTAATGAATCGGTATTACTATTTTCATTTCTGTGGACATGTTTTACAAAAAAATTCCTAACATTTTCAAGATTCAAAATTTATATTATTTGAACTATTTAAAAGTTTAAGAATTGTAAATCGGCTATTGTCCTGTTCCTCCAGTTTACCTGTGGAGTATATTTCTAAAAAAATTGGGTTGTTGAAAATGTCAAAAGCTGTGTGCAACAGGAACAGACGAGAGATTTCCAACGGAAGAAGTGAAAATCGCTCAACATTCCACAGAAAAGCAATTCATAAATACCACAACGTTTGTAGATTTACGTTGAAATAGGACTTGAGCAAAATGGTTTAGCTTTCATGGGTTATAGCTCTGCCTCTGCGTATTTCAGCCATTTGTCTCTATTTATAACCTTTCAATATTCTCGCTTCAGTTTTGTGGCTTACAGGATCATTCTATCCATAATTCTTCTCCATTGATTTTCAGCTCCATTCAGTTTTTCTGCAAAAACGCGGTCACTCGTACTCGATGTATTTTCAGTGCTGTCATTAAAGCAAGCTTTTCGAGAAAAAAACGTATGGTACCAGAAATAGAGGTGAAATTTATTGTTCGAACTTTATAGCTGAACAAATATGAAAATAATACTAGTGGTTGACGCACCTAGCCATTGACTTAAAAATGTCCCGGAGTTGTTTTTAGAAGAAACGTGGAATTTGTACACCCACAGTCTGTTCTCAGATGGGTAAATACCATGAATAGAATCGAGCTTATCCATTGTTTCATGCGTTTTTGTTGAGGTAGGAAAGGTATTTTACGAAAATTCAAGCTTCTTTTGCAAACTTTGACTACTGTCTTAACTGAGATCATTCACAGGCTTCTTTTGCAACCTTTGTCTGCTGACTTACCTGTGATAAGTTCTTATGTTGAAATTTTTCACCCAACGTCAATATTTTCTTGAAAAATCTCGGTGTTTTATATTTTTTAGAAATAGAATGAAACATTGGAAAAATTTTCAACTGTGTAATGTTTAGTGCATTTGAGCGTGAAGTTATAAAGAGTAAATGGAAGTTAATGAATAACTAAATAACAATAAATAGATAGATGTTCATCTGATCAGGAAAACATTATTTGAAATATAGGATTTTATCCACTTCTATCTACTTATCTGCTTCAAGAAGTGTTCCCAAATTCAAATTCAAATTTATTCATCTTTCATAACAAAGAAACATATCAACATCAGAAACATAAAAATACATCTGAAATATACAAAATTAAATAGTACTGATGCAGAAGTTATACAATGGTTCAATTCAATGGAAAGAGAAAAAAAATACCCACAAGATGTGGGCATGAGTTGTAAAAATTGTATGAAAAAACAAAAATACACTATGGTACGGATTACGTTGAACATTATTAGTTTAGAACAGATATTGAAATAATGGATGTCTCTATTTGTAGCTTTTTAAAAATTTACCTAAAACTTTTTTGGATAAATGTTGGAATATATCACTCAGCGTCAATATTTCCCTGAAAAATCTGACTGTTTTATATCTTTCAGAGACAGGATGAATACATTAAATCATGATTAGCAAACATGTAATCCATATTTGCCTAGAAGTGCATTCTATTGAATAATAATAAACAAATAATCGAAGCTGGCCATGTACGGTCAATATTGGAAATACAGTGCCTGTAACTGTCAAACTAGTTAGCAACAGAACTACACTGAAGAGCCTTTGTAATTAACAAATTTCACAAGCAACGAAGCAACTGTGTGTTGATCAGTAGTACTTTGCTGAATGTACTGTAATGCTGAGTACAGCCGCTGTGCGCGATTATAACTTCAGCTTCTGTTATCGTGTGAATCAACGACATTTATTGGAGCGTTAATTCAAGTTATTGACACGTCACACGCATTTAGAAAGAGAGAGATAGAGAGAGAGAGAGAGAGAAATATACAATGATGATTGATTAAATGTTTTATTTATCTTCCTGCAAGGTTAGCTAGTAAGAGAAAGAAGATTGAGTGACAGAGAGAATAAGAATTTCCAAAAAATCACAAATATCACAGAGTATACCAAGCATTGGAAAAAGAGTAAGTTGCACACAACTTTATTACAATACACTATTATATTGATTTTTTTTGAGGATGAAGCCCACATAGGTCTGAGACCTGTGCATGGGTAATTAGTTGGATGATTGTGATTGATGAGTTGGACCTACAGTTTTAGGTGGGTTCCGAACCACCGGGAAGTGATTTTACAGCAGAGAACAGTGTATTTTTTGCTGGCCAATCTAATCGGTCACCCTTACAAATAGGACCTACGAGAACGTAGCTTATCTCTATCTGATTGAACAGAGATACCTGCTACGGCTCGCGGCTTATTTCGATTTATTTCTTGATATAGACAACATAACAATGCATGCATAGATGCAACAGACAACTAAGTCTAAAACCTCTCTTCGTATATCTGAATTTATATGGAACTAGCTATTGTACTCGTCCTTCGTACGGGTTATGTTTAGAAATAAGACATACATGTAATTTAACAAAACATTTATAATTACACTAGCTGGCCCAACGCGCGTTGCTGCATTCTCATAAAAATTCTCCTTGATTTTATTATTCGCCACCTCCCGCTGAGGTTACATTTAAAATTAGGAAAGAAGTTGGTCCTAGGGCTCTTCCAGCTGATCATAGAGGCTTCGTTGTTTTCTTAATCACCACCTCTGAATGAAGAAACATTTCAAATTTAAACCTCCTATGACTATAAGGATAGAAGCTAGGTTTTTTATTTTATTATTCGCCACCTCCCGCTGAGGCTGCATTTCAAATTTCTGGCTGCATATTGCTGGTTAACAGATGTCATCAACCTGGCATAATTACATTTCATCATACCCAGTCGTATGTTTCCTACATATTGCAAGGCTCCAACTGCACGGTAGAGCCTACATGCAAAGTGCAAAGTCTTTTGCTGTTCAAAGACAGCGTAAATAACGCCACTAAGGGGCCTGCCATATGATTAAAAACTGTTGACTTATATCAGCTGTTCCTTTAAGCTGTTTGGCTGGCAAGTTCAGTAGGTTAGGTCTATAAAATGGGTTAATTAATAATAATTATTACAAGTTAGTTCGAAGTTACTGACAATTGAACAAACTGACAAATTTACTTAAACAGAATTTATTAATTTCGAATTCCTTTAATTGCTATTAGTTTATACTGAAGACTTCCGCAATGGCGGATATTGACAACAGTATTTAATAGCTGATGGAAATCGATGAATGCTACTGTACAAAAATATCAGTCACCACCGGGAATCGAACCACGGACCATAGCAGGCGCCCGACCGGCAATTAGGAGGTCCGTGGTTCGATTCCCGGTGGTGACTGATATTTTTGTACAGTAGCATTCATCGATTTCCATCAGCTATTAAATACTGTTGTCAATATCCGCCATTGCGGAAGTCTTCAGTATAAACTAATAGCAATTAAAGGAATTCGAAATTAATAAATTCTGTTTAAATAATTATTAGCTCCCCTATTGAAATTTATGGTCAGAAACCATCCCCAATATTCACACAACATATTCCCAAAGTTTCATGCCGATCTGTCTAGTAGTTTTGGAGTCTATAGGGAACACACATACATACATACAGACAGACATTCATTTTTATATATAGAGATTTAAATTCAGTGACAGTTATAAGAGAGAATATTTGAGAACAGCTGATTGATATATCGTGATAAATCACGTGATTTGTTGTTGTGTGGTAATAAAACTTAGAAGAGATGTATCCAAAATCGCACAATACTGGGTTTTTAAACGTTTATTATTCTGTTGAAAAAAAGTTAATTTAGTTTTTTACAGCTAAAGACATTGTCAAAAAAGTTTTCAATACTGATAAATAACTTAAACCCCGATTGATGCTCTCGTTTTCCAGGAGAAGGCCACGTAAAATGCCTTCTGGGCCGTGACAGACAGACAAACAGACAGACAGAAATTGAGATAAGACTTGTTTCCGCTTCTTTAATGTATAAAACGTAAAAATAACCAAAAAATATATAATTCTGATGTATGTACAGACAAAACTCTGATTTTATTTACATAGATGAAAGAGTATGGAGTGTGGGAATGAAAGATCAGATAACTTTTAACACTTGTTTTTTAATATAAATTGATGGTTTAAGAAAGAACCGAAGTATTTTAAGCAATAAAATCTCTTTTAGCTGTGTTATTGTGATTGCTCGACTAATCTGCTTCATGAAAAATAAGTTTATTGAATAATTATTATTATATTATTATAATTATTATAATAATAATTATTATAGTTAAATAATTATTATAATAATTATTATTTAATAATAATAATTTCTCTGGTTGTGAGTACAGCACTACCAGAGGAGTTTATTCACAATGAACAAAAATCAACATTGCAGAAAATACTGTTTGTATAAAGTCTTAAATCTAATATAAAGTATTGCAATACTAAATTTTTTAGCTTCCACTATACAATGATATATATCTTCAACATGCATTCGACTATAGGCAAAGAAGAAATTTGATATGTATTCAGTTTTACTTTCTAAATGTTATTCTATTGAGGCATTGAGGATGATTCAATTGATATAATGTAATATTGTTTTAGTAAAAATAGTTTTACTCATCCTAATCTCTCAAGCTCAACCTAAGTTGATTTACTCATGCACATCAAATTAATTGTATTTGGTTGTGGTTTCTCTAATAACTGAAGCAAGTTGATCACAAGTTCTTCACATTATAATATATTCTATCACAAAGTTCTTCACATTATTCTATCACAAAGTTCTTCACATTATACCTTCTATCACAAAGTTCTTCACATTATACCTTCTATCACAAAGTTCTTCACATTATTCCAAAGTTCTTCACATAATTATTGTAAAATCTATTCACTGAGTAATTAACAATTTCGACCATTGTCGCTCAACTCTATTGTTCTCAATCTGTTTTGACATATTTTTAAAATATTTTACCATTTTCCATGCAATTCTCTATCCAAACTCTAATTTTCTTCCACTTCCTCACTCTTCCCTCCGCACTCAACGACTGTTTTGTGAGCCATCCACACGGCAAGAGATCATTTTAAATGTTGAACGAGCGCAAAGTTCTGGAGTTTCTCAGAGATAGCCTGGTAAGCGGTGAGCAGTTAAGAGCCCGGTCCGCGTGTTCCGGCAAATTTGCTGAAAGGGGTCACGTGATTGATGTGCACCGACAGAGAACTTCTTCCTGAACATCAGCCGCCTTCAAACTCTGCCTCCATCCTCTAGCCACGGCTGACACCAATCGCCATCACTCCACCCTCACGCGTCGGTTCTGTTTCTGTCAGATAATCGGTTCGCCAACTGAATAGAAACACACAAAATCTCGGCCCACACCTCGCTCCAATTTGCTCTAAAGCTCTTCTTTTTCTTTTACTAGTGATACTACTACTACTACTACTACTACTACTACTACTACTACTACTACTACTAAAATTATTGTAATTCTAAAGCAGTATTAATTTGATTAAGTTTGTTATATTCTAATTTATTATTGTAAAATAATTCTTCAAATTTTTTTATTGTAAAAAGGAATTTTCCTACAGTAACCCGAAAAGTGCCTATTTTTGCACTAACTGTAGCATGAAAAATAGTCTATTCCTGCACCAGTGCAGAAAAGTAAATTCCAGTGCGCAAAAGTACTTGTCCACAAAATAGTCAATTCAATTCAATTTATTGCAAGAAATTGTACATTACAATATAGCATACGTCAGATTTGATTTTAAAAAATAGTGAGCATGTAATACACAGGTTCCCTATTCTGCATTCAAAAATAGGTTGGCTACTCTGGTTCAGCTACAAAATATAGTCAGCTGTAGTTGTTGTTGAAATCGATTTGATTAAAAGATAGGTTATGTTAGGAATTCTCAGGTTATGTATGTCCTTTTTTTATCTATTTAAATTACTTTATACATTACTGTAGGAAAAATTTATTGAGTAATTCGAGCGCAAAGTATCGTTTCTGCACTTGAGAAACTGTTTTCAAATAAAAACTGTTTCTCTCGGTGCAGAAAAACCCCATTTCTTGCTCTAGTTACACAAATAGCTATTGATTGTTGTATTGAATTTTGTCAAGCAACCTTTCAGGTTAGCTTAAGGTTATGTAATATTGAGTGAATAAAAGATTTTTCTATTCTATTCTATGCTACTACTACTATTACAACTACTAATTTTTATTTTTATTATTTTTTATTTTTCCTCTTCTACTTCCTCGTCGTCTTGCTACTCCCTCCTCTTCTTCCTCCTTTTCTTTTTCTTTTACTTCTTCCTTTTCTTCATTTCCCCCTTTTTTCTTCTCCTTTTTGTTCTAATCCATCTTTTTCTTCTCCATCATCCTCTTCTTTCTCTTCTCTTCCACTTCTACTTGCTCTCGTCTTCTTCTTTTTCTCCTTAATCCTCCTTGCTTCTTTTATTTCTTCTCTGCGACTTTTTCTTTTTCTTCTGCTTTACAATCTTCTTCCTCTTTTTTACCTCATCTTCTAACCTCTTCTTCTTCTTCTTCTTCTTCTTCTTCTTCTTCTTCTTCTTCCTCTTCCTCTACCTCTTCCTCTTCCTCCTCCTTCTCCTCCTCCTACTCCTCTTCCTCCTCCTCTTCCTTCTCCTCTTCCTCCTCCTCCTCCTCCTCCTTCTCCTCCTCCTCCTCTTGCTTCTTCTTCTTCCTCTCCTGCCTCTTTCTCTTCTTGATTCTCTGTTTCATGCTCATCTTCTTCCTCTTCTCCTGCTCTTCTTCTTTTGTTTACGAGCCTTCTTCTTTTTTTTATTCTTCCCTTCTTCTCTACTTTTAATCAATTATAAGACTTGATGTCACAACCACATTTATTGAAAACCGTGAGATACTAGTTTCGTTTGTTACACCATTAAGTAAATTATTTGTTACACCATTATAAATCTCAAACAAACAAACATTCTCTACTTTTATTTCAGTACTCATTCTCCTATTCTTTCTTCTCCTCCTGCTCTCTTCCTTACTCCCCCCCCCTTCTATTCTTCCTTTTCCCGTTCTTCCTTCTTTATCTTCTTGTCCTTCACTCTTGCTCCCTTCCTCTTTTGTTGTTTTTTAACTCTTCTCCCATCGTGGTCCACCATTCCAGCGTGGAAGTGGGTTACTGGTTACGGTCTAGCTGTGTGATTGATTGAATTTAGTCAATTAACAACTCCGTTCACGCGATTGGCTGATAGGGGTGGGTGGTGAGGGCAGCGTCCAGGCCACAATCACTTGCATTTCGAAGTGTTGTGTACTCAAGGAACTAGGCCACATTAGTTGCAAATCGATTGTAACTGTTTTCTTTTTCCTTTCTTCCTCATGTGTTGTGCGTCTGGTGATGACTCCTAGTCTGGTGAAGGAAAGTTCTCAAGGAAGAATAAAATAGGAAAATTTATGAGAGCTTAACGCAGGATATTATGCTATGCATGATGCTGAATGGAGTACTATATTGAAAGTTTAATAGTGTGATTATCGTGGTGTATCAAGTTCAAGTATTTTGGGATATGTATTTGAGAATACATGCTAATATTCAATTTGGCTGTATTAATGTTGTCTTGAAAGTTGCTGCATATCAAGGTTATTAAAAACAATTGCTTCTATTAACCTTGGCTGCATATGTTAATGTTTATCTATCATCACCGTCCATCTTGTTGGTTTAGGGTCATTATATATCTATTTATTAATTAATTTATTTATTTAATTATTTATATTAATTTATTCATTAATTTATCAATTTATTAATTTATTAATCTATTATTTATTATTTTTTCTTTATTTATTTATCTATTTTATTTGTTTGTTTGTTGATTTATTTATATATCTTTTCATTTGTTTGTTCGTTTCTTTCATTATTCATTTATTTATTTATTTGACATTGACAATAGTTTGAAGGCTTAAGCCTATTGAAACAAAACTTAATTATCACAAAAGGAATAGAAGTAGCAAAAAATCGTATTGCTAAAGACACTGCATGGGAAGAGAAAGGGTAATAATCATGAACTTGAATAAAATAAGGTGCAGTGAGTAATTCAGGATGTCGATTTCTCTTTCTGTTAGTATAGTTACTATAGTATATAGTTCCTCTATAGTTAGTATTTGTTAGTATAGTTATCAAGTGTTAATCATGGAAGCAGAAGTTTCTCTATAGTTAGTATAGAGTTAGTGTCTGTTAGTACAGTTATCAAGTGCTAATCATGGAAGCATAACAATGCTAAACTTCATAATTATCTTATTTATTGAGATAGCTTTTACGTACTTCAACCTTTCCTATGCAGTCATCCTATTATTAAGCTTTATTTTTTGCTCTATAGCCTTTTCTTCTTCTTTCTCATATTCTTCTCTTATTGTACCTTCTTTATGCCGTTAAGCGTTACGTTGGCAGGTAGTAAGCAACCTTTTTATAATCGCCATATCATATTTTTCATTCATTGTTAAAAATACACTTCCGTATCCAACAATAAAAGAGCTTTCAAGCTCTAATACGTTCTCTTCCATACAGTCTTTCTGTCTGTCAGTCTAACAACTTTTTCTAACAGAGAAAGAAAAATAAAGAGAAGAGAAATGACGTTTCCCATTTGTATTTCATTCTTACGGATTAAATCTTCAAATCCGTTATGGTTAACGTTTTTCAACTTTCTATTGTTTTCATACAGTCCATTGCGATTATAAATTGACCGTCTATGTCTATGATAATTCCACCAGATAATGTCGATTCTCATCAGATTTGGTCTTGACATTTGAATAGGCTCACATTTGCACCGTAATCCTCATCCGTGGCACAAAGTCTTTCGTTCCTATTCACCTCTGACATGATAAATGCAGAGGAGAATTATTATTTCCATATCATTCACGCCTTTATTCCAAGGCTAAGCTACAGTGAACTTGGTTGGACTAAGGCTGTTACTAATATTTCATATCTCAAAGTTTAAAAGTTTAAAGTTTGAAAAATATTGGAAGAATACGTAGGCCATTAAAAAACTAGCGAGGTAGTAGTTCTAACATGTCAGATGTCACTAAATAGAGTTCATTTAAAATTCCCAACTCTATTAACTAACAAGCTTTAAATAAGTGTCAATAACTGGTAAAGAAGTTATTAGCCTACAGTATAGAAAGTTTGATTTGGTTAATTCGATTGTTATATCTAGCCTCAGAACAGGGCTCTGGCATAAATAAGTAGAGAAAATAATCACATATTAAATTAGACAATGTATTTATACGGAATTTAACATATTATGCTAAATAATATTTTTATGAAATTTGGGTTTTGGGCTAGAATCCGAAACTGGAAACTGGAAGAACTAAGTAAAAACCTTTTATAATTAGAGCTGTCAAGACTTTCTTAAAAAAAAAAAACACTTCAAACCGGTTGCATTTGAAATAGATAGAAATACCAGCCATTAGTAATAGAAATACATTTTTCCTATGGAACCAGTTGTTGAAATATAGCGCATATTCAAGCGAGGTAAAATTGAACAATTCAAATTGTTCACATTTGAATTCAAATTGTACAATTTGAAAGATTGCTTGATAAATCAAGTTTTAGAAGAGTCTGCAGACAGTGGCTTTGAGCTACCTCAATGAAGTTGGATTTTATTTTATTGTTTTGTTTAATAGGCTGTATTCGAACTTACAGTATGGGTATTTATTGTTCAGGGGGAAAATATCCCATATTATTGTATTTTGAAATCTTCATGGATGTTTTTCAATGAAATTTTGATTTTATTTACTTTATTGACCTACTAAGACCTACTTTTTTCATCCAAGAATTGTCTATTTAAAAAAATAATATCTACGAACTCACCTCCATAACCTAGAAAAGATTGTAAGTCCATAATTCACTAGCGAATTATTACTACTTCATATTTTATGAGAACTCATACTGAGTAGAAGCTCAATAAGGTAGAAATCTCTAAAGGATTGAAAAACATTGTTCTTTGTCCTTCTATATCAGGGGAATTGCATGGGGAAGTGATAGCCGCGAGCCGTAGCAGGTATCTGTTCAATCAGATAGAGATAAGCTGCGTTCTCGTAGGTCCTGTTTGTAACGGTGACCGATTAGATTGGCCAGCAAAAAAGACACTGTTCTCTGCTGTAAAATCACTTCCCGGTGGTTCGGAACCCACCTAAAACTATAGGTCCAACTCATCAATCACCATCATCCAACTCATTATCCACGCACAGGTCTCAGACCTATGTGGGCTTCATCCTCAATAAAAAAAAAAATATATATATATATATATATATAGGTGCGACTTGCTCTCAATAGTTCAAAAAGCGAAAAATTACTTTCAAAAGGGTGAAAAGAAAAGAAAAAATATTGGAAGAATAGGTAGACCATTAAAAAACCAGGCGAGGAAGTAATTCAGACGTCACCAAGTAAAGTTCATTTAAAATTCCCAACTTTATAAACCAACAAGGTTTATTTTCCAATGTTCTGGTTCAATCCTTTTGTAAGTTTAGTATGCGAGTCAAAGTGACTTGATTAGTAACGTCGTATACGTTGTTGGTTCCAAGTATTTGAATAGTACTACTGTATCAATGTTATCTAGGAGATTGTTTCGCCAACATGTGTAGGAATAATTGGAGTTACAAATAGGGCACACATGCGCATAGGCCTACATGTGTGTGCTACCGAAATTTACAGTTCGCTTGATGGAATTAACGTGAACATCGTACATCGCCCTCTAGGTGATTCGCGTTTATGTTGATTTCATTCAATTGAGTGACGCTTTTGATGCTACAAGGCAGACAGTTTCTGATGAAAATGCAAACTGACATTCTAGAAGCTGTTGATTTTATCAGATAGTGTAGATTGTAGAAATGTAGATTTACACTTTTAGGTGGAAATTGATTCTATTATTCATCCGTAATTGACAAATATTGGAAAACGATTTATTTAAATTGACTAGAGATCTGGGAGGAATTTCCCGCTAACCTGACGATGAAATACTGTATTGAATTTAGCGACCATGATAGGCATTCAGTTTCCCTGCCTGTCAAACCGCTGCTTTGGGTATGATTACTGACAAGATCCGATATTTGCCGTCCTTATCTTATTTATTTTATTTAATGTACAAAAACAAATTATCGAAGTATTTTAAGCCAAGGTGATAGATGAAGTGGTTAGTGTTAGTGTCCATTATTGGCACATTGAAAAAAAGTCAACACCTCGAATATTATATGTGTTATATACTGTGTCATTTTCACTACTAAAAAAAAGTCAGCGCCTCGACTATTATAATTATTATGTATTATAAATAATGTGTTCTTTACACTACGCTATGCCTTTTTCGCGATATTGTTTATTCAATTCGAAGAAATGTTTTGGTTTATTTTAGGTTATATCGAGATCAAAATCATAAGTCATTATAAATCATGATTGAATTTCAATATACAGTATATTTAATTCACAGTAAGTCTTTATTATTAGTTACAGTAACTATCAACAACTAATTTCAAGATCATTGCGGATTTCAGGCTATGCTAACACATAAGATCTGTAAAGTAAGCACAAGATGTAGAATGAAGAACTATTTAATAAGTGGCATACACAAACTATACAAAACAGTAGCTAAGTCACGATAACAACAGCTGATACTACAAGATCATAACAGACATAAACAAAAATAAATTAATGGTTTATAAGCAAAATGTTAATACATAGTATACCATTATCCTAGTAGTAATAAATTATCCAACAAAAATTATCAGTACTTTATGTTTTTAAACAGAGTAAAAAAAATTATTTTGACAAGAGAAATCATTTTTATTACAACCATATCTGAATCCCGACCTATAATTCCCAGATAAGCGACTTTTTACTAAAAAATCGTAGTGACGAATTGGAATTCTAGATCTTTCCTTTGTTTAATTTCGCTTTCCCAGCAATACAGCAAAAGTTCACTAGCAACTGTTTAATTGAAGGTAGAAAGAAAACTGTTCACGGATCCGGAAACGGCGTTCCAAAATTATTGCGGTTCTGCGGACAAGTCGCGATGCCCAGACTGTAAAGTGTGAAACCGTGGAAGAATCTCTTCTGATCAATTGCTCCGATAGCACATTTCTCTCCTCTCCACTCTCACACACGCTATCTCTTTCTCTCTCATTCACCCTCTCTCTATCCATGATTCTCTCTCTCTTTGTTTTCCTCGCAGATTTCTTTGTGCTAATAGCTGCAACGGGGTTGACGCGTTGCTTGAACGCGCTTTTTCGCTTTTGTGTCGTGGGAATGTTTATTGGAGCGACACGAATGGGTCGTCGTGTGCTATTTGTGGCCTATTTGCTCGTTCTAAACAGTTTTGAAAGCTTTGGCATCAAAAGCCTACCGGCTCAGGATTTCTGCTGTGATAGTTCCAAAGGAAATTTCCTAGTCGATGAATAACCGTGAATTTGTCAAATTAAACAAATAGGTATGAGTGTTATTTTGTTCATCGTTCACAATTTTATCAGCGGAGTCTTTTATTTGTGTATTTTACAAGTACTGTATTGACATTCTGTAATGTGTAAAATTATTATTTTATAAGCACTTTTAAAATACTCTAATACTAGCCTTTTTATTGGTGTATTCTGCAAGTACCGTATTTCTCATACTGTCATGTGAGAAATTATACGGTAATTATTTTCAATAATAATAATAATAATAACATTCAACAAATGCAGTAATAATTGAATGAGTATTTTTGGATTTCATTTAATAAAGTTTTATTCGGCCATATAGGAAGGAACATGGAGCCAAACTCTGTCGTCTTCACGAACGTTTCAACAATCGATATGACTTGTCGGCCTTGATTGTGCATCAAATTGAAGTTTGTTTCATGAAAATGATGGTGTACTCTAAAGAACTTTCTTAAACTGTAGTTAAGGTTACCGAACGTTATTGGAAAAGGACTGATATCATTTAAGTATTTATAAATACAGTATTTGTTTCCAATTGTATTTCGTATGTTTTCTAATATAACATTGTTATTTTTATTCAAATTTCTAGAAAAATTTCATAACTTGCAGTTCTAAATTGTGTTAATTTCTCTCGATTGTGTTAATTCTCATAGTTCATAATTATTCAAGCCTTGTATCTTTACAATTTTTTATTCAATGTTCAAATCCATTCTTTATTCAACACATTTAACGCGGGCATAGATTTCGTCCAACTATTGAACACAACGATTTTTTTTTTGAGGATGAAGCCTACATAGGTCTAAGACCTGTGCGTGGGTAAGGAGTTGGATGATGGTGATTGATGAGTTGGACCTAAATTTTTTGGTGGGTTCCGAACCACCGGGAAGTGATTTTACAACAGAGAACAGTGTCTTTTTTGCTGACCAATCTAATCGTGCAACCTTACAAAAATAGTAGAACTAGTAGAAAAATAGTAGCCTAGGAGAACGCAGCTTTATCTCTATCTGATTGAACAGATACCTGTTACGACTCACGGCTATCACTTCCCCCGATTGTGCTTGGTGTTTCAAACAGTTTTATTCAGTGATTCGTCTCAATTTACTGAACATACACTGCATATTTTTTCATGACACAGACCACAGATGCTCCACTCGCTATCTACTGAATAGATTATAGTGATACCATCACAGAATGAATAGACCATTTGAGAAAGTGCTGCACTTACATTGTTGAACCTGAAAGATTTGCAACCATTCATCTTTTCTCATTCCCTGCAAGTGCATTGACAAGGTAATTGCAGTTCTTTTGCACTGAAATTAACCTATTCAACTCGCAAGTGGATCATAGCTATTAGGCACTATAGATAGACTGGTGTAGTTTGAGCAATCGATGAAATTGCAGTCTTGTCCAGTGGAGCAACAAATTACTATCAAACCATGTCTAGTTCAATATATATGCTTTCAAATCGTATCTAGTATAATGTATATATATGCTTTCAAATCGTATCTAGTATATGTATATAATGCACATATATATAGCTATAGAAACTGCGCATGTTCAAGAGAAAGGAATAAATGCTTCATTGAGTTTGAGTTCCGCTGCAGTTTATCGAACAATATCCCAGCGGAGTTGATTTTGAGTGGAATAGTTAGTTATATGTGTTGCACGTGAGCTTTGAGTGTTCTGTATGATGATTCTAGAAAACAAAGTTCAATGGAGGAATGCAATTTCAGCAATGCTGAAGTGCATGACGAACCCGAACTCTGAACACGATTCAACGTGCATAGCATTCTTGTCGTACTCTTCTGAAACTGATATATAGGGAATAAACTTGTATTCAGTCCAGTGTACATCCTTAGATAGAAGAGGATTTTAGGGCCAGTACCGTATGCTTTTACGTGGTACACAGTGGCGTACCGATAATGGAGCGAGTGGAGCAGTCGCTCCAGGGCGCAAGGCTGTGAGGGGCGCCCCGTTCTTTAGAGAAAATTGCTTTCTACTTACAAAAAATGTATTAATATAATGAAGGCCAAAAGGGTAAAATGCAACACAATTTTAAAAAAATCGTATGTATACATTGCTGTGCATTACTAAAGGGAACATTCATGTCAAATTTAAAAGAAATCGGTTCACGCGTTCAGCCGTAAATGCGTTACAAACAGACAGAATGCAAAACGGTCGAGTCAAAAGAAGCAAATAGTCGAAAGTACCAAGCCAAAACAATTTAAATTGGGTGACAAATAAAGGTATAACAATTTCAAGTAATTGAATGAAGACTTTGAACTTATTCTGGAAAAATAAATCCACAAGAAGTTGAATGGTTTTTTATATTAACAAGAACAGGACTGAAATACACCACTTTTGAATCCTATTTCCAAAATATAAGAAAATTGTTGTAAGAACGACGAAATGATAAAAAAATAACTGCAAATGAATTTATAGAAAAGAGAAAAAATCCAAAACAAGCTGTTTGGAAATTGATAAAAGCAGAATCTGGCCTGGCAAAAAATCATTCATTGGAGATTCGCATCTCTGACAAATAAGGTGTAGTAAGAGGCGGGAAAAAGCCGCTGATTCATTAAATGACCACTATATTAATATCAGCCCAATCGGGTGGTTGAGTATAAAGACTGATTTTTTTTGGTGATGAGGGGGGGGGGGGCATCGAAAGACCCTTCCGCTCCAGGGCGCTTGAAACCTCGGTACGCCACTGGTGGTACATCGATTTGTATAAAACGTCCAGTCTTCAATCTCCAGTTCAGAAAACATGAAGATACGTCAAGATTATTTAGTACCTATGGATCGTTCGAGAATGAGAAGAATAATCGTTTAATAAGCTGAATTGATTCAATAATTCAAAAAAATATTGAAAATTCCGTTTTTTAAGACTTACTAAAGGGTGTTTTTGTTTTTGAATTATTAAAACATAAAAATCTTTAAATAATGGTTACAAATCAGCATAATTTTAGATTTTTCTCAAGTAAGTGGTTAAACAAATATTGAGTTTTCGAAATTCTTTATTTTGTAACATTTATTGACCGAAAAAGTTGAAACTTTGAAATAGCAGCTTCCCATAACTTGAATTGATCAATCTATTCATGGAATTTGTTTGGAGAAAAAGTTGTTTTAACATAATAGAGACCTAGTCCCTTAATAAAACAAACCCAAACAATAAAACAATTAGCAATACAAAGAATACATCTTGCTAACTCATACAGCACATCAAACTTGAACAATATATCCAATATAATATGCAAAGTATAATATGCAAAATGCCAATTTCCCTGGAAGTGGTACGATTCCCATCCAGCCTTGGATTTTTTGTTTAATCATTCACCTCATCTCATGCACAAGTCTCAGACTCATGTGGACTCATCATTAAAAACAAAATCAATTATATGAATGTGGAAATGTGTTTGTATCGCTTTGTCAAGATCCGGATTTCAGTAGTATTTCTTTTTTTGCCTTTCCCTTTTTCATTATGTGTTATATGCCCCCAAGTTAGTATGCATACAATGAAAGAAATAATTCCTTTAACCGATTCCAACCATAACCTCATCAATATGGTGGACTGCGATTGTTTCCCTCACTGAGCCAACAGGATCATCTAAGTATGTTAGTTATAAGCTCACTGGAACAATTATTAATTACTGAAGCAAATTTTCTGATTTCCTTGAACCTGTTTTCTTATTTAAAGAGCCTTTCATCAATGAATGTCCATTTGTTATTTATTTCAGTTACTGTAATTCATGTAGGCCTATTCCAGCTGTGTATTTTCTTGATCTTATGAAACCTTATCTTGCGTAAAAGTTAAATCTGTGTTTTTGCAACGTTGAGTATGACAACAAAATTTGAATAACACTGCGGAGATCCTCTAGACTCTAGAAACTGTGACGAGATGAATAAATTTCTATTCGAGCTAGCTGCTTGAAGGAGGAGGTGAAGGATGATGAGAAGGTGGTGGAGGAGTATACGGAAGAGGCAGAGCCGTGACAGATTGCAAGAAAAGGTGAAAAGTGAAAAGGAGTTTTATGTGGGTGTTGGGGAAGAAGAAGACGACAGATGTCTAAGATAAAGAAGGGAGGAGATGAATGGTGAGGAAGGGTATGGGTGAAAGGAGATCTCGAAGATGCAAATCTGCCAGATCAAAATCAAGGTAAAAGTGCATAAAAGGCAGATAGCTGTCGCTCAAACAAGATTAGGCGTTAAGAGAGGACGTGATGGACGGTGCGGGGGTGGGAGGGGTTGAAGACTTGATGAAAGCTGGTGGAAAAGTGTGTGAGCAGAGGAAATGAGAGAATGTGTGCAAGAAAGAGAGAACCGTTGAGTGAGATGTGTCACTAGATGAGAGCAAGTGAAAAAGAGTTGGGAGAGTCCCAAGATGTTCTATGCTAATCCTTTCCCGCGCAATCACCCTTTTAGCTAAAAGCGCTCAGGAGAAATCTTGAAACACGAAAATTGTTACGCAAATTATAACGCAGACAATTGTATCTTGATCGGTATGGTCTTCCTGACTGCTAGATTAACATACACGAAAGCGGAAACATGGCTTAACACGGTTTTCTGAAAAAAAGAGAAAATGTTGATCTGTATCGTGAACATCTAAAATATAATTGTATTATTATCATGTCATATAATCTTATAAAGAATTATTACCTGATTTGGAAATGAACCGAGGGTGGTGTCAAAGTTGGAGACTTTGAGAGAGAATATTCATTTATGTTATTTTAAGAATATCATTGACAGTGTTGGTGACCAACTTTGTTCACTAGTTAATATATCTTAGAATAACACTTACTAATCCAAATAGTTGAGAGTTGGAATCCTGACTCGACTTGACGTAATTAAAAATAATTAATTCATAAATTAATAATTGAATTTGAAACAATATGTGCTTGAATGACAGACAAAAAGGCTGTCATTATTTTTCTTGAAAGATTGATACTTGGGAGAAATCAATCAAAATTAATTATAAATAGCCGTGATAGGTATCTGTTCAATCAGATTATATAAGCAACGCTCTCCTGGGCCCTCTCTGCAAGGGTGACCGATTGGATTCACCAGCATAAAAAACTGTTCTCTGCTGTAAAATTAATTCCCGGTGGTTCGGAACCCAACTAAAGATAGGTCTACCATGTTTCCAATAACATGGCTCAAGTGGCGTGGTGGGGGTACCCCCACCAATAAAAGCCTTTTTTAATTTAATTTTTTTTTTAATTAGAAATAAATTACCGACATGTTTACTGGATTGGAGTCGAGCTCAAACATTTTCTATAATTAATTTGCTTTATTGCTTTTCATTAATAATATTGGAAAATTAAAATAGAATTAAAAAATATATATATAATTACAGAGGTATGAGACATATTTTTTCTTATACCTCCATGGTTATAATATCGTCCAGTTTGTATTCCAAAGTATGAACGTGTATTATATTTCACTCCATTATAGGTCCAAAATGACAAAGATTGCATTTTTTTCGATTTTACTTCTACTCCCCATTTAATTTGCTGAATGAATAGGGCAGTAACCACTAAAACTGTGGTAGGTACTGAATAGTGTATCTAAATAATCAAATAATAAACCTTCAAAACAATTTTTTGTTAGTTCTAGCTTCTCTTTATTTTGTGTAAGATTTGACTGGTCCAAATTTCATGGACAATTCATAAGAATACACACATCGATTCTCTCTTTTAAAAAACAAACATAGCTTCTCTTTGAAAAAACAAAAAAAAATTGTGTTAAAACCTTGAAAACTCCAATAATAAACAAAGAGCATAACTGTTGCTCATGCTTGCCGAGATGAATCATTTCCCATAACTAGTGAATGACCAGTGTGTGCTTGATTATGATTATAATCGTAATTATGCTCTTGAAGCCTGGAAGTCTACTAAAAGGCCACTCCCATTCAATTGATGTTTCCCGAAGCAAATCGAACTGATTACAGTTGTGAACTTCCCATTGTTTTTAGTCATTTATTTTTCAATTTGAATAATTTCCTAGTGTAGATTGCTTCGTAGGATTACAGTTAAATATGCAGCTGGATCATAATGGTCACTAGTGACCTGCTTCCTGATGTCATTATTATGCCACAGAGATCAAGGACATAAGCTTTTGATTGTGATTGGTTTTAACCTTTGTGATTCAAAAAAACTTTTGTTTCCAACATCGTTTGTAGTCAAATTGTTGTTGCAAAAGTTTGTTGAATGCCTTTCATTTTTTCTTCTACTCAATATGGATTTGATGCATCATACTTTAGAGATCACTAAATTTATTATAGAATAATTTAAAATTCTTCCATTTAATGCTACAAATATTCATTTCTCCCAGTCTAAATTTTTACATGAAAAAGTAGTCTAAAGTATATATAGAATTTAGTATGTTGTTGAATATATGAAATTAATTTTTGGAAAACTAAAATATGAATAAATATGAAAATTATTAGAAAAAAAAATTATTTAAATATCTAGTTAAAATTAGATTTATGGAGAATCAAACACAATGACAATAATGCACTTTGATTTATTTATCCATAACGATCTGTGTTGTTAATATTAAGTTTTCATGGTAAATTTAACGACCTATATAACGACGCAGTCATTTTCCATTGAGAATAAAACATTATTTTTTTATTTTTGTAGATTACATCTTGGAGACTCTAGTTAAGGAGTATAAGACAAGTCAGAAATAAATAATTTACTTACGTGAGAATGTGAAATTACGTGAAATTTTCATTGAGAATGAATAAAAAAATAATTACACACGTAATTTACTTATGTAAGTTTTCTATTTATTCTCAATTAAAACAGACTGCAAGTCGTTCAATTTACCATAAAAAGTTAATATTGACAATAATTTCATATTCAGTAAAGTTTAGTTATTGAAAGAACTAAAACGTCCATAATTTAACTTTCTTCCTCATTATAAACATCATGTAACAACTCAACTAAAAATCTATATTGTGTACTAAGTTATGAAATGGCATCTAACATATTGACTATAATAGTAAATGCTGATATTTATTACACATTCTAGAGAGAACGGGATTACTCTCTAATAATTAGTCTTCAACTAGAATCCAATTATTAACAGAACCTTTAAATGTTGTATAATATGTTTTCCATAAATAATGTCAGAAAGCGGTCATTTTCATATTCCCTAATCCTCAATATGTTATAAACATACTCTATTTCTTTCCTTCTCTGACTATCTCTCTCTCTATATATATATTTTTTTCTAAAATACGTTATATTTCTGGAGAGTCGAAGAACCTCTTTACTACTTGGAAAAGATTAGAAAAAGATTATTGTGGGTGCACATACTTGATTAATTGAACCTCAATTTGACAACTCATGAGATAACTTTCAGATTTTTTAAAGCTTCTTATCATTTCTCTCTCCCTCTGCCACATTTTTATTCTCGTTTCTTATTTTTCTTCTCTCCCTCACTCCCTCCCTCTTCCTCTCCAAACCTGAGTGTATGTTTATGGACATAAATAATCGTTTACACCGTTTGTGGGCAAATTTATTAAAGCCGGCCTGTAATTCGCTGGGCAGATTCATACTAAATATGGCACCAGGAAGCATAAAAGCCAAAAGTGTCTACGGCTATGTTCATTACACGCTTAGATTGGAGCTGATCACGGTTAATTCATAAAGGAGATGTGCTGTCATGATTTACCAAATTTAAACCTCGTAAAGGAACTTTCCCCTGAGCCAACTGCCAACATACATAACACTGATGTGTAGTGATGTGTTGTAGCATCAACAAGAAATAAAACGTTGATAAGAAAGTGAAATTTTTGTTCTGTTTCTACTCGGGAAGGCAGGAGTGCGTTTTAATTTGTGAATTTGCATAAATGGAATTCTATGATGCAGTTAATTTGATTCTGTTTCTGTCTGTCTTCATGCCGACTCGACTCGTACAACCTGCTGATGATGTCGATGCTGCTACTTCACCCAGTTATCTTTACTTTTCTTCAGCCTCCTTCTAACCTCTTCTTCGTTTCACTCAACTCCTCTTGCTTCTTTCTAATCTTCTCCTTTCATTCATCCCTCTCTTATTATTCTATCATCATAAACATTTTATTGCTACCTTTTTTCTTCTGCTGCTGCTTTTCTTCTTCTTCTTCTTCTTCTTCTTCTTCTTCTTCTTCTTCTTCTCCTACTTCTTTCTCTTCTTCATCATCATTATCTTCTTTTTCTTCTCTTGCTTCTTCTTCTTTTTCTCGTTCTCCTCCTCCTTCTTCTTTTACTTCTTCTTCTTCTCCTCCACCTCCTCCTCCTCCTCCTTTTTCTACTTCTTCTTCTTCATCTTCTTATTCATCTCCTCCTCCTACTTTTTCCTCTTCTCCTACTTCTTCTACTTCATCATCATCATCATCATCTTATCTTTTTTCTCTTGCTTCTACTTTTTCTCGTTCTCCTCCTCCTTCTTTTACTTCTTCTTCTCCTCCACCTCCTCCTCCTCCTCCTTCTTTTACTTCTCCTCCACCTCCTCCTCCTCCTCCTTCTCCTCCTCCTCCTTCTCCTACCCCTTCTCCTACTCCTCCTCCACCATCTTCTCCTCCTCCTCCTCCTCCTTCTCCACCTCCTCCTCCACCATCTCCTCCTCCTTCATCTTCTTCTACTCCTCCTCCTCCTCCACCATCTCCTCTTCCTCCTCCTTCACCTCCTTCTTCTCCTCCTCCAACATCTCCTCCTTCTCTTCCTCCTCATCCTCCTCCTCCTCCTCCACCATCTCCTCCTCCTTCATCTCTTCTTCTTCTCCATCTCCTTCTCCTCCTCCTCCCTTTTCTTCATCTTCTTCTCCTCCTCCTCCTTCTTCTTCTTCTTCTACTCCACCTCCTCCTCCTTCATCTCCTCCTCATCCTCCACCATCTCCTCCTCCTCCTTCTTTTCCTTCTCCTCATCCTCCTTCTTCTCCTTCTCCTCATCCTCCTTCTTCTCCTTCTCCTCCTCCTCCTCCTCCTCCTCCTCCTCCCTCATCTTTTCTTCTTATTCTTCTTCTCCTTCTCCTTCTCCTCCTCCTTCTTCTTTTTCTTCTTTTCCTCCTCCACCATCTCCTCCTCCTCCTCCTCCTTCTTCTTCTCCTCATCCTCCTTCTCCTCCTCCTCCTCCTTCTTCTCCTTCTCCTCCTCCTCCTTCTTCTCCTTCTCCTCCTCCTCCTCCTTCTTCTACTCCTCCCTCATCTCTTCTCCTTCTTCTCCATCTCCTTCTCCTCCTCCTTCTTCTCCTTCTTCTTCTTCTACTCCTCCTCCTCCTCCATCTCCTCCTTCTCCTCCACCATCTCCTCCTCCTCCTTCTTCTCCTTCTTATCCTTTTCTCATCCTCCTTCTTCTCCTTCTCATCCTCCTCCTCCTTCTTCTTCTCTTTCTCCTCCTTCTTCTTCTCCTCCTCCTCTTCCTTCTTCTTCTTCTCCTCCACCTCCACCACCTCTATCTTCTTCCACATCTTCTTTTTTCTCCTATTATTCTCTCTCCTTCTCTTCCTCCTCCTATTTATTTTCCTTAACTTGCTACATCACCTTTATCCTCCTCCTTTTTTCTTTTGAAAGTGAAGACCAAATTAAAACGAGTTGCATACGTCTGACTGCTTGCTTTCCATATCATCTCATCTCTAAATGTCTCATAAATTCAACAAAAAATACGTTTATTTCCTTTTGCATGCTACCTGGACGATTAGAAATCGAACTTTCTTCTGCTCTTGACTTTATAACTTTCGTTACTACTGCTCTGTTTCTATGCAAACAGGCTAGTGTCATTCTTACCAGCGTTTGATTCAATCTTCTATACAATTTATAAATGAGTTCTTAAGTGTTATTTGAATTCGTAATATAGAATTAAAAACCAAAATTATAATATAAAATCAGATTTTTAATAGATTTCAAAAAAATATAAAATAAAATTTATTTCAAAAAATTACTACAGTTGAAAAAAATCCTTCGAAAGATCTATGGACTAAAACTTACTCAAGATGGATACCGTCTTAAAAGTTAGGAAGAAATCTACAAAAACGTGAATCTCATCTACTCAAAAATCAAGAAAAAAGACTAAAATTCTATGGACATCTCTATATAATGAACTCCTCCCGTCTTACAAACAAATATTTTAATTCAAAGAAAAATAATCCATGATTTGATGGCTGTCACAAGCACCCTAGAACACTAAACATACCGTTTGAAGAAATTCAGAATAGTAACTGCTTCAGACTCAAGATTGATACTTCATCAGAGTTTTTGGGAGATGAGAACAAGAAGGACAATAAACTTGTTTGAACAAGAACGGAAAAGACGGGGACAAGTGCTGCGAGATTATCATCAAAGATTAAAAATGTCTAAATTGTTAAATCGCGGTCCTAAGTGACAAATCACGAAAATAATAATTATTATTTAAAAAAAAAAATAATACCATACTAAAATATTCAACACTTAATTCCAGTTGAATCTTATCAAAACCAAATTGGAATATCATTTAAGTTTATCGATTATCATGTTGACTTATTGTGGTTTGAGGTGGATTTCATTTTGTTTATCTGAATATCATAATCTGTCAGGCTGAACAAGAATCGCTCCTGTGACCGCAGGAGTAGCATTCAGTCATTCAGTCTTATCAGAAATCTGAAAGCTCAAACCGATTCATTTATTTTATGTTGTTAAAAAACCTTCTGAGCTCGCAACATACGCTTTTGTTAGACGATTTTCAACTGTTGAAATTCTACAGATTCCTGAAGTTCCCCTGAGAACGTGATTATCCCCATGGTGAATCAACGATTAATAACGACCTCCCTTGAAAGTGATGCTTGATTATAATGGAATTTCAGCAACTGTTATCTGAAAGTCACTAATTGTCTACAACTGGAGTTCGCTGATGGTAGCCTGACTAAAATTTAGTCGAATCAAAGCCAATTTGTTCCTTCTCGAACGAACTTGCCCGAATTTGGAAGGCAGTGAAATACGAAGGCACTCGAATTTGTATTGAGCCGGGTCGAGCTGAGAAGGACAGATCTCGCTCATTTTAATTAAGCACACTTCAAATGCAGGCATTCACAGCCGTTCTCAGGAAACTAACTGCGCATATTGGAGATTTGCTAATAAGTATGCAAGCTGATGGACGATCCTTCATAACTTGCAGATGGATGATAGAAATAATTAGTCACTACCGTTCTATCTTCTAAATCCCTACAAGTACTTCTGTACTTCCCCCAAATAAACGTTAACACGCTATTCAATTGAATTGTCTAAAGCAGAAGAAACACTCTTGAAAATTTGCTGCGATTTGTTGCCTATCCATGAATTTACTGTTTAAGGCTGTGCGCAGGGGTTTTGGTCATAGTTTTTTTTCAAAGGTTATTGTATTGGATATTATTAAGGTATTGAAATGTTGACTGTTGCCATGATAAATTATTTTTCTCATCAAATATTTTATGAAATATGGGAGTTCAAAGTTGAAATTTTTCGGTTTTTGGGGGCAATTGATCTCCCCTATAAGTTATATTAAACTTTTGATATTTTTTTTTTCAAATGAAAGACACATTGAGGAATAAAATGACATATTTTTCATTCCGATCGAACAATCAGTTTTTTCAAAATAATTTTTGTAAAACATGCAAAAAATTCAGTTTTTCAAAAAATTATTTTGAAAAAACCAATCGTTGAATTGAAATAAAAAATGTGTCTTTCTTTTCCCCAAGATGTCTTTCAGTTATAAAAAAATTATCAACTGTTTAAAATAACTTGTAGGTGAGTTCAATTGCCCACAAAAACCGAAAAATTTCAACTTTGAACTCTCATATTCCATAAAATATTTGAAGAAAAAATAATTTCTCATGGTAATAGTTAGCATTTCAATACCTTAATAATATCCAATTCAATGAACTTCGAAAAAAAATTATGACCAAAAAACCTGCGCACAGCCTTAAAATGAATTTATTTTTTGATTTATTATTTTTTGAATTTTACTGATGTGGTTGAGTCATCTTCTCTTTGATTTTAAGGTGACTTGTTTGAATCTGGTTATAGAATGAAGAATGTGAACTTGGGGTTGAAGTTGGTTGTGAGCATGAAAAACAATAATTATATTCCATTAGTAATAATACCATGAATGTGAAAACATAATTCATAAACTTGATACTAAGACAATCTTCTTATGCCCGGTTTCTGAGTTGTTCATTAACTTAATGGACCATTAACTTAATGCTGGAGGAATGGGTTAATGATCCATTAAACTTAATGAACAACTCAGAAACCGGGCACTAGTATAATGATGGTGATAATATAGTAAATATCTATAATGAAAAATAAAGATGTCATAATCACTGAAATTATAAACACACAAGATAGCCGAAGTAATAGCCGTGAGCCGTAACAGGTATCTGTTCAATCAGATAGATATAAGCTACAAACTTTTGTGCCCTCTTTGTAATGGTAACCGATTGGATTGGCCAGCAAAAAGACTGTTCTCTGCTGTGAAATTACTCCCCGGTGGTTTGGAACCCACCAAAAACTTTAGGTCCACTCATCAATCATCATCACCCAATTCATTCATTACTCAAGCACATGTCTCAGACTTATGTGAGCTTCATCCTCAAAACAAGAAGATACCATAGTTTTGATTGTCACATCATTTTAAATCTCTTTGATTGAATTAAAAATGGATTGATTGGGTTTGGGTATGATTGAGATTGAAAATGACGTGACAGTCGAAACTGTAGTATCTCGTGTGTTAATAATTTTTGTGGTTGTGACAACATCGTTGTTATCAACGACAGTTCATAATTAACTTGAAAGACGGAAATAAACATTGATTATCAGCTTAAAACTCGAAGCGCACGATAGTTTCTCACTCCCCCAAATAATAACTTTCCTCTTCAAGTGAGAGCATGTTTTTAACACGAGATACTGTTTACAAACCATATAGTCATATATTCATACTATATGATTACACTGTAGTATAACATATATTCCAAATACGCATCAGAAGTCTAGATTCTTACGAGAGCTGTCTATGAAAATAAGTATATCTGTTGAGACGTTTCTAAACTCGCCCATAACTTCACTATATTAGATTAAAAAATATCCAAGTAATTAAAAAAATAAATGAAATTTTATTTATGTTAATTAGTAGTTATTATAATAGTAGTAACAGTATTTTATTATTTGTGTTCCCCCTATGATAGAGGTTGAAAGTATTATGAGATTTTTTCGTAGGATGAAGTCCACATGGGTCTGAGACCTGTGCGTGGCTAATAAATTGGATGATGATGATTGATGAGTTGGACCTACATTTTTAGGTGGGTTCCGAACCATTATCTGTGTAGATTTAAAAAATATTCAATGATGGTTCTCAGTTCATCTTTACCATAGTTCATTGTTCATGATAGTTTTTAGTTAAATTAAATTTAGTTATGGCATCTGCTCGTCATTTGAGAGCCTTAAAAGGATCTTTATTTGAAGACTTTTTGGTTTATTACATGATTGTGATATGATGCTTGTCAAGATCATGAGTATGAGAATGTCAAGTATAAAAGCCTGTTAGTGCATGAAAAACTGTGTAATAACTTTGACCATGTTGTTAATTTAAGTAGCCTTTTAATTGACAATCCTCGTCACCACTTGATAGACATTATGATGCAGAGAAGTGTTGGTTCTATCAAATAGAATAGCAGCATTCTCGAGAAGAGCTTCAGAGCCAATGCCAGGGACGCAGTCACTCGGTTTTAAAAACTCATACAGAATTATTTAACCGTGTCTGGGTGAATTATTATTATCAAGATTCTTCATGATTAAATTATTTATTTATTGTGACAATGAATGTGAAGGTGCAACAGAATCAAGTCCCAAACTGCTCTTTTCACAAATTTTAAATATTTTGTTTTGTCCAAAAAATTGAGGTTATACAACCAGATATGATATTTCTTGGAAATGCACATTTTTGGGCTTGCACTACCATCTTCAAATAGTACTAAAAACTATCTACCAAAGAAACAAATACTAGTAACCTACATTATCAGTAAAAATATTACCAAATTTAATGATATCAGTGGAATTTTCAAAAATATTTCTATGGGTGATCTGTGGTCTAAATAAAATAGAAAGGTGAAGGGTGGTCTATAATTGCTTCAATAAATTCAAGTTTGAAACAAATCCAGTCTTAGATAAATTCCTTCTTATTTATTAAAAAAACATTTCTTCATGATGTTGGCGTGGTTTTCGCTACCGGACAGTGCGAGGTGCTTTCGGGATATGTCTTTCAGATTGATGTAATTATTTTTATTATTATTATTATTACCGTATTATTTTTATTATTATTACCGTATTATTTTTATTATTATTATTATTATTATTATTATTGACGATTCAAATGCTACCAAGTCTGGCTTGCATATGTGACAGGATTTCGGCTAGTAGCCCGGAAGAAAATTAAATTTAACGCATCTTACGGAGCTCAATAGGGAAGTCGTTGCACTGGCTACGTCAAATTACGTCATCTTACGGTGGTCAAATTGAATTTTTTTTCGTGCAACTGGCCGTTAGTGTATTTGAGTATGAAAAAATTAATATAATTCTATTTAAATTTGAATTTTTCCTGGATTATTCTGATACGTACAATTTGAAACTATCTTCACGTTGATAATGCAATCTTTCTTTTTTATCTCTCGTGTAGAAACCCATCAGAAGTTCAAATCAAATCAAAATCATTTATTGTCAAAACAAATATCAATTTGTATAGCAACGTCAATTTATTTAGTTTAACATAATATCAAATTAAATTTAAAATACATATTAAACATGTTGTTTATTCCGCTGTCTTCGCTAACTTCCGCTAACTTCGCTGATTGAGTCCTTCTATTCAGATTTTAAACGCAGTAAATCGCGGTTTAGATGCAACCAAATGATAAATTATCATACAACATCCAAGCTAAATTTAGCCAAATATCCTCCGTATACGTCAAACAACCGCACTGGCCATACTCTGCACAAAGTGTGACCCTGGCCCAAAAGTCGGACACTCTTGTTTGTGTAGTTGTCTGATAGATGTCGCTACAAGTCACCGCGCCGGTATCGTATCCAGTTTGGAGAAGCCTCAAGACTGCGGCTTGTCGGCAGCTCTGCTTCTAGCAGACAGAACAGTCCGCGCTTGTCTTTGGCAGTGAGCAGTTGCTGGAGTGTTTCGGTACCTGCAAGATATCGTGTTTTTCGTAGTTCGTAGAACACGCTTTCGGTGGTACCGCGTGTTGTCACTGTACCTAGGCATACAGCCGGTTGTTAATTTCACATTGAAAATACTTTTAGGTGTTGTTATTCCTTGATCTTCAACATTTTGGTTATTTTGCAAGAAGTGATTAGTGCTGACTGGTGTTTGGTGACTTGAACATTTGGAATTATTCGTGGCCGTTATATTGTTTTGGTGAAATAAGTTTGTTGTACACTTGACTATTGATTTGCATCAATTAGATATTTTACAGAAATGGATTTGAATAGTGTATTTCAATTGCTTTGGTAAGATTTTCAATGTTTCTTTGTATTGTTAGTAAATTATTGTTGGTAGGTGTATTAGTTGCTCTTAAATTTTTTATTTAACTTGAAGTTTTAAGTTTATTTTAACACCTAAGTACTTCTAGTTACTCTTACTTCTTATATGCAATCAGCTTCTCCTCTCTATGAATTTCTCTTCATTTTTTCCTCTAGCTTCAATTTTTAGTATATTTCTAATTCTCTCTACCCTTTAAAACTTTTAGTAAATTTTACTTCAAATATGCTGGATTACAATTAGATTTTTTCCCTATGACTTGCTCTTAATTTTTTTGTACAATTTTTCCTACATGTTAGAAATTCTAGTTTTATCTACATTTTATTTGCTGTACTACAGTCAGTTTCTGTTATCTATTTGTTTTATCACTATTGAGTTCTTGTTCTCATTACATGATATATCCTACAGTGTACTAGAGTAAATGGACTAAAGAAAACAGCATGTCAATATTAGAAAACATTATGATACTCATTGAAGGGATGAGTATAAGAAAGCACTGGTATACAGCATTGTCTTATACCCAATTTCAAAAGTTACAGAAGATGAAAAGTAGAACCAAGCCAAAAAATTACTCTAAAGTATGAAAAATTAAAATAATAAAAAGTGATTACTGTAAACGTAGTCTAGTACTTGAGGAACAATTGTTCAAGGAACATTGAGGATCAGTTGAAGACCATAGAGGAACATTTTTCACGCCAATACTGGTTTGCGCGGCAATTATCTTTTGGTTATCATAACTCAATTAATTAATTAATGATAATTATATCTATGATTATTGCAGAAAAAATTCTATTCAATTTGACCGATTGGCACTTGTGACAGTTGTTCAAACGTAAAACCCCTCTAGTTTTCTGGAAAATAAACTTGGTACAAAGTCGAAAGTCGAAATTCATCTTGTGTTATTGAAATGTGACTGATTTTCTCAAGAGTAAATTCATGACATTTCCAAGAAATACCATACGGATCTACAAAAAAAATATTTGTTTTAACGTCTCTAAGTCAGAAAGTAGGTCTAATCACGACAGCACAATGAAAATTACGCCATTAATTTAGACCATGCATTTTTGGCCAACTTCATCTCAGAAAAAAATATGTTTGTCACGAATGATGTTGCTGTCTTCTTGGACTAATGATGATTTAATTTTGATGTGCTTCTCCAGGGCACGAGATTAGCGTAGGACCATTTCTGGCATGATTACAAATGACAGTGTCGTGATGAACTTCAGAAGGAAGTCAAAGGGTTGGGGGGGGGGGGGGGGAGCGGTGATGTGACTCTGAATCGGAATCACGTGAATAATTGAAGCAGTAATTATCTAAAGAATGAACAATGTTTTCAATTATATAGGCTTTCTTATAAGCTAGTAGGAACTATAATATTTTTGATTATTAATGTCTTTCAAGATTAGTTTGCAGAAGTGGGACCATTGATTGTGAAAAGTTTGTACCAAAGCCCAATCACAGTAGGTGTGTATTTTATTTTTATTTCGTTTATTGTTCCATCAGGATTACTCTAATATAATAAGCTACTAGTACCATAGAATAGGGAGTCCTTGATGGTTCGTCTATGCTAGTACAAACTCAATAAACCTTTGATCATTGGGCATCATTTATTAAACTTAATTGTGAATTTCAGTTGAGTGTTCTGTCTAGAATTTTGCGTTTAAAAATAAATACAAAATTTATCTAGCTTCGGCCTTTAAAATTTAAATAATTGACTCGTATAATTATGTTTAGGACAAAATAATTTGACTTTGATTTAATGTGTTTTGACAATATTTTCATTCAGCTTTTAGTGATTTCTTATGAAATTATTATCATGCTAAGACATTTCGTCGACAAAGATTGGTGAAAGCGGTGGAGCCAATTGAGTATTGACAATAATCGGAGTCTAAAAAATCTTTTATTAAAAATTTCTGAATTTATAAAATTACAATTTCATGTTACTGTTTCATATTGATTTATTTTGTATCGTTTATCATAATTGTAGATAGTTAATTATATGCATTGAACAGCAATGGTATTCGGATTAGAAGCATTTAATTACAGCTTGCATATACAAAGAGTTATTTTTGTAGGTTTTCAATCATCCAAGAAGATATGTGGCTTCCAACACATCATGTACTTTCTTGGCCGGTTGCACGAAAGTCCATTAAATAAGGAGTTTAATGTCAGTTAACTAATTGTCGTAAGTGTTACAGCTTTATTTCTGCTGCATAAAAATCCATTCGTTATTTTTCGTTAACCGAACGGGAACAATCTGGCAACACTGTAATTTGATTCTGATTCTGAAGTTGAGAAAAAAGATGTATTAAAATCATTTCATTGTGAATTATTTGAATCATTATTCAACTATCTCAATATTATTATATTCTTAATAGATTTTATTTATTTTGAAAGGTTTTTAACACCTACGACCTAATTTGGAGTTCCATGTTCTAGTACAATAAACATAACCTATAAATTAATGTAACTTAACGGGAGTTCGTGAAATTTAATTCTCAATAATTAATTATTAATGGGCGGTTAAATATCTCTTCAGCCGGTTAACCTAATCGGCGTTATCACTTGTCATTGTGCTTTGTGCAACTAAATTTTCTCCATTAATTTAATCTCCGTAGACGTATTTTTACTGAGATTAACTTTCAGTGGATTTCGTGCAACTGATCGTCTATGTTTGAAGGGAGGAGTTTTATAATTTTCCCTTTCTCTTATATGAAGATGCTTTATAATGTTCCCTTATCGTCAAATGGAGGTGTTGTAAATCGATTTCTGATCGTTTAGATGAGGTTTCTGTGCTTATGAGGGAGTGGCATGTCCTTCTGTTCAACCAGTCGAAGAGTCTATTATCGCAGAGGTGTTATTTCCGTTGTGTGTTAAAAGAGGATGCAGCCGTTATATGGAACTGCGTTACATAAATACCTATTACGTTGATAACAGCGGTTGTTGTTAAGTATGAAACGAATTGCTTTTCTTGTGAGTCATATGCTTAGCTTGTGCACGCCTGTCACAGTGATAGTTCAACTGCTTGTTTTGCGTGTCTTGTGCATTACCATACATGAATGGATATTTTGGGTAGATAGCTTGTGATAAACACCAACATCGTATTGGATTTGGAATTAACGTTTCCTGGACCAAAATATTTGTAGTAGCCATATGCACGTTATTCTGATAGCCGCTAGTGTATAACCCTGAAGGGAATAAACTGGAGGAAAGAGCCAGCTCTCTACTCATTCCATCTCTCCCGCTTACAAGGCAACAGAATTTTCAGAGACGTTGTTTTGCTTAAATTACAATTTGTAAATTATAAGTAATAGGTTTTGGATTTGTTTGATTGCGTTTTAGATTTGGGATATGAGTGATAGAATACAATAGGAGGTCCGCTAACTAAATATATTTAAAGAATTTTATATTTAAAAAAAAAACTGTTAAAATTGGACCGTGATTTAAGTTTAATAGATTCAAAATATTTTTATTTGGAATATTTTCTTTATCAAGTGAGAGGCACTAGCTCAGAGCAGCATACCAGAAGAGACATATTATTGAGAAGCATTTTACATTTATCACATTTCATTGAGGAACATTTACATTGATTTCTGTTTGTTTTAACTTTCAAAGTCAAAGAATCATTTATTCATTAATGCTTCACATTTTACAGAAGATAGCCATAGCACTGCTGCAGTACCTTATCTGATCCCAATAATTGCTTTTTACCCTGAAATTGCATTTATTAAAACTCATTTCATTAACTAAACTTTTGATACATTAAATGTTGTGGTTGTCATGGATCGATTTTTTATAATCGATTGAAACTATTTCAAGAACTGAAAAAACTTCATGAACTGAAAATATTCCAAGAATTGAAAAAATTCTGAAGTAAATTAAGTCCGACATTGAACATTATGGAATTAATTTAGTGCTAAATTTATAACTTATAGTTTTTATAATCAAATAATCTTTTTTTATAGTGAAATCGTTAGTTTAATGTCCTTAAGTGTTGTAGCCTACTGTTTCATGTGGATTGAAGGTCATGTTATTTGGAAATTCTGACTTTTTAGTCTGTTCATGAATAGTATTTACTTGTATTAAAATAATCAATATATGACAACTCCTGAAAAACCTACTGGTTTAGGAGGACCTTTGTTGTAAAGATACTGTAAATAAATTGATTGATTGAATTAAACTCTACCACAGCCTCAATGCTGAAATAGAGGTGTGCCTACTAAAAATGAATGCATAGATTATCGAAAAACAATAATAGTTTTATTGAAGATATTATACACAGTGGTTTTATTTATTGAAGACTTCAAAAATACGTAAAGCTGTAAAGCTACTCAGTGGTCTTCAGTTCCAATATCTCCAATCTGACTAGCCTACTGTTTTGGAATACTAATGAATATTTTTTTTTTGTAAACGATTAGGAGGAGATTGTAGTTTATTCTGTAAATTTACTCCAATATTTCTTCATTTCTAGCTGGAATTTTACAATTTATTATTTTCATCAACAAAAGACGCGTGCTTGAGATGAGAGCTCTAGACCTTCTGCAGACTATTTTAATGGGGTCCTTCCCTGACTAGCTTTTGATTATTATTAACGCCATTTTACAAACACTTATTTTGGGATCTGTATAGCCTACACTCACGGACAAACAACTCACACCAGCCAACCAGCTGTACTCATTCAATCATCCAATTCCGATTCAAACTTCATTGAGCTGCCTTTCAACTTGTCTCTAAAAATGCAGCTCCAAAGCTTCGGAGATTTCAATTTAGATAGTCAACAATTCAGTTGTTCCCTCGCCCCTTCTCAGTCCTGGCACGCCCCCTTCAAATCAACTGTCATGTTATAAATACATGTATATGTGTGTGAATGCGCGTACGTGCGTGAGCCAGCCAGACCAACAATTCAAACTAATTGAAATTGATAAACGAAGTTTCGTTTCCTTTTGTTCCAAGTGATGAATGCAACTTGGACCAGACTGGGCGCATATTTCAATTAATACCGAATTCCATTTCCTTCTACCCTGTATAAAAAACAAAACAGGATACCTCTTGTCTCTCTCTCTTTAGTTTTTCTGTCCTTTTATTTTTTTGTTTGATATTCTATCATTTATCACCACCTTGCAAAATCAAGTTTCTGAGTTTTGTTGCCTACATTAAATTGGCGATACGTACTGTAGAAATTTCAGTGTTTATCAACTATTGATTCAATTGTGCTGAACTTTTTTATGGTTGAAACTTATCTAGAGATGATTTGTCATTTTGTAAGACTGAACTTTCATTATTTATTGTGACAAAATTGGACTCAAGTCCAAAACTGCTCACAAATTTTGAATATTTTCCAAAACATAGAGGTTAATTTTAATACTGAAAGTTTATATTTACCAAAATAAATTATTAATAATAATTTTATTATTCAAGGTATCCCTTTAAATAAGGCAATCTGATAATCTCATCGCTGGTTCGACCTCACAAGACACTATAGAACAAATTTTAAATGTTGTTGCCGTAAATTGATAAAAAAATCTCCGAATTTTCAGTTTTGATTTGAGTTCTTAAGTAAAAAAATGGCCAGAAATTCATTTTCGAGCCAAATCTATGAACTAATAATAATAAAGAAATAAATTAGATTTGAAACTCGTTTCGGACTATCTCCAAAAAACTGTTATCAAGCTCGATGCTTGATTTTAGTCCATTCTAGTAGTCAATTATTTGTAACTATTCGTGACGCAATATTCAAGAAAAACATTAAACAATACACAATTTTTTCTTATTTATTTACTTATTGTGGCAAATTTACAATGAGTGCAACAGACTCAAGTCCAAAACTGCTCCCTTCACAAATTTTGAATATGTTACATTGTCCAAAACATTGAGGTTAACACAGACTAAATATGTTCGATAATACCTCTCTTTGTAGTGACAAAGGTGATATTGTGGAAGATATCTATAATGAATAATGAGACGAAGTTTTCACAATCACATTTATTTAAAATAGTGAGATACTAGTTTCGATTGTTACACCATTATCAGTTTGACTTTGTTTGAGATTGATAATGGTGTAACAACCGAAACTAGGATCTCACTATTTTCAACAAATGTGGTTGTAACAACTTCGTCGTAATATTCATTATGTTCAAAAATATTAATTCAACTTTATTTTCAATGTGTGAGTGTTGCTATTCCAATGTTTTCAATATTTGAGACCATTTTTAACTTGTATTAAAATAAATGTTCATTGTACAGTAATTCTTCCTCAACTAAGTTGAATGAATCATGAATTAACTGATATTTCTGCAGCGATATACTATTATATATTATGATGTACATCCTAATGTTCATCTACCTGCTGATTTTTGGATTCAAATGCTGTTAAAAGCTGAATTTGTATTTGCGACTGATATAGCTTGATGAATACATCGCATTTTGAACATATTTTTACAAGTTTTACATTTTTTTCATATTTATATGTTTGTGACAAGTATTTTATTTCCTTGATGAGAAGTTTTTCTTTCAACGCTCATATCTGTAATCGGATAAGATTATCGACTTGTACAGTCTTCTTTAGTCATAAACTAAATTGTATTATTATATTTTACGATGTGTTTAGTATTGCACTGTATTTTTCATTATACAGTATTTTGTTGGTGGATGAATGAAAATTTTTGGCGAAATCCCCCTGCATAAATGAATGAAAATACTATATTATAGATGTAGCACATTTCTTCAAAGTGTATGATATTTTTCATGTAGGTAAGCACGAATATTCTTTATTTCTATCAAATGTATTGCAGCGATCAACGTTAGTAAAAACAGTTTGAAGGAGAGAAAATCCTTGAAAACTCATAAAATACCATATTAATTTTCATACGAACAAAGACAATATAATGTCTTTCATACCACCGAGTTGTACTTCATGATAAAATATTTTCTCACGTATTTTCTTTGTTCTAATGACTTTCTTTTCTTCTTTTCAGGTGAGTACAGCAATCATTCCCGTCTTCGCACAGAATCTAGGTAAATGGATAATTAATACTTGAATGCCTCTCGCTTTTTTCCATCAAGTTTTGCACAATAACTGTCACCGCGCACAGGTTGACCTCCAAAAATTCGAATTGAGGTTTATTGGGCTGTCACATCTCTATGTTTGTGTGCGTCATAGGCTACTTGTTTCTGCCAAACATGGAAGGTGGTTCATTGATAATATTCAAAAGCTGGATTCTGCATATCTAGAAAATGTTGATCGCTTGTTTAATACTACTTGTTTTAGTTCGTTACCCCTGTTTCATATTTTCATCATGTTTTACAAACAATGAAAGCACGATAACAATGAAAATTAATCCAAATTAGAAATATAAAGAACAATATTGTGTTTTGTATGAAACTTTCGAAAAATACTTACTCTCAATCTATATTGAAGTATCCCCACCCAGCTTCTTCCAGTGGCGGCTGCTGTAATTGTTGCAGTGTTGCACAGCTACCAATTTTTATTTATTAAAGTAATATTATAATTTTATAAATGTAATGCATTATCTCAAGAAACAATAATGTTGGATTATTTAAAGAAATTATTATGTTTATCAGATAAGTTAAAAGAAATTTAAATAATAATCAGGAAAATAAACCGTGGTATAACAAAGTTGTTGCTTTCTATTGCAACACGGGCTCGTACAGGGATTGCATGGGAGGAATGACTCGATTGCAGTCTCATATTCCCGTCGTATAGGAGCAAGGTTGTTGCATTGGGCTTGCAAGAGTAGTCGATGTCGATGTCGAAGTGTGCAGTCGATGTCGATTATCGATTTGTTTTGTCGTCGATTTGATGATCATAGATTGTCCATTTGTCGTTTAGTTTCACGTGGGTGGAATTCAACTTGAGTCGGAGGCGTCGTAGGTTATGCTATGTTTATGTTTACAACTTACAACATTAGTTTTTGCCAACTATTTGCTTCTTGCAACTTGCAATAAGTTTCACATTTCGACCTGAGCCCTGAGTGTAATGCGTTTGTGCTTTAATTATATACTGTTATAGTAATCTAATATGAACATGAATTGTGTGAGCATTTTGAAGACAGGATTTTCTTTTTAAGTTAGGTAAGATTACTGTCTTCAATTAATTTTATTAGCATGTTGAAAATCTTTTGATTCGTGGTTTTCAATTGTCAAGTACTCTTTTTTTTTCTTTTTTCTTCTTTTTTTTCTTTTTTTCTTTTTCTTTAGCAATAAGATAAATAATAAATAAATAAATACTTTATTTCCAATCAATAATTAATTAAAACTATAAAACAATATAATATATATTAGCAAATTAAATGGGAATCTAATAACTATAGAACTGCAATTTTTGAGAAATAATTTTTGGAAATTACCCTACTCAACTATGGTTTACCCATGTTCTAGAGTGGGGGGGGGGGGGGGGGGGGGTTAGTGCGGAATTATTAGGTAAGTGAGCTCACATGTTGTTTGAGATAATTATTTCCAAGTTTTGCCTTCCTGTATTTAATATCCATTTGTGGACTGCAGATTTGAATCTTGTTTCAGATGCTGTGCTCTTGATGTTTTCAGGAAGCAGGTTGTACAATTTGGGAGCTAAATGGTTGAAGTGTCTCTGGTATAAGGCTTTCCTTGCTACATTCGCAATAAGAAGGTGCCTGTTTCTTGTATTGTGGCTATGGTTTCTGTTTTCAAAGTTTGCTGTGTTCCTGTGTATTCTCTGGATTATTTCTTTAGAGTAGAGTTGTCTTGGATCCATCACACCAAACTCGTAGAATAGTTGGTCTGATGGGTAATGTGGCGGATTTCTTCTTATAACTTTTATGATGAGTTTCTGAACTTTTATGAGGGGGTCAATGTGGGTGTAGCTCGTTCCACCCCAACCCACGATTCCATAGGTTATGATATTTTGCAACTTCTATTCGTTTTGTTAAAATAAAGTTTTATTTCAATAGGATTAAGCCTTGAAACTATTGTCAATGTCAAATAAAAATAAATAATCAATAAGATTGACAGTATCTTATACTAACTTTTTATGAAAAATTCAATGACTTGTAGATGGCCTTTGAAGATGAGTCTCCATGACTCGAAAATGTTTGGCCCAAAGTGAGTAAACATATTGTTAATTTTCAATTAAAATTGACTGCAAGTCGTTGAATTTATCATAAAAAGTGAATATTAACAATAATTTTAGATCGTTATGGAACAAGAAATCCAGGAATGTAACTTACTTACCGTGTACGTTGTACACAATATTTATTTTATTGAAAATTTAATAATCATAGTTTAAACGGTGAGATATATTATCTTGTAACAACCAACTTCTAAATCCACCAGCCGCCACTGGGTCCTTTGTATTCAAGTATGGCTTCTTTGCATGACGCCATTTTCATCATGATTTGCAAATCATGAACAATGAAAATTTGAAGACAAGTAATCCGAATTAGAAATATGACGAACAAAATTGTGTTTTTGTAGGGAATTTTTGCAAAATACTCTCAAACAATACTGAAGTATTGCCACCCAGCTTCTTTGCACGACACCAGTGCAGATTGCAGTGGAATAGTGTATTCTACTGTCCATTCCCGGCTTGTACCATCTCGTTTTAAGTGATGCTCCTTCAAATAACGGAAACGCATCGATTTTGTTTTGTTTGTGATTGTAACGACCATCCTCTTTCTCCTCATCCTCGGCCTCTTCTTCCTTCTCCTATTCCTTTCTCCTCCTCCGTCCCCCGCTCCTCCTCCCGCTCTTAACACCCTCTCCAACTCCGTTTGTTGATCTGAGAGACGAATGCTCCATTTCAGTTCAACGAGCATCATCTTCAGGAGTCCCTCTTATCAGGGTCAGTGGTCAGTCTCCCTCCCACTATTCACTCTCTCACACTTTCTTTCTAAAGTACTTTCTGTCTCTTTCGCTATCAATATTCTGATCTTTCTCTTCTACATTCTTTCTTCTCTTCTTATCTCTCCTTTTTTGTCTCTATTACAAAAAGAGATTTTTCTCTTATGCTATCTTCTTCCTCTTATTCTTCCTCCTCTTCTTCCTCCTCTTCTTCATCATCTTCTTCTTCTTTTTCTTCTCCTTCTTCGTCTTCCACTTCTTCCTCTACTTCTACTTTTCCTTCCTCAACTTTTCTTCTTCTTCCTCTCCTACTTCTTCTGCCTCTAATTCTACTTCTTCTTCCTCTCCAACTTCTACTTCTTCTTCTTTTTCTTCTTCTTCCTCTACTTCTACTTCTTGCTGTCCTTCCTCTGTTTTGCCTCTTGCTTGTTTATTTCTCCTCTTCTTCTTATTTCTGCCTTACTTATTTTTTCTCTTTGATTTTTTCTTCCTCCTCTTCTTCGTCCTCTTCTACTTCTTCTTCATCTCCTATTTCTCCTTCCTATTCTACTTCTTTTTATTCTTCCTTTCCTACTTCTTCTTCTTCCTCTACTTCTACTTCTTCTTCCTCTTCAACTTCTAATTCTTCTCCTTCCTCTACTTCTACTTCTTCCTCTGCTTCTACTTCTTCTTTTTTGCCTCTTGCTTTTTTCTTTCTCCTCTTCTTCTTATTTCTGTCCACTTATTCTTTCTCTATGCTTTCTTCTTCCTCCTCTTCATCGTCCTCTTCTACTTCTTCTTCATCTCCTATTTGTTCTTCCTATTCTACTTATTTTTCTTCTTCCTCTCCTACTTCTTCATCTTCTTCTCCTACTTCTCCTTTTTCTTCTTCTTCATCATCATCATCTTTTTCGTCTCTTGCTTCTTCTTCTTTTTCTCGTTCTCCTCCTCCTCCTCCTTCTTCTTCTTCTTATTCTTCTCCTCCTCCTCCTCCTCCTCCTTCTCCTCCTCCATCAACACCATCTGCTTGTTCTTCTTTTTCTTCTTCTTCTTCTTTTTCTGCTTGTTCTTCTCCTTCGCCTTCGTCTTCTTTTTCTTCTTTCTCTTCTCCCTCTTCTTCTTTCCTCTTCATTATTCTTCTTCTTTCCTCTTCATTATTCTTCTTCTTTTCCATTTTCTTCTTCTTCTCCTTGTTCTTCTTCTCCTTGTTCTTCTTCTTCTTTTCTTTTTCTCCTCCTCCTCTTTCACTACCTCCTCCTCCTCCTCCACCGCCACCTCCTCCTCCTCTTCCACCACCACTTTCTCCTCCTCCTCCTCCTCCTCCTCTTCCTCCACCTTCACCTCCTCCTCCTTCTCTTTCACTACCCCCTCCTCCTCCACCACCTCCTCCTCTTTCACCACCACTTTCTCCTCCTCCTCCTCTTCCTCTTCCTCCATCGCCATCTTCTTCTTCTTTTCCTTCGTCTTTTTCTTCTTCTTCTTCTTCTTCTTCTTCTGTTTCTTATTCTTTCCTTTTCATTATTCTTTTTCTTCTTCTTCTTGTTCTGCTTGTTGTTCTTCTTTTACTTCTTCCACTCCTTCTTCCTTCTGTCCCACTTCTTCTTCTTTTTCTTCTTCTTCTACCACCATTCTTCTTTTTCTCCTCCTCCTCCTCCTCCTCCTCCTCCTCCTCCACGTTCATTCTATTTGTGATTTACTTGGTCAATCACTCGCCGATCTCTTTCATCCCCCCTGTCCCCTCACCACACTTTGTTCACATTTATCCACCCAATAATTGTGAAGAATGGATGGACACATCATTTCGCTTGTTGTAGCATCAGTTGTAAGTGGAACTACAAATGAACGAAAAAAGTCCCACGTAATATTGATGTCAATACAGACTCAGAGAGCACTGTCACACGTTATTGGCACTCGTTATTTTTTCAAACGGTTCTCTCTGTTGCTATGCTGTATTACAGTGTTTACATATTCTGATTTTCTGCTGTTTCTGTGTGAAGTGGCCGGGAAGTAGAAATTCAGTTATAGTACATAATTCAGGTGAATTGTTGAATTTAATGAACTTCATTAAATTGTTGTTTTGATCCCAGTTAAGCTCTCTATAGTGAATATTTAAGAGAACCATGACGTACTTTTTAATTGTAATTCAAATGTTATAGTATTTTCCTGACCGTGCCAGCCCTACAATAGATAATTAAATTTTTTTCATGATCACTCATTATCTCAATCATCATTTTTATTTCATTGGTATGACAGATGTTTAATAAAGGTATTATATAACATTCTACTGTACGTGGATTTTAATATTCCCTATGATTTCTTTCCAATTAACGTCTATACCCAAAATGTTCAGAGTTTGGCTTTGGAATTTAAGGTTCCATACTTCTTATACGAGGAGGATCTAGTACAGCATATAAGCTCATTAAGTTCATGTACAGGTTATGAAGTTCGACGTTATCTTCTTACAAGGATTAGGTAATAAGTTTATACAACATGTTTGTACTTTGAAGATATTCTTTTTTCTTGGCCCGTCTGCTTCTTCCTTCTGGACTATCATCAGTTGTTATGCTTTTACGTTATTATCATCAGATGAAAATATGGTGTATAATTTGTTAGGGTGTTTTTATTTTAGTATTTTTTATACTTTATTAAATTTTTATTTTTTTTAATATCAGATTAACAGATATGAAATTCTAAAGCGCTTTGTTTTAATATAGTGGCTATGTGCGAAAAAGAAATTTTTCGAGTAAGTCGAGGGAAAATCAATTTATTGAGCAAACATATATAAAACTATTCGCATCAATTAGTCGAAAAATTCAAGCCCGTATTTATAAACCAACCTTGAGATTTCCTTATCCCAAGGTAGCGCAGTTGGTTGGAGCGCTTGTCTGTGATAAGGCTCCGGCTGGCTTCGTTTCCTGCAGCCTTGGGCTCGAATCTCATTCAGTCATGGATGTTTCTCATCATTCACCTCATCACCCACGCACAAGTCTCCAGACATGTGGGTATCGTCCGCCATAAAATTTTCTTACTTCTGGCTCTGGCTGGCTTCGTTTCCTACAGCCTTGGGTTCGAATCTCATTCAGTCATGGATGTTTCTCATCATTCACCCATTCACCTCATTACCCACGCACAAGTCTCCAGAGATGTGAGCATCATCCGCCATAAAATATTCTTACTTCAGATAAGGAAGCGTCAAAGTAACTTCATAACAACGGTCTTGATTGTTCAGTCTGCTTGATGATACTGATTGCTTGAATGATTCCTGATTCTATTTCTTTAGTCTTGGCAATGAAAGTCTGATCTTCAGTCTTGTCTATAAAATTACAGTACTGAGCATAAAAATCACAAATTTCTCCTCTTAATTTCGCAGTCTTCTTGTACAGTATTTCGCTTCTGGAGGAAAGGCTATTTGACGTGAGAAGTAGAAGCTATTAATAAGAAATATTTAAAGCATCTCGTCCTATCGTTACATTTACTGTGTGTAAAGACCGAAACGAAGCGGTAGAAAAGTAAATAAAAGTGAAAGCATTCTCCAGGCTGTTTTCTTTCTTTGTTTCAAGGTTAAATAGCAGTTTTCGTCATTTGCATAATTGGAATCAAGAGTCGAGCAACGTGACGAATCAAGAGTAGATGTAGTGATAGCAAAATAAACAGAAAAAATTGAATAAAAAACGGAATGTGGTCTCAGTTTCTTTTAGAGTTTGATTTCATGAAAAGGAAAGTAGCATTCTGCTGGGGCGTTTTTTTGCACACCATTAGTGATGTAGAAATAGAGGTGCATTAATTGAAACAAGTAGCCCACCTTTACTTCTGAGTTTTATTACACGCATTAATCCAAGAAAAGAGTCGAATGGAATCAATTCAATCTGAATTTAATGCCTGTTGAATGCGTTTGACTTTAATAGATTTCGATAAAACATTTATCATGCAAATTGAGAGGAAATAAAATATTCTACTGTATAAATAGTCGTCGACTGCTTGCATTATTCCATTGAAATCCAAATAGTGCCAATAAATTGTTGATTGAGTTCGGTATCTCGGCTCAGTTTCAGTTGAAATAATTACGGTTATCAGTGCATCAAATTTGCAGATCAGGAGAAAATGAAACATCTATACGTCCTCTTATATGATACTGAGTCTTAAAAAACAATGATTGGAATTGGAATATTAAATGAAGAATTATTCAATATTAATAATAAATGAATACAATTAACTATGACATGATATAAATTTAAAATAATCACTCCATAAAATTGATAACGTTTGCAGGATTTTTTTTTGGGGGGAGGATGAATCCCACATAGGTGCGTGGGTAATGGATTGGATGATGGTGTTTGATGAGTTGGACCTGATGAGTGGGTTCCGAACCACTGGGAAATGATTAACAGCAGAGAACACAGTCTTTTTTGCTGGAAAATCCAATCGGTCACCCTTCAAAGATGGCACAGGAGTTTCGTAGCTTATCTCTGATTGAACACACACCTACGATACTCGGCTATCACCATCGGTGTTATTGATAATAATTAATATACTGTATAATGATATTCATGTATAATAATTTAAAATATTATTTATTGTATAAATTATTATTACTGTTACTATGTTAACTTGATCTTGACACTCAAAAGGTTCTTCAATTGAAATGTACAGAAGAAATCAATATAGATTGATTTGGTTTGATTAATTTCAGTGGAATCACAGTTCAATGACAGAACATTCAAACTCCTAAGCTGTTCTCTAGGATGAAATATCATCAATATACTGCAATAAACTACAAAGAATTTTGATACCATGATTAATTAATCTCCCCTCTCTGTGCATTATTTGTGCTCAACGTTTAAGTTATCAGTCTGTCGAAAACCGACAGCAGAGTGCTTTGACCTTTCAAGTTTCTGGTGAAGAAATTCCTTGGTAGCGAGAATGTCGCAAAAGGCATCACCTCTGTCTGAAATTGGTGCCTGTGGTTCCCAATAATATTATGCTGGAAATTTGAAATTGAAACCAAACTCCGTTGAGATTGGTGGGCGTACCAGCTAATGCTAACATAAACTATCACTTTCGATTCCGCCCTGGGTTGTAGTTATATCTATAGCTATAGTTTGTTATAGATAGTTGTTATATTAGTTCTATCTACAACTTACTAGCTATGTATATATATATCGGTAACTAGTTGCCCTGTTACCAACATCATACCGTGATGTTATGCAATATGTAAATTATGTGTCGGGAAGATCCATATCTATGAAATAAATAGATTCTCTATCTATAGGTTTCTCAAGCGGCTGTGTATCGACTTGACTTTATAACAAGATTTCTGCCCAGAATTGATTTAAGAAAGTTTGGACAAGTTGGGTGAGTGGGCTACGAGAGTCTACTGATATTGATGTAAAGTTACAATGTTGTTTTCGTGCTCGGTTATAGAAAATATCATAAGTGTCATATTCCCTCAAGAATTTGAGTCTGTCTCCACAATTTCTTCTGCAATGCTTTGTTGAACTGATGAAAAGTAGGCTAGCGTACTCTGTCGACAGAGACATAGATACTACAATATTTCTCTATTTTCATCCAATATTTGGAAATTCAGTAGCGTATCATAGCATCAAATTTATATCCTACAATAAATTATCAACTGGTCCGAAACCTATTCTACAGTTCATTATTACTTTCTTTCAAGTTTAATCGATCGAAATTAATCTCATATTCGGAATAATTCTCATGCCCACGCTCAAAATCTGTGTCTTGTGGGTATTTTTCTCTTTCCATTGAATTGAACAATTGTAAAAGTAACTATCAACCATTAAAACTATAAATTGTAAGTTGAATTAGCTATTGTAACTTCTGCGTCAATACTTAGCAGGTTCATCTGTTCAATCAGAGATAAGCTAAGAAACTCCTGGGCGCTCTTTGTAAGGGTGACTGATTGGATTGGCCAGCAAAATACTCTGTTCTCTGCTGTAAAATCACTTTCCGGTGGTTCGGAACTCACCTAAAACTGTAGGTCCAACTCATCAATCACTATCATCCAATTTATTACCCTCGCACTTTTGCACAGGTCTCAGACCTATAGGTGGGCCACATCTTCCGAAAAAAAGTACTATTCAATTTTGTTTATTTCAGATGTATTTTTATGTTTCTTTGTTAAGAAAGATGAATAGATTTGAATTTGAATTAAAAAAAAGTTCTATGTACGGCATTTTAATCCTTTTTCTGAAATATGCATGAATTTATCGCAGCGTCAAATTGTTACATTTAGACTATACTTTTTATTTAGCATAATATCGCAAGTATGACAGTATATCGCAAGTATTTTATTTTTGCATCAATAGTAATTAGGCTCTAGGTTTACATACTTCTTTGCCATCTGATAGTTATAACAACAATAATTAATTGCAACAAGAAAATAGGATCTAATAAGATTTACTTTCTCACTTTCCCTGAATATAATTTAATCTTGACTACAAAAAACTTCATGGAGTGCTCCTTGGTATTTCATTTAAACGCATGCAGAGAAAAAACTACTCACATTATTTGAAGAAAATTATCGTACGTTTGAATGTTGTTCATTATTTAATTGTGATATTTTTAATTGTGATATCCATAATTATTGCTCCAATTTTTAATAGAAATACAGAAGTACAGATTACAAAACGGTATAGAACATTTTTATGCTATGTTGTAGTACAGTAGTATTCTTTCAAACGTCCTTGGGCAAGGTCGGTCAGTCTGTGGAATGTGACAAAAAAAAGGTTCTAGCCCAACCCCAATATATTGAGGGGCGTATTTACATTATCAGGTAGGAGGTCCCTGGCGCCTTACCCTCTCATACCATAAATAAAGCGGTGTCGAACGGTCCCCATGACACTACGAAACTTTCTTCTCACAAATAGCCAAAATTTTAATTTTGAATCAAGAAAATAAGATTTTCTGCTTTTATTTCCCTATGTTTCCTAAGTATATTGTTTTCAGTTTTAGAGTATGCACTGCTTTTCTTATTTATACCGTATTATTTATCCAACAGTAATACCACTACCATGACACTACGAAACTTTCTTACTTTTTTCTCACAAATAGCCAAGATTTTTTAATCTTGAATCCATAAAATGTCATTTTCAGCTTTCATTTCCCTATGTTTTCTAATCGTTATTGTTTTTAGTTATAAGAGATGTACTGCTGTAGTATCGACGTGCTGTTTTTCTTATCATTGTTTTTTACCGTATCATTTTTCCAACAGTAATACCACTTGCTCAAGACCTATTGCCTTATGACTATAATCTTGAAGACTTGCCCATATACGACATGCCTATTTTAAATATAAATGGGGGTTTACGCATGCTTTTAGGCTAAAGGCTACTATTGAAATTATTTGCTTTTGTTTTTCTTTCTCCTCCCAACTGTTCTCAGTTCCTCTCACTTGCCTGCACTTGTTCAAAATTGATTCAAAATTGGAATATTGTACTGTATTTGGAAATGAAGAGTCTCAACAACCTACAGTATATAGGATCCTCATACTTGGACTTGAAGTTTACTCCCTTCCTCTGAGAAATGAAGATATTGAGTTAAGAAAGTTGAAATCCCTTGACAATAATTGCAGATTCAAGAAATTTAATATTACTTAATAACATTTATCGAGGGATAAATCTTGAATTCGTGATAATTGAATATACATAAAATAAATTTCATTTTACAATAATTCTAATTGGATGGCAATGTATCTCAAATTCCCTCTTAAGAATTTATCAGGAGGATCCTCTCAAGAATTCCATATTCAGTCATTTATTCGCAATTGTTAATAATTATAATATTTTTGATTCTTAGATTATTTCCCCCCCCCCCCCTCCCAACTACTGAATCTATTTCATATTATCCAGGCTTAAATAGCAGTTGAACAACATGCCTAATAGAAATAGATTTACAAGATTTTGTGGAAGGTGTAGCAGTTTGCAAATTTATAATTGGATCTTTCAATTATTGTGAAACACACACCCACAAAAATAAATGTATTCTCTTTTTAGTAATAAAGGGAACGGAATCGCACGAATTGAGCATTTTATAACCAGCAGGGAGTTTCCAACTGAGGGAGCATAAAAAAATACACCAGTATCCTTGCTGTGAGAATTCCACTTTCTGCCTTCTCCCTCAGTCCAACGAATGCAAATCTGGCATCGCGTTTCTGGCATTGGTGTCCTGGCGATAAATAGTTTCTTAATTCAATTGGCTAGTCAGCTGAGGACCAATCCAAATGCAAATAAGACCCTGTATTCAATTATTACGAAACATGGTTTGTGCCATTTATTTTTTCGTACAATGAGTGAGTAATAACAATCGAGCAGCTTGCAAATGTTCAGTCCATGTAATCGAAAGGCTTGTTGTTACAATGCTGGGCGAATTTATGAACAAGAAGAAACTGGTTGCAAATTTTATTGCCCGACTGGTATCATTCTAGTTGTATATGGGATATGGGAGGTGTGCAGCATGCTTTTCTCAAAGTTATTACACCGTCATGAAAGCACCCTCCACTCCATAGCCTCTTCTCAGCTCGGAATCGTTGAGGTTTTATTATTTATTGAATGGCTTTGTAAACAACACTGCAACGTAAAATCATTTTTTATTTGTTCTATTACAACCGGGTAGCTGCTTCTGTTGAGTATTTATGTTTATTTGGTAGCGGGATAGTGTTTCAAATCTAAATGAACTGGCCGGACACAGAGAACCATTAATATGGTAATCGATGAACAAGTAATCAATAAATTCTATGACCTGTGGTGCACTAGAATTAATTGAGGTTAGAACGAAGGTTGAACCTTCAGGTAAAAGGAAGTCAACTAGGGATAAATTGTTACAGTTTCTGATTGTAAAATGTTTGAAATATCTGAATAATTTTTGAACTAAACAATATTTAATTCCTACTGAATTTTCCTACTAAAAAAATAAATAAAAGAAGATTGAAGTAACTCCTACTCAAGATGACAAGCTAAAAGACAAAATTATCGATTATTGATATTCCTACGATTATTGATATCCTATCGATACAAAATATCGATACAAAATTATCGATTTACATTTAAAATTATCGATAATAAAATTATCGATAAAAAAATAAATAAAAGAAGATTGAAGTAACTCCTACTCAAGATGACAAGCTAAAAGACAAAATTATCGATTATTGATATTCCTACGATTATCGATTTACATTTAAAATTATCGATAATAAAATTATCGATAAAAAAATAAATAAAAGAAGATTGAAGTAACTCCTACTCAAGATGACAAGCTAAAAGACAAAATTATCGATTATTGATATTCCTACGATTATTGATATCCTATCGATACAAAATATCGATACAAAATTATCGATTTACATTTAAAATTATCGATAATAAAATTATCGATAAAAAAATAAATAAAAGAAGATTGAAGTAACTCCTACTCAAGATGACAAGCTAAAAGACAAAATTATCGATTATTGATATTCCTACGATTATTGATATCCTATCGATACAAATTATCGATACAAAATTATCGATAAACTATCGATACAAAATTATCGATTATTGATATTCCTACGATTATTGATATCCTATCGATACAAATTATCGATACAAAATTATCGATAAACTATCGATACAAAATTATCGATTATTGATATTCCTACGATTATTGATATTCCTATCGATTATTGATATTCCTGGATTTTGAAAGAATTGTATGAATGAATAATCTTTATAAGTCAAAAGTATAAAACATTTCCTAAATAATAAAAATATCTTACAACTAATAAAAAGGTTTGCATCCCAAGGCTACGTAGATGACGTCATTCTTCAAAAACATTCATTTCTGTGCTAATTTTGTTTTGTAGATTACGTCTTGGAGACTCCATTTAAGTTTGTTTTGTAGATTACGTCTTGGGACTCCAATTAAGTTAATCATTAAAGTGCATCCGATACTTTACATTAATAATCAATAATTAAATACTAATAATAGGTTTTCAATATAATATGCATTTTTAATGAATGAAATTTGATAATCTTACAACCGGACCCAAACGTGGATATTTTAAAACTGAAATCAACTTCAAATTATATACCCAGTTCTGCTCTACTTGAACTCATACTATTTGAAGAAAGAATGCGAGCCTCTAAAGGCTGACCTGTACTGCCGTGGAGCTGTGTGATTGGTTGAGGTCTGAGACTTGACACGCCTCCCCCCTCCCTATAATAGGTTAAGCAAACAAATAACTGTCAAATAGTGGGAGTGGGAATCTAACGTGTATTACGTCCATGATATATGAAGCTGATCTATATCTTAGTTTTAGTTAGATCGATTGAGATCGATAATAACTGATTTATTAACTAATGATTTTTAAGTGATAGCCGTGAGCCATAGCAGGTATCTGTTCAATCAGTTAGAGATAAGCTGCGTTCTTCTGGGCACTCTTTGTAAGGGTGACCAATTATATTGGCCAGAAAAAAATATACTGTTCTCTGCTGTAAAATCACTTCCTGGTGGTTCGGAACCCACCTAAAACTGTAGGTTTTACATCATCCAACTCATTACCCACGCAGAGGTCTCAGACCTATGTGGGCTTCATCCTCCAAAAAAAGACAAAACGTTATTGCTGTTTAATATCTTGTTTTTTACGGTAAATGTTGTGGCAATATCAATTTCTAAAATATTAGAACCGTCATCAGTACGAAGAAGATATATAGATTCATTTTTCAACAGAATATAGATTTATTTTCCGACTGAACCTGTCAAATATAATAAATTGAACTTATTGTCTTATAGCTGAATATAATATCATGTTGAGGTTTAAGCCGTATGGCATTAGGGTTTAGTTGGAATAATTTAGATTCATTTTAGATTTTGTCTCGGTCTGAATTATTCCAGTTCTGAGTTCTTATGGACTCTAATTACAATTGTACGGTTCCCTGAGGTATCTTAATTTTTTGCAATGATGTTTTCATTTTAATTACACATAAACATTCCCTCTTCTTATTCTATTCCTCTTACAGTAAGTATTTTGCTACGTCAGTCCAGCTAGCCGTAGGCTACCATTCTCAGCAGTCTTTTCAGAATGAGAAGTGCGACCAAACCCTATATTTTTTGCACTCCGTCTTATTTCATGTTAATTGTTTGAATACATTAGTAGACTTGAAAATACATTTATTTTTTGGTTTTAGAGATACAAAATAAGTTTTTCTCTCGTACTTATTGTGGAATATAACATTAAATAATCATTGATAATCGTTCCCCCCTCTGTTTGGAAGAGATAAGAATACCAGCAAAGTTATAGCCAGAGGCTTCAACTGCTTGAAAAACATTCCCCATTCAAAACAATATTATGAGTCTTTTTTCGTCCATTCCTTTCATGAAAAACATAAATGGTCATGTATTTCAACGAATAATTAGACTATTTTGATGTTGTATTATGCTAATAGTGATGAAAGTTTCGTGCTCCGACCGAACTTTAAATTATATCAACCTTGATCTTTACGGTGAATATAGTTCCCATATCTGTTTCTTAACCATTCTATACTGATTTTTTTGTTTCCAACTTTTAAAATTGACCGTAGAAAATTGATAACAAGTATTTGTGTTGATTTTGTCCGGAATTCTCTTTATCGGTCCAATTTAGTAATTATTTTGTGTAGAAGTAATTTGTTGATGCTATTAAGCACATTATTTTAATGCTCTCACAAGGTCAACACGAATGCCTGGGTGGTACTTGTTTTTGGTGTTCTACAGCATCATGAAAGGGTAAATGCAGGATATTTGGGACTGTTACAGCTCAATTAAATTCTAATGTCAAGATTTAATTATTCTGGATACTTAGGCTCACACTGTCTAGGTAGCATAAAGAACAGTTATTAAAGAATAGTGAAAGTAAAATTGGTGAATAGTCGATAGCGTACTATATCTTGGGGAGAATGGATAAAAGCCTGTGAATGAAAGGCTGACGAATCTTCTCTTCGGAAGTGAAATGTATTTCTCCAGCTTCACCAGTATAAGTGGGTGAAAAATGTTATTTTAATAGAAATACAGTGTCAGTTTTGATATACAGTAGATTGAATAAAAAGTGTAGGGTTTCTTGGACCATTAAATCGTTCAGATAGCTTATATACAGAACGTTTACTATTATTTCTAGAACCTATAGTTTCTTCCTCCATAGATATTTCTTTCTCCTGCGGAGTGTAAGAAATAAATAATGGGTGCTTCTACAGCATAGCTTCGATTCTAGATTCAAAAGTTATTAATGCTCTCTTGATTGACTGAAATCATTTTTCAAATGATTCTGTTACCAACAAGCTATAATCATAAACAAATTTACAAGGAATCTCTTTATTTAATGTGCTATGGTGAAATGGAACTCTCTCATCAAATAAATGTTTTATCAATTTACTGCATTTTTTAATTATAAGCTCTTTCGGTTAGTTGGATTTTTTGATTTGCTGCAATTGAAACGCGGGATAGGTAAATTGATACCTTAAAAAGGCAACAATTTTATTTTGGTTAAGATTGCAATAAGCCTCAAAACAATGATTCTTCTCAAATTCTGTTCCGTTTTTAAAGTAAGCATGTGGACGAAGGTTTTCCACACACAAGTAGAATTACTTTTCATTGAGTTACATCTATATTTCGGCAATGATCGATTGGGAAGATGTATCCCCCACGAAATCTCTAATCAATTTTTATTTTAATCATTTTTTGCTAATCTTTTTTTCAAATCTCACCTTTTAGTATTAAAACACTTTATGATACATTCTCATCATCTGAATTGGTAATTCATAATTTAATATGAATTGAAATCAATCTACAATCTGAATTCAATTGAATTAACTCAATATTTTGTGCTTAATTTAAGAAAAACGAAGACCATTGGGAGGAGATTGTTCTCGAAGACAAGTGCTCAAATGAACGAATTTTTGTCCAAACTTCGCCTTTTCATGTAAATGCATCACTTGGAATTTTATTTCATTAGCTCACTGTTAGAATTTTTGTCCAAACTTCGCCTTTTCATGTAAATGCATCACTTAGAATTTTATTCCATTAGATCACTGTTAATATTTCCAACAAAATGTAAATAGTAGGTCTACTTTCTATGTGATTTTAAAATGTTGTATGTAAGCACACATTTGAAAAAACATTGTAAATTTAACATGAATAAAGTAACACCTGCGTCTTTACTTCTGTCTTTCGTAGGAGGTGAGGACCTTCTTTAAAAATATTCCCCGTGGAAATAGAAGAGGAATCAACAACCTCAATGGTTCTGCACACAATTCAGTCTAGATGGTTTTTCTAGGTCTAGGCTCTTGCGTAGATGATTGCAATTATTCCCGGTCCCTTTAGCTCCTTCCTCATTTACATGATCTGCTTTCAATCAGCTGTTGCGGAACTCGTCGCTGCTGATGCAAATTTCCTTGTTCAAGCAAAGCAGCACCGCAATGAGCTGCATATTTAAGTTCAAGGTCATCTAGTCAGAATCGGGCTTCATTCATTAGAGATAATAGCACATCAAAATCACCTCAACTAATTGCATCATTATCCGCGCTGTGGCCAACATTCATGTCGGCTCACGGAGGCATTTAGGATATTTTGTAGATGGCTGCTTGTTATCGCGTTCCCGGTAGACCATTGATTGATAGAGCGAACATCGAATAACGTATTTTCTGCTATAATATAAAAAAGTAGTTTTAGATCTTTAGTATATAATAATAAATAAATAATGTGTATAAATGGCATGAAATGAAAATATTTTCATAATGTTATGTGTGAGACATAAATAATTATCAAAATTAGCACAGCTGGTCATTTGTACAGATGTTTAGGCGAAATAGTTTTTGAGTTGGAGTTGAGATGTTGGACTGAAAAGATGGATGATCAAAAATCTAGATGTGATCGAATTTATTTGAATGCGATTGATTAATGTTAAATAATACATGTGAATTCCAATAATGTTTATATTTCTCGATTATATTAAAACATAATGTATAACTAGAACAGTATGAACTGTTTTCTATTGTACTATATTTCGTTAGTTTTATTTCAAATATTTTTCTCTGCTCTGCTCAGTTGGTAGATTAATTATTCTATCAACTCTTATTCATTATTTTGGCGCAATTGCTTGCACTTGAAATTCTGTATAAAAATACTTATATTATCAAGGCAAAATATCGTTCTGGAGGTACAGTAGAAACAATTAGTCTGGGCGCGTGGCTCTGGTTTCACTACTAGCCGTCCTGTAAAAGTTGACTAGTTGACCTTGAAGACATCTGCAGCGTCGCATGGGCCACATGTTTTTAGAAATGAGCGATAAACACTCCCCTCGCCATGGCTGACTACCAAACGGCCGTGCGCCCAGACTAATTGTTTCTACTGTAATCATGAATGAAAAGTCGTCTTGTCAAGACTGCATTGTGAAGAGAGGACACCAATCCTTCACGTAAAGGATTACGTTGTTTGAAGTTTGTTATGTATGTCCTATAGATTGTATTTTTCCTTTTAAAATTGTAATTCTCCTGTTTGAGTGAATCAAATATTTCTGCCCTATTGTTTCCAAATTGAAATTTTTAAACTAGATTTTAATAAGAGGATGAAACAAAATAAGAAAATAATGAGTGTAATAGGTGGAATAAAATATAACGATAAAAGAAAAAGAGGTAGATTAACGTTCGTTTGTACTTTCATTCTTTGTTGTATTGCTAATAAATTTCGTTGGAGAGATTCAAAAATAAAATTCTGATGTCTTATATGGAAAGTTGGAGTCGGATAAATTGGGAATTGAAATAGCTGTAATAAAAAAAAACAAGATTCAATCATTTGTGAAATTGATAAATTGTTAACAAATTTATCTTCGATTTGATGAAAAGTGAGTAAATTACCTACTAACATCTTTTGATGAATCTCTACCGCGAAACCTTGTACAAACCGCTATTTATATCAATTTCAATCTGACGTTCAAATTGTCGAAATGCGACTTTCTCTGTAATTTTGTGGTCTGCGCTAACATTTTACTGTACATCTTTTCTGCTTCGGTTGCAGCATCCAACAAGTAAAATAGTTGATGATTTGATTGTCATGGGCAATAAGAAACACCTGTCAACTTTCACCAAAGTAATTTCAAGGTAATTTATTTACCAACTACCGCTCACAGTATTTCATTGACGCCTTGTTTTCGCAGTTTCGTTGTAAAAAGGATCTTCGAGCTTTTACATTTTTATCACTTCTCATTACAATAAAATTTATCTAGTTGGTTTGAATAACAATAATAGTAACAAACAGGTAAGTTACTCACTAGATAGTCAGAAAAGGCGTGAAGTTTAAGTGGAAATGTTGCTTTCACATTTATGTAATGAGATAGGAAATTTAACGCTTTAAAACTTCAATAAGAAAGACTGATGTATTTGGGTTATTTTTTTCAAGTATATGAGATTCAAGTGAAGTGTGAGTCAGCATGTATCTGTTCAATCAGATAGTAGAGATGAGCTAAAAAGCAAAAAATACGGTTTTTGCTGTAAAATAACTTCCCGGTGTTTCTGAACCACCTAAAACTGTAGGCCCAACTCATAAATCAACATCATTCAATGCATTACCCTTGCACAGGTCTCAGACCTAAGTAGGCTTCAACCAAAAAAATAATATTATAAACCACCTTATGAATTAATCGAACTATGAAAACAGAAAAATCTCCTTATTTTACCCATTGAGAGATATTAACAAATTTGAAGAAAGCACGAAAACATGCACCTTATTTTTCTCATGTTTTGGGTGCCATTGGTTCAATATTATAATCAAAATTGGCTTAAATTCACTCCAACCATGAAATTCCACCATTGACGAAGCATTCAAGCATTACGAATGTTAATGTCTTCGATTCCGCTATCGCATCATACATTAATTTATCGATAGATCATTAATATTCTCACATCAAAGCTGGTTAAATTTGCTATATTTTCTACTTTATTGACGCAAACGGCCGTTATGGAGTTGGAAAATTTAAACTTCAGACACGGATGGTGGAGGAAAGGTTTCTTTTATAATGCAAGTTATATAGCAAAATAAAAAGATTTTTGTGTTGAAGAAATCTGATGATTATTAATGATTATTAATAAGACAAAATAGAAAGCGAAAGTATTTGGATTTAATTTTAGATGATCCAGAGGTATTTGGATAAATATACCAAAATAAGTCATTTTAATGCTTCTCACACCATTCCTTTCCCCCCTCCTCAAGTTTATACGCCCCCAAAATTTACTTTCTTTAAACGCGATTTTTCTTATATTAGTTTAGCTTTCTCTTCAACAACTAGACCGAAAAACACTGGAAATTTGGTGCAGACGTTCGGTTTAAGGCCCAAGAGAAAAGGTTCCAAAATATTCCGTGAATATCCGGGGGGGGGGGGGGGGGGGGGGGGGGGGGTCTTAAGCCCCCGGAGCAGTGGGTGCGCCTCGAAACTTATATAAAATATATTAGTTCGAAGTTACTGACAATTGAACAAACTGACAAATTTACTTAAACAGAATTTATTAATTCCTTTAGGTGCTATTAGTTTATACTGAAGACTTCCGCAATGGCGGATATTGACAACAATATTGAATAGCTGATGGAAATCGATGAATGCTACTGTACAAAAATATCAGTCACCACCGGGAATCGAACCACGGACCTCCCAATTGCCGGTCGGGCGCCTGGTTCGGGTCGGGAGGTCCGTGGTTCGATTCCCGGTGGTGTCTGATATTTTTGTACAGTAGCATTCATCGATTTCCATCAGCTATTCAATATTGTTGTCAATATCCGCCATTGCGGAAGTCTTCAGTATAAACTAATAGCACTTAAAGGAATTCGAAATTAATAAATTCTGTTTAATAAAATATATATATAAATAAATAGAACCATTTTTCTCCTGCGATGTATCAGATAGATTGATTCCATCTTCCTACCTAGCAAACAAAACACGTATTCTTGTTTGATGCTGTGCTTCGCGCCAAATCTTGTCTCACAGCCTTCCTTCGTGCGCTGAGAGATGTATCGAATTTTAATAGAGTAAACAAATGTGCTGTGCGCATGCGCCTCATAGCTGAGCAAGGCGCGCCTAATCGCGCTCCATCATGTATGCAAATCGTCTTAAATTGAAAGCGATTATTTTAATTACACGTCCACGTCTATTTATAACTACAGTACTCTCCTTTTCTATCGCATAGCCCGCTAATACCTAACAACAACAACAACATCGGCGCAATGGTTATTTTTACGTTACACCAGATGTTCTTCAGCCTCTCATCCTTTTCAATCCCTACCCCTTCCTTTCTTCCTCACAATCATCCTCCTCTTCTCTTCTTTCTCTTCTTATACTTTCTTCTTCCTCCTTTTTTCTTCTACTTCTCCTTCTTTTTCTTCCACTTCTTCTCCTTCTTCTTTTACTGCTGTTTCTCTTTTTTTTCTACTTCTTGCTCTTTTTCTACTAACTATTTCTTCTCATTCTCCTCCTTTTTTTAACTTTCTTTGTAGTGAAGGTGTTATTTATTGTGAAAGATATCCATAATGAATAGTAAGACGAAGTTGTCACAACCACATTTATTAAAAATATAGAGAAACTAGTTTCGGATGTTACTTCATTATAAATCTCAAACAAACTAAAACTAAGTACAGTGCAGCTTATGCGCCTCATAGCACATTATACTAAACACGGACTGATACTATTGGCTAAGGGTTAGGCTGGCCTTCATTGACGGTTTCTGATTGGCTGAAGGCCATAACAAGTCACGCCCACTAGTGGGAGGAGCAACCAGCAAAAATAATAAGAATCAAATCAAGACCTAAAAACCGTGAACATCTAGAAAGTAACAAAGAAGAACAATACGCAAGTAAATCGGGCTAGAGCTGATTCATTTTTAAATTAGAAAATTGAAGCTCACTGAAATGCAGTCAAGGTCAACCGAGAAAGTGCCGTTATTAAAATGTAGGGCAGAATTATGATGAAACAAAGTTAGTTGTTTGGAATTGGTTAATAAAATAAAATTGGTATAAAATAAATTTGATCATTTAAACTAGCGTTGGAGTCGTTTATACCAACCTAGTTGTCTCCAAAGTTTCTAAAATGTTTAATTGTCTGCCTTTTTTGAAGAAATTAACATTTTCTTCAGCCTTGAACTTGTGTCCATTATTAATGAGATTCTCGGCAAAATCTCCATTTTGGGTTTTCCAACCCCAAATATGTTTGTTCATTCTACATTTGTAACTTCTACCTGTCTGAATCACATATCAGGCATTACAATCACTGCAGTTCAATTTAAAAACTCCACTTTTATCCCAGATATCAATTTTGTCTTTACTACACCCAAACAAACTCTTAAAAATAGATTTGGTTTGAAAAGCTACATCAAAACCGTTCTTATTTCCTCCCTTTTTCTTCTTTTACATCTGTCTTCTTTGTCTTTTTTGATCAGCCGCTTCCTTATCTTCATCAACCTCCTCTTCCTCATCCACTTTCTCCTTCTCCTTCTCCTCCACCTCCTTCTTCTCCTCCTCCTCCTCCTTCACATCCTCCTCCTCCTTCTCCTCCTCCTCCATCTCCTTCTTTTTCTTCTCCACCATCTCCTCCTTCTCCACCATCTCCTCCTTCTCCAGCATCTCCTTCTTCTCCACCTTCTTTTTCTATTCTTCTTTCTCCTTCTCCACCTTCTTTTTTCTCTTATTCTTCTTTCTCCTTCTCCTTCTTCTCCTCCTCCTCCTCCTCCTTCTCCTCCTCCTCCTCCTCCTCCTCCTAGCCCACGTCCTCCTTGCCCACGTCCTTCTATTCCTCTTTCATCTTCTATGATGCATTATCCTTGTCAACCCATCTTCCAATCTCTTATTCATGTTCTTTTCTCCTTTCCCCATCATCGTTTTCCTTCACCTTATTTCTCAACCTCTATAATATACCCCTATAATGGCTTATGCTAATCTCATATGTTTTTAGTTAAATAATAAAATGAAAAGTGTGTTTGTGGCCATGCTGTCGCATCTTGCGGCATTTTTCATTACTCTCCTTCTTTCCACGTCCTAATCTTGTTCATCATCATCATCATCATCACATTTATATTCTTCTTCAAGCTCTTCCAGCATTATAAGTACGGTCCCATATATGCTAATCCTATCCTGCAGTCTCATCTCATAAGTTTTAAGTAACTCAAACTAGATGGAAGAAAAGTGTGTAAATGGTATTACCTATTCATTTATTGCATCTTTCACCGTTCTCGTTTTTTTTCTCTCTTCTCTTCTTGGCAATCATTTCTTTGTAGTCCGATTTCTTTGCTATTGATCTGTACTTATGTTCTTGTTATTCTCCTTCCCCTCCCCACCCCCCTCATCACCATTATCTATTATAGTTCTACCCACCCGATTACATTAGCATTGCCATCATCTCATCTCTGCGTTTGTAACTTCTCGACTAGTCTGTATCTCTCTCCCTGCTTCTTCGTAGTTTAATTACCCGTTTCCTGAATGCATTACTGGTCCTGGTGTTTTCACTTTTTAGTTGCGTGGGATGGGCCGGTGCTGGCTCTCTAGTGCGCATGTGTCTCACTGAAGTGTGTGTGTGTGATACTGCTTCGGTTTTATCGAGACTGCTTTGATCACCGATTGAAAATAAAATTTCATTCTCAACTCTGATTGAAAATACAATAATTTTATTCAATGGTCATATTTTTGGGTGGAAAAATGGCGAATGAAGCAATAAATGCTAATGAAAATATAAAAAATAAATAAATATGATAATTTATAGGCTAATGAATAAATAAAAGATAAAAAATAGAATATCAATTGATGAGTGAATTTTCCTTTGTCTTTCAAAGTCCTGTGCTTCTGAACTTCAGAACTCGAATTCTGCAAGATGATGATGATAGTGAAAGTAAAATGGGAAAACAGTGTTAACATTTTTATAATGAGTCAAGGGAAGTGAGAGCCGCGAGCCGTAGCAGGTATCTGTTCAATCAGATAGATAAGCTGCGTTTCTCGTAGGTCCTGTTTGTAACGGTGACCGATTAGATTGGCCAGCAATAAAGACACTGTTCTCTGCTGAAAATCACTTCCCGGTGGTTCGGAACCCACCTAAAACTGTAGGTCCAACTCATAAATCACCATCATCCAACTCATCACCCACGCACAGGTCTCAGACCTATGTGGGCTTCATATTCAAAAAAACAAAAAGTCACTTTAAAACTCAGTCTTTTCAATTTGTCTTCTTATATAATTTGAATAAAAAAAATTCTGATTAAAAATTAAAAAATTGGCAACAAAGATTTATTTGTTAGTCTAGTGTATCAGTTTTGTTGGGGAAGTGATAGCCGCGTGAGCCGTAGCAGGTGTCTGTTCAATCAGATAGAGATAAGCTACGTTCTACTGGGCACTCTTTGTAAGGGTGCCCGATTAGATTGGCCAGCAAAAAAGACACTGCTAATCACTTCCCGGTGGTTCGAAACTCACATAAAACTGTAGGTCCAGATTATCAATCACCATCATCCAACTCATTACCCACGCACAGGTTTCAGACCTATGTGGGCTTCATCCTCTAAAAAACATTGTATTATGTGAAATAGTCTGGACTGTGGATTGATGTTTCTTGATTTTCTACTCTCCATTCAACTATTGAATATTCTGGAGACTTTTCCACTTCGAAGTCTATCTAGTTTTCATAAACCTTCTCATATCAATTTTTCAAACTTGTGTTTTGGTATCTGGGTTGAGAGTTAAGAGGTGAATTGTTGACAGAAAAATACTAGACCTTATTGTCTCAAGGGGATGAAGTTTCAGTAGTACGTTACCAATCCAGGAATGAACTAAATAATGGAATTTTTTTCAATTCTGCAGTAGAAATAAGAATCGAAGAAATAATAAAACCTGTCTCTCTAGTCCGCGAATTAGTGGCATCATGACACTTCTCGCACAAGATATATTATAATTGTAATTGTAAATTGTGAGTTTGTAATTGTAGTTTTTAAGAATAAAGGGGAAAATGTGCGATTGGAGAGAAAGAGACTAGTTATAATGAATAAAAAATTATTTTCCTAAATAATTGACACATGCTTTTACTGATTACAAACTACCGGAAAGCAATGTGTTGCCTAATTTCATTAGAAATGCACATCAGTAGGCTCACCTTACGGGCCCGTTATTAGGCTCGCCTACACTAATCAACTCACAACTATAGGCTACTCATGGTCCGCTCACGAACAGGTTGGATATTAGCGTTTAAATTAACGTTGCGCTGTTGCTGTGTTTGCATAATAAAGTCAACCCGCCTTCAGTTTTATTTCAGTCGTTAATTTTAATGCAACATAATGACGATCTGTACCCGACAATTAATTTACAACTAGAAATTAATGTTTGTTTTGCTCGATCAGTGCGTGGTAAATAACCTGTCCATTGCAGAATGATGTGAGTACCGTCAGCCTACAGCAGGAAATGTGTCTTCATTTGGACACAAATTACTCTAAAAGCACCCTCCATCTGGTTGAAGCTCCTGTATTTTACATGTCGTATACTGTATACTACAACTGTTGCTTCAACATCAACATGTAGAGGAAGTTTCCCATTTTTGTATAGTTATTACGCTACGGTATTAACTTTCGAACATAATTTATACTCTATTTGTGTCTTCCGTGTGGATAACCTCTTTCAAAGAGTGAGTTATTTACTGTCTGAAAATTGATCATATTCTTGTGAATTTCAAAGTGAAAAGTGCTAAGTTGTAATAAATATAACATTGCAATATGGTAGGACTATTGGAAAGTATACCCTACTATATTTTATTATTTTTTTCAGAGGATGAAGCCCACAATGGTCTGAGAGACCTGTGCGTGGGTAATGAATTGGGTGATGCTGATTGATGAGTTGGACCGACAGTTTTAGGTGGGTTCCGAACCACTGGGAAGTGATTTTAAAGCAGAGAACAGAGTATTTTTTGCTAGCCAATCCAATCGGTCACCCTTACAAAGAGTGCCTAGGAGTTTCGTAGCTTATCTCTGATTGAACAGATACCTGCTACGGCACTCAGCTATCACTTCTCAAGTCTCTTTCTCTCCAATCGCACATTTCCCCCTGTATTCTTAAAAACTACAATCTACAAACTTTTGTTCTATACAATTTGGAAGTCTTTTTCTGAATTCGAATCGCACAATGCAATATTGTGTAGCGTCGCAGAGGGTTTATTCAGTTATTAAAACAATCTTATCTCAATTTTCAAATTTATTTTAATTCTTCAAGCTTACAACTTTCAATAACATTTCTACATCAAACCAGATAATGAACTAACTGTTTACAAAGAAAGCTCGACAAACCAGAAATATTACTTTTCTTCTTCTCAATTAAATAATTATCATACTGTACATTAAATTTGGTTCAGGTTTCCGATTAGATATATCTGGTACGTCTAATCAGATGAGTTATTATTTTGTTTAACCTGATTGACCAAAATAGGACATTACAAGTGATAACAGTTTTATATGAGAATGGATGATATTTACCCATTTAAAAATTAGTAAATAATCGTGTTATTTCTCTGTGTGCGACAAAAAGCGACCAAAGGTGAAACTTACGACAAATATGTGAAATTCCTTGCAGAATATATCAAGTTTGAACATGAATTAAATTCGTATTCATCTCGTGGGATTTTATTAGTGGAATGACACATTTTCAAACTTCAAAAAATCACCAACGTTTTTCAACGTTACTTCATGCAAGATTTAATACCTTTCACGATTTATCTTTTAATTGATATCAATAATTCGTTTATGACAATTTATTGTTATCACTACTTATTACCTATTCTGGTGTAGGCCTACATCCCATTCTTCATTCGTTTTGATTTCTTTTTTAGTTGCTTGTACAACATTACTTGTTTCTCATTGTTCTCAGAATGAACTTCTTTCCACCTCATAGCTCTTCTACCTTATTGACGTTATGTTATTGTTTACTCTTTATAAAATAATTCGGTACTTTCCTGTTAGACGTCACGTCTACTCATTTAGAGATATCGATAATCGATATCGAACTTCAAAAGTATCAAAGCAAAATGTTGATCTGAATTGAAATATATCAGCTGGCAATTAGAAAAAATATTTTTCCTACAGCTGCTCGTAAAGTAGTTGTTCACCTACTGAAAACTAATTGTAAAATACCTCTTTACTGCTACGCAAGCGGTAAAGTACTTTACGCTCGCCAGCTGTTTTTTTACGCTTCTGTTTTGATTTTGATGTCTTCTCATTGGTGGATCATGGAATCCGTGAAATTCACATAACCTCAAAAAAGTCGAACGCTAACCAAATCCGCGCACGGTCTGTGATGTTACAAACTACAAACTTTTATTGTGTTGGAAACCAGAAATGCAGTTGTAGGAAAAATATTGTATGTATTTCGCGCGTGAAGCTTCTTTATCGCTCTCGCAATATTACTGCGCTCCGCTGTGCGTCGCGCAGTAAATGTTTTGGCTCGAGCGATAAAGTCGCGCTTCACGCTCTTAATACATAAATAACTATTTTGACTATTATTTAAGTTTTTCACTCGCAACATGTTGATCTGGAATCTGAAGTTCGACATCGATTATCGATATCTCCAAATGAGTGGACGTGACGTCTAACAGGAAAGTACCAATAATTCTTTTCTCTATCCCCAATATTCACTTATAATCTAATTTGATCAGCTTAACATTGTTCCTTCTTTGTAAACCTCTGCTCAAAAATACAGTATTTCCTTTATAGAAGAATTCCATACAATCTGTTGTATTGGTTGAAATTCCGCAGCGGTTTCGGTGGTGGCATCACTTTCCGTATGTTGAAGTATAATGAAGCCGTTTCTGACTCTACTAGACTGACTCTATATACTCTCACAATCTGGACTAATCCGCATAAACCGATAGTGGTCTACAATCGAGGAGGAGGGGAGGGGGTCTTTTAGGTTCGTTGAGCTTGTAGGCGAGCGCGTGCCCGTGAGTGTGTAAGCGCGTATGTGAGTTTGAATCGCTTTGTGTTTTCCGATTCATTGGCTAGAGCAGCATCATGAGAAGATGGAAAGAGGCATGATGAAGAGGAGGTGATGGAGGAATAGGAGGAATAGGAGGAATAAGTGGAGAAATAAAAGGTGACCCTGCGATTTTCCATGATGTCTCCCGCGGTTATACAGCTTGCTGAATGTCACGTGATTTTATACGTGAGAAGAACAGAGTGTTGAGTTCAATAAATGGGGGATATTATTGATAGAGGAGCAGTATCAATAGGTTATTTCTGATCACTGTGTAACGAAGAGCTCAGATCAGTTTTGTTATGAATAAAGATCAACTCGATTTAATGTTGGCCTTCTTTGAGTCCTATGTTGTAGATATGTTTCTGCTGTAGATAGTAAAATTGTATCAAACTTCATTGAAGGTGAAGTGTTTCTTGAATGAACATATTAGGAATATATATGGACATAAAGAAATCTAATCAAGCTACTCTTGGATAGTCTGCAAGAAGAAATAGTGGTTGAGAGTAGGCGTATATGAAATTAAATTTATTTCTTCATAAACAATCACACAAATTTTCAAAATGAAATTCAGGAATTCTTTTGGCCACATTTTCTAGTATTCGTGGATTGTAGATTGTGTCTAGTATAGTGTAGTGGCGTATATAAACAAAGAGAACGTTTTTATTAACTTTTCAAGTGAATTCAACGACTTGCTTTCAAATTTTCATTAAGAATAAGGTATTTAACATACTCTAGAACGTAGTTATTAAGAATAAGAAGTACAGTAAAACCTGTGTAAGGCGAAACTCCACCGGACTGAAAAAAAATCCGTTTTAGCAGGTTTCCGGGTTAGACAGGGTGATCATACTGTACAAAATTCCTAGGGACCGGATAATAATAATAATAATAATATCTTGTGACCTGGCTGGCTCAGGTCTGGTGTCAGAGTTATCAGGTCGCACTTGAATAAGTTCAAGGCCTCTGACGTGACTTAACGACTGTTTTTTTTTAGGCAGCCGGGATCGACAGCTTAACGTGTCCTCCGAAACACGGGAGTGGCCCGAGGTAAAAACTTTCGGTCAGAACTGGGACCGGATGAAACATTCCGTTTCAGCAGGTTTCCGTCTTACAAGGTCTTGGACAGGTTTTACTGTATTTTACTTACTCTAGAACGTTTTTGTTTGGAGCAGATTTGGACAGAGGGTGGATAGCCAAGATGGCTATCCATTTCTGGACTTGGGACGAAGATGGGAAACCATGAAAATCCTATTATATTAGACGTATTGTAATCCACTTGAGTACTGTAACTATTTTTAATTGCTAGAAGCTCAGGTGACTCAACATTATAATATAATATTGAGTAGTTTTGATTTCTCTATTTATTTTAAATATGCTCTATGATTTTACACTTGTTATGAAGTTTATTTATTTCAAATACATACATGAAAATTACAAGTAATAGAGGCTTACAGCTAATGCCAAAACAAACCTCATTGAATGCATCAGATTTTAATTTGTTCTCTTTATGTTGGTTTAAAAATGTTGATTAACAACGAAAATGTGGAGCACTCCTTTTTGAGGAGGGAATCCTTCCTTTGAAGGTATCATTAGCATGCAGAAGGTGCACTCAGATTCAACTCAACAATCTCAAAACTATGATAGAGTCTAATGCAGGCCATTTGAAGCTATCTGGTCACGGTTCGTTAGGCCGATTATGGTCAAACTACTGTTTTCAGTTGAGATTAGCAGGCTGATTATGCTTATTGTTGTCGGATGCTTGAAAATCGATTGATCGGTTGGCTTGTGTGAAATGGTCTAGTCACTGATTATAGAATATATACAATATTTATAGTTATAATAGTTGGAAGTGATGCTGCCAGAAGGCTTTGATGAGCGCCTAGACGTCGTTAGAGCCTTTGAAAAGCTCAGCTGATGAGAACACGTTTTGGCACTGGCTCAGGGCAAAAAGACAGGACAGGGCAAGGCAGCTAGGTTTCTTCGCTACACTAAATTTGAATTTTATCGCGATCAAAGCGTTTTATTTTGTTTCTGGCTTTGCACTGTTATCTATCTAGCCGCTTGCCACCCGATGCACGTGCATTTGAGGCCTGCTTTCACGGGAAGGAACCGGATAGCAGTTGCTAGTCATTTTCACTGGCGATATATTTCCGACGCACCTTGTTATCGGCTCGTTTGTCAATCTTGTGCATCCCCACTGGACATGGTACGGGCAACGCCCCTTGCTGCAGGCAAATATTTGTTGACATCGTACCTCTTCAACGGAATAGAAAGAAATTACCAATAGAGTTATCAAACTGAATATAGCCGCAAACTGAATATTATTGTGTAAAACCGCTGGTTGTTTTCTGTACTCAATTTATCCTCAGCTTCACTTATAGTAATAGTAATTACGTATGTATAGTCATAGTACCATAGGTGATTTCGACTGTAGGTGACTCATATTATTATTGATTATTACTAGTGGCTGCTAGAAATGATTAAGTATAAAAAACGACAATATCTTTATTATTGATTTTTTGTAAACTTTTAATTAGTTCAAACTATTGTGTATGTTTTGTGGAGTGCGGTTTTGGGCACTGACTATCGCATCCACATGATGTCATCTTTTTGAAATAAATTGAAATTATAATACTTATGAATTAATATATTACTTACGATTATTATTCACTTCTATTATTAGTTCACTATTTTGTGTGTCGTAAACCATCTTATGCGTACCGAAGTAAAAACTAATAAGATTAGAATATTTATTACTTTTCAAATTCATTTCAATCCATTCTTATAATTATCTTAACCAAAAATACACATATTTTTTAATAATTAACAATATTCGCAAAAACATTTTTGAACATTTTTTTGCATCCTTCTTTATGCTAAACTTATGTTGAGTTGTGGTGCATCACTTTATTTTGCAAATATCTATGAAAAACTAATTACATTTGAATATTTTCACGGTGACTAAATTACTATGCCTCTCTTGACTATGGTTTACAAAAAAAATAAAACATTTTATATCTACAGGATTACAGCAAAACATAATATGTTCAAAGTTATGTAAAAACCTCATCCAATATCTAGCGAATTAAGAAAACCATATTTAGCCTACTTGAACTTGAAGTTATCGTTTAATTTCATGATAATTTTTAAACTTTAACTTTGTTATTTGATAGTCCCAGCTTTGAGACCGGGTTCAATTGGTTGGACTTTTTTGCTCTTATAAAACAGGTAGTAACGATATGGACTCAAATCCAAGTTAAATTTGCACTTCAAGTGTATGCGAAGGACGTAAGGATGGAAGTGAAAAAATTAAAACTTAATCGTGTGCATAAAATAAACTTTACAATATTATTGATCATTTTTGGTCTATTTCAGATCATGTCTGTGGACTGTAACTGTAATTAACTTCGAAACTTACTATTCATATACGACAAATAATCGAGGCACAATTTTTTTATTAATTATGGTCTCATCCATTTTTTTTCTAGGGTTGGGAAATAGTTATTCTGTTGTAAATTCATTCTTTATTGTATCGCAACAACGTGTTCATAAAGTTGCACAAATAATAATAACGTTATAATCATAATAGCAGTATTATGGTGATCATTTCATTCCCTTACCTCAGCAGTGTATTCCTGGTTTGTTAAGCATAATAATAGTACTATTGTAGCGTATAGGTGATCATTTTATTCCCTTACCTCAGCAGTGTATTCCTGGTTTGTTGAGCATAATAATAGTACTATTGTAGCGTATAGGTGATCATTTTATTCCCTTACCTCAGCAGTGTATTCCTGGTTTGTTAAGCATAATAATAGTACTATTGTAGCGTATAGGTGATCATTTTATTCCCTTACCTCAGCAGTGTATTCCTGGTTTGTTAAGCTTAACGTTATATAAATATGACAAGTACCTTCACTTAAAGTGGCCTCTAGAGAGCTAATTTTGATACCCTCCCAGACCCAATACTAATATTTTCATTCTGTTGGAGGAGCCATCTCCACACTCCAATTAGCCCCAAAACTGGCACCTCGAGCAGAAGATTCTCTTTTTAGAAAATGTTCAGCTCAGGCTTATTGACTGCTCCTCATATTTTGGTATTCCCTAGAGTGGATACTTTTGTATTCTTTATAATCGATGATAATTACAGTAGAATGTCGATTACCCGAGTCTCGTTCAACCGAACCTCCGGATTATCCGAGCTAGTGATGAGATAAAAAATTAAAATAAACCTCTTTTTATTTTAACAACATGGTGGGAAGATGCGTTTCATACTTTTTATGATGTAATGTCAAGGTCTCAGTTAAAATAAGGTATGTAAATAGTTTATTTTACGTTTTAACCTTGTTAAACTTGTAACTTTTGTCACGTTTTTTTACTTTTCCTGGTAGTAGCACTTAACCTTCTTATTATCCGAGTTATTTTATATCCGAGGTTGTTTTGGTCCCAATTATTACCTCGGATAATCGAGATTCTACTGTACAGCGCTTGAAGATGTTTTTCGAACGTTGGTCTTGCTTAATAAATCGATTCGAATTTGCAGTTGCTCAAGTAAATCATTAGTGCGGAGTGCCTAAAAATATCTCTACAACTGTATCTCGAGCCTGTTCAGACGATTTTTTCGATAGTTTCCAAAAACAAAGAGAAATTAGGACAAGCTCAGTCGAACAGTTAAACGATAGGAATCGAAAAGCTTAAAAGCTGTAGAAGAGCATCGACCTGAATGACTTTGTATACGTGGTTAGTATATCTATGTATGTCTATGGATGTAGTATGAGTCTGTGTGTCTCGTTGGTTACAATGAAAATCGATACTATTGCCATATGTAAGCGGCAACCAGTGTGATCGGGCCATTACACTGAAAACTGATCTATCAAGATTAGTGGTCGAAATTTCAGACCGTTGACCTGCCCCTATATTACTTGCCTCAGGCTTATTTATGTGTGGGAGACTGGGATGTGATTTGTGGGTGGGGGTTGCGATGGAGTGGAGGAGGTAGAGGAGGTGCAATAGGAGGTTTATTGAAACAAAGGATACATCGATCAGGACCACAGGACTCCCAATAGGATGGTCAATATTGAAAGTGCCTCTGAGCGTTATGAGGAGCATTATGATTTGTGTCTGATATTAAACGGTGATGTCATGATTTCAGCTTGTTATTAGTGGTCGAAACAAGATTATTAACTGATGTCTTTTACACCTTGCAGGCTTCTTTTTATTACTCGTCCATCATGCTATATTTTAATTTTATTTTAAATCAAGTTCGACATATCACTATTATCACCTTGTTGAACGTTTAATATTTGATCAAATCAAAGAAAAAGAATTGATCAATATTTTTAAATGTTGGAATTAAAAAGTCTTTAAGTGTACTAAAGTTTTTGTATGTTTCGCACCTAGGGCCGAAAATGTGTGTTTGCCGGCTCGAGATCGCGGTTTTCAAGTTCGAGACGAAGTCGAGAACTTGAAGCGTTAGACCCGGAAAAACATTTTTGCCCGCGTTGCGAACGCTATTTTTCGCCACACAAAAAAACAATGTTAAATTGGCAATTTTGAAAGCAAAATTTTAAGGCTATGGTACTAGCAAGAATAAAATGTTGTGGTTATGAAAATATCATCGTATTCTATTGTTTGATTTCAAAATTACGAAATAAACAGGATAATACATATCAAGTTATGAATATGAAACAATAATTAATAAAATATATTATAAAAATAATTCTACGCTTTATATAGCTTATTACCGTAATATTATGTGATCTATGATTTGTGTGATCGGACACGATCAGCTGTCATTCAAGGTCATTTTCTTTTCCGCCCTAGGGAAAACGTTTACAGACCTCGTCGGAAACCGAACACTTTCGGCTTCCATATGACGCACGAAAAACAGCTCATTACGTCCTAGTGTGGCAAAAAAAATGTAAACAAGACTAGTAAAGTAAAATAAATGTGACAGACGTCCTTTCAATTTAATATTACAATATTTATGTAGCAAAATATCATAGATTTATAATGAAAACTTTCCTTCAACTGAAATCTGCCAATGTCAATTGCAGTGGCGTAGCCAGGGGGGGCCCATGGGGCCCGCCCCCCCCCCCCCGAAATTTCAGAAATAAAAAATTCTCAAATAACTAATAGATAAGGACTTATTAAAGCTGAAGGGTTCTATCTGTTTTGTTGTATTATAACGAACAGAATACAGAAACCCTGATTGTGTAATAGAATATAGCTACAGTTATAGTCAGATAAAAGAATTTTTCAAATATTTACTCTTATAGAAACTTGTAGACTCTTTATTTAGGTGTTGAAATGAATAATTTTGATTTAAATCGAATAAAACATGTTAGAAATTGTGACTACCATAATTATTGAAATATTACATTAAATAAAACGCAATTTTTCAATTTTGAAGTGGATTAACTTTGTTAATTATTGATAAATCACCTTTTTGAATAAACTCATCTTGTAGAAAATTTAGTTTTGAAGTTAAAATTCAGTATAACCCACTAGCCTAAACGCACCCAAAGTTCATGAAATCGTGATTTTATAAATGAAAACACACAAATAAATGCAAGTTCTATGCAAGCGTGTAAAATCAGTGTGCTACGATCAAAAAATTCTGATTTCATGATCTTTGGGTTGGGTGCGTTTTAGGCTAATGACATAAATTATATGAAACTTATAAAAGGGTATGCTTTATTCATGTATATTTGAGTTGTATTTTTATAAACTTGAAATGCAATTTATTATTATTGTATTAATTTTGAGATTCAGTACGTTAAGTATGTTAGACTCATAAATTAAGTATGGTTAGTTCCAATTCAAGGGTTTTGACTCAAAATAGTCACAGATATTATTATACCAAACCTGGCCACCTAGGTTCTTGGGTAGTAATTTTTTTAAAAAATTCTTTTGAGCTTTAAAGCCCAACAAGTTGTCTAGATTAGCTTTTTACACCACTAAATTAAAAAAAAAATCCTACTCCCCAGACACCACCCCCCCTTGATGAGCCGCCCCCCCCCCCCGAAATCTAATCCTGGCTACGCCACTGGTCAATTGGATCAAAAACTGCGCTTGCTCCGTGCAAGTCTGCAGCTCTAGGAAAAGATCTGAATTTGTGTTGTAATGTGAAATTATGTTAACTTTCTCTAGGCTCTCAGAGTTGCAATATTCGCCTTTATTTCTGGAAGCATTCTGTACCCTGGCAAAGTAATAATGCTATAATGCCAGCTTATCCTAGCTAGCTTAATGCTCTTTCTAGCTTTCATGCTTATTTAGTACGTCTTTCTTTCCTTTGCTAATAGTGTGCTATTCTGGGCGAGTGCACCCTACAAAGTTGTGCGTGTGTAAAAACATTTACTGTATATGGGAGTGCAGTTGGGTGTAACTTCTCTCATACTATTAGAAGTTGAAAAATGTTGAAAAACTTGTTTAGTGTGTTGCTAATCCTTTTGTTTTAGAAGATAAAGCCCACATAGGTTTGAGACCTGTGCGTGGGTGATTAATTGGATGATGGTGATTGATGAGTTGTACCTACAGTTTTATGTGGGTTCCGAACCACCGGAAAGTGATTTTACAGCAGAGAACAGTCTTTTATGCTGGTTAATCCAATCAGTTACCCTTACAAAGAGCGTCCAGGAGTTTCTTAGATGACATTTCATATCATATAATACAAATATTTTTTTATACTTATATTTCTTGATCCTCTGTCACTTACTAACTTATCTCAAAATCATTCGAAGGTTGAGTGAACTCCTTATAGTATTAAACCACCAGGAATAAAGTTTTTGTTTCAAACTTTTATGATATCATAAAAGTTTAGACTTTAGGAATATAAAAGGAATATATTATATTCCTTAAAAATACATCAAGTCTAGATTAAAGTAAAATGAATAAGGTCATAATAATGAGAACTTCATATCTGAGAATACAAAAACCATAACTTTTATACCAAAAACATATACGAATTTTAAAACTATTCAATTAAAAATGTAATTCGATGTTATTCGATAAATTTAATAGATTCACCTGACAATAAGTTAAACAACCTTTTTAATTCAATAGTTTCGAAAATGATATATGTTTTTGAAATAAAAGTTATGGTTTTTGTATTCTATATAATAAAGATAATTGTGATTGAAAATTCACTCATGAAAATATGAAAATCATAATTTTTCATCTGAAACACAATTTGAATTTTGAATATGATTGAAATTTGGTATTATTTCATAGATTTCATTTGAGGTGTTCCCAGTGGCATATTCAGAATATAAAATATTTTTGATAGGGAACAAGCTATTTACTTTTCTTCCACCTACTATCGATAGTCAAATTTTACTTCCTTGAATCGAATACTACATATAGAACTGACATATTAACATACTGACATATTCTAGTTATTAAGTTATTGAATTTCCCAGTGTACTATTATTTGATGTGCATATTCTTCAGCATAATGATATATATATTCTGTTATATTATGGTGTGGAAATAAAATTGAATTGATTTATAACGAGAAGAGCCGAATCGGCATTCCAGCGGTGTTCATTAGCCAAAACCAATAACAACAAACTGGTATTAAATTCGCAAGACTCATCTTTGCGTCTTTGTATGCTGCGCAGACATGTACGCTATATATTTTTTCTCAACCTCATCATCTGCGAACATACCTACCTAACTAGCGACGTACAATCGATTATAAAAAAGCGCGTGCCGCCATATGGATGGAAGGAAGGATATATGGAGACGGAAGGATAGATATATGGAGACGTAATGGCGGTAAACGCTATAAATCATCAGCCGTCGTTTATTAATGTCAGACGTTTTATTCAATACCCGGCAATCATTAGTGGAGGAGGGGTGATTGAAGAGGAAGAGGAGGAGGAGTATGAAGAGGCGAAGGAGGAGTAGGAATGCGGTAGCACGCATAGGGGCGCGCATGAGCGCACAAATAGGCCTTCTAACTCATCACCTCATGCGCCAAATATGGAGGTCTAAGCACCCGCTGGATGAAGCTACTCACTCAGTGTTTGATGGCTCATCTGGATGCACGGTTTTGTCGGCATTATGCTGCTATACTAATGACACTTTATTTATTTATTGTGACAAATTTACAACGAGTGTGAAGGTGCAACAGGCTCAAGTCCAAAACTGCTCCCTTCACAAATTTTGAATATATGTTACATTGTCCAAAACATTGAGGTTAACACAAACTAAAAATTTAAGATATGCTAAAAACCATCACTCGAAAAAAATAAAATTTATCTTCTCACTTGACCACTATTAATTTAAAAGTTCACTTTGAAACGAAACACTAAAACAGTTAAAAATAGTTAATAACATTAAATTTTTATAAAAACTTTTGAGCCGCAAAATATTATATCTGGTTGCTATGGTAAACAACAACTATTCTTGAGGAAAGAGGAATTATTGCTTGATGGTTATGTATTTCAATGGTTAGAAAATCATGAAAATTGGGGAAAAACGCGTTAAATAAGTTACTTGACTTCCAGCCTAACAAATAACATTTTTTTGTTAAAATTCATAAAATTAAAATGATAAATCATAATAAATTGTAGTCTTGTAAATTATTGCTAGAGAGTAATGTATTTCAATGGTTGGGAAATCATGAAAAATGAAAAAAACGTATTAAATAAGTTACCTGACTTCTAGGCTTAAAAAAAAACAAAACATTTGTTGTTAAAATTCATAAAATTTAAATGAAAAATCACAATACATTGTAGTCTTATGACTTGAAAAAAATAATTTTGACTTTATTTTCGGTAGGATTCATCAAATTATTGTGGTAGCGCAGATGGTTGGAGCGTTCGTCTGTGATAAGATAAGACTCTGGCTGGCTTCTTTTCCTGCATCCTTGGATTTGAATCTCATCCAGCCATGGATGTTTCCCATCATCCACCCATTCACCTCATTACCCACGCACAATTCTCCAGATTCATGTGGGCATCATCCGCAATAAAGTAATTCTCTAGGAAATTTTTTTGTTAAATATCATTGAAATATTTGCTGTCTAATTTCAATTTCATTTGACTAGATAAAGAGTGTATTTGTGAATGCATAATTTCAAAAATTGAGTATACATCTCAGAAAAATCCCAATCTGTACAACAGAACTATTATGTTGTTGAAAAAAATGAATTGAAAAATAATTAAAAAAAACAGGAAAACTGGGGGATATTATCATTTTTTCTAAGACATTTACCGGTTGTTTCAGCATTTAGAATATGCTAGATTTATTGAATGTACACTTCCAAGAGACACTGTATAATTCATGATTCAATATTTTTTATGTCATTCATTCCACAATTTTTTATAAAGATTAATTTAGAGATTAATTTTTTTTACAAGAAACACCCTGAAGAGTTCCTGAGTGTACTTTGCAAACTTACTTTGTAAATTTACTATTCTCTTTGAAATCTCCATGGAATTTAAATTTTATAAAAAGTAAATACATAGGGATTCATATACTCCACCTACTAGTAGCAAAACATGCATCTTTCGTCTTTCATCTTACGTCTTTTATCTTTCGTCTTTCATCTTTCAATTAATTTAAACTTTGAAAAAGTTCAATAGAAATACATAGGAATTCATATACTTCACCTACTAGTAGCAAAACATGCATCTTTCATCTTTCATCTTTTATCTTACGTCTTTCATCTTGCGTCTTTCAATTTAAACTTTGAAAACGTTCATTAGAAATACATAGGAATTCATATACTCCACCTACTAGTAGCAAAACATGCATCTTTTATCTTTCGTCTTTCATCTTTCAATTTGAACTTTGAAAAAGTTCAATAGAAATACATAGGAATTCATATACTCTACCTACTAGTAGCAAAACATGCATCTTTCATCTTGCGTCTTTAATCTTTCATTTTTCATCTTGCTTCTTTCATCTTTCATCTATTGTTTTAACAATATTTTCTTCGTAAATAAGCTTTTTTCTAAGGCATCCTCCGTGAAATGTTGAACCTGCGAAAATTTCAATAGACATTAACTTCGGTACTATGCTTTTCCTATCGTAGAAAATCATACACATTCTTTCGTTTATTTTTAACAATAGTGACACATATGAAGACAAGTATCATTCAGACGTTCTGTTGGAGAGAAATTTATATGAGAATATTGATTGTGCACAAAGGAGAGCAGAGTAGCCAGCCGAATATGCGTCTCAGAAAGAAGTCTCAAGGGATGGAGGAGAAGAATATCTTATTGAATTGTCCAACTCCTTGGGGAGAGGAAAGATGAATCTGTGAAAGGAGTCTTCTACCTCTTCCTCAACATTTTTCCTCACCTTATCATTCTTCTTCTTCTCCTTCTCCTTCTCCTCCTCCTCCTCCTCCTCCTCCTCCTCCTCCTCATCCTCATCCTCATCCTCATCCTCATCCTCATCCTCATCCTCATCCTCATCCTCATCCTCATCCTCATCCTCATCATCCTCCTCCTCCTCCTCCTCCTCCTCCTCCTTCTCTCCACCACCTTTCTTCTCCCCAGTTCCACCCTCCCTCTGGTCCTGCTTCATCCTGGTATATAGGAGGCTTGAGCATTCAGATCATACCTCCGCTCACAAATATATATTATATATCCTTATATTTGGACGAATTCTGACGTCTATGTTGGACGAATTCTTGCGATTTTCCGCAATTTTGCAATTTTCCGCCTATCTGTTGTGTGACCTGTGGCTGTGGCTCTCACCTCTCACGATCGCCAAGCAGAACAGCATTTCGACAAAGCCCGGTGTATAAGTGTAGGTGCCGTGCGTGGCGCTCAATGTCCAATATTATGAAAAGTGAAAATTGCTCAGCGATTTCTTTTCATGGCGCAACCAGAATACCAAAATATTTGGATGACAATCGTGGATATTGGAACGGTTTTCCAATTCACTCTTTCTATTGTGTATTATAAAAGAATGTAAGTTCATCTTCAATAGCAGAATGATTGTTTGAAGTGATAAATAGAAGGTGGTATTTCATCAATCAAAATATTGTAGGCTATTCAATTAATTAATTTATGAAATTATTAATTGTTTAACTTATTTATCAATTTATTAATTTATTAATTAATTAATTTATCAATTTATTAATTCATCAATTTATTAATTTATCAATTTATCAGTTTATTAATTTATTAATTCAATTATTTATCAATTTATTAGTTCATTATATAATTTATGTATTTTTAATATATCAATTTATTAATTTGTTGATATAATAATTTATTAATTTATCAACTTATTAATTTATCAATCTATCAATTTACTAATTTATAAATTTATTAATTTAATTATTTATCAATTTATTAATTTGTTGATATAATTAATGATTAATTTATTAATTTATCAATTCTTTGATTTATCCGTTTATTAATTCATTAATTTAATTATTTATCAATTCATTAATTTGTTAATATAATAATTTATTAATTTATCAATTTGTTAATTTATTAACTTATTAATTCATCAATTTATCAATTTACCAATTTATTAATGTATCAATTTATTAATCTATTAATTTATCAATTTATTGATTTATTAACTTACTAACTTATTAGTTTATCAATTTATTAATTTACTAACTTATTAATTTATCAATTTATTAATTCACCAATTTATTTAGTTATCTATTTATTGAAATAAAAATACAATGGATGCAAAGATGCAACAGACCTTTAGTTCAAAACTGCTCTCTTTGCAAATTCTGACTTGGCTAGGCTACATTTTCCAAAACTTAGGTTAGTACAAAGAAAAATTTAGATCAAACAAAAATAAATTATTACTCTTCTTAAAAGTATTTCAAACTCCTTCCTAGAATTAGTTGAAATCTACTTCACTAAAAATATGAAATTTTGGAAAATTTACCGTCTCATTTATTTTTTAATCCACCACTTATCTACTTCTCTTTTTTTAAATTTTATCATTCGCTTCATCCTGCTGAGTCAAAAATCGTTAAAAAACACAAACCTCAAGTCTAGCAAGTCATACTTTTCTAGTATCAAGGGAAAATCCTTGCAATTTTTAAACATATATGATACAAAATTCTTTTTCGGAGGATGAAGCCAACATAGCTCTGAAACCTGCGCGTGGGTAATGAATTGGATGATGGTGATTGATGAGTTGGACTTACAGTTTTAGGTGGGTTCCGAACCAACGGGAAGTGATTTTACAGCAGAGATCAGACTCGTTTCTGCTGACAAATCCAATCGTTCACCCTTACAAAGAGCGCCCAGGAGTTTCGTAGCTTGATATTTCTCATCATATAACACAACTCTTTTTCTTATGTCTATGTTCCTTCATCCTTTGTCATTTATAACTTAATTCAAAATCATTCAAATGTAGAGTGAACTCCTTACAGGATTAAACCACCAGGAATAAAGTTTTTGTGTCGCAAACTTTTAGGATATACATATATATTCCAAGGCCAGCTCAAAGTAAAATGAATAAGGTCAATGACAACTTCATATCTGAGAATACAAAACTATAACTTTTTTCCAAAAAACATATACCATTTTCGAAACTATTCAATTTCTCAAGGTTGATGAAATAATTTCATGGGTGACCCTTACAAAGAGCGCCTAGGAGTTTCGTAGCTAATCTCTGATTGAAAAGATACCTGCTACGGTACTCGGCTATCACTTTCTCATAATATCATTGAGTCAAATTTATGGTATCGTCACACTCACATCACAGCCAAAGTCAATTGTAGCATGATTATGGCTGTACTTTAGCCTATTTGAGTAACAAGGCTACTTTTAAAAATTTGGAGGAATATTAAATCAAATTCATCAGCCGGTAGCCTCTTACATGACGTCACCATTACACCAGGCCAGTTGCACAAAAGAAAATTGAATTTGACCACCGTAAGATGACGTCATTTGACGGAGCCAGTTCAACGACTTCCCCATTGAGCTCCGTAAGAAGACGGCATCTTATGGTTGTTGAATTTAATTTTCTTTCATGCAAGCCCAGACTCTACAGACCACAACAATTTCTATTTCTATTTTGAGAGCAAGAAATAGCCTGAGCCCCCTTATTGAATTTTATTTAGAAGGCTACATAGTGATTTGTATGTTTCATACATGTTTTTTATAACCCATTTTTCATTTATTTGTGGGTATGTCGTTGCTTATTCAAAAAAATTATAATACAGCCTTCATAAGTTATTTTATTACAAAGAAGGTCATGTAACAAGGTGAATCTATATAGTATAATTCAATTGGAGAAATACCTAATTAAAAACTTTATATTAAACTTATATGATATTATATTAAACTTTATATTATAGTATTTTTTAAATTATCTGTTGATATAATTGATCCAATCTGTTGACAAAACTAGCTAAAAACTGTTAAGTCAATTATAATCAACTAAAAAAGATCAAAATACTTTATTTTTCGCATATTATTTACACTATCATATATTATCATAGGCTATACATAACAATAAACAAGCACACCACTTTAAAAATTACATATATAGGCTATAATGTGACATTGACAATATAATCATCAATATAGCTTCTATTTTCTGAAATTCTTTTCAAGGTTTTTGAAAAAAAAATCAGTACTTTATTATTGTTTTCTATTCGAGTTATTTGGGTCTGAACTTGGATTGTGTTTGATGCAATCTGAAGGTTTGAAAATAGGAATAGGAACCCGGAAAATTGACATACGGTACTTCAAAGAAGCCATACGGACGGACGTTGGATGTACGAAAATAGCACCACACTAAATAACGTTAACCTTCAATGAATGGAACTTCCTTCTGAGTCGTGAAGAATGTTATAAATCTTTGTTGGAGACGTTTTTCTGTTCCTCTTATTTCTGCTCGCTTAATGCTTGATGCAAGGTCGGGTCGGATACGGTACATTTGTTGCAAATACTGAAACAACGTTCTCGGAGTAGTAATAATGTGGAGGCGTTGTTCAAATCCGCGCCGGCTGCAATAAAATGTTTCATTTTGAGACATTCCTTCTCTTGAAATGAACAGAGATTTCATTCAATTCCTTGCAAATGGACGGTTAAGGAGACTTGAGTGAGAAAGAGACAGAGTGGGTGAGATTGATAATGTGTGAGAGAGCATGAGCGAGTAAGTGAGCGAAAGTGAGAGCCTGTGAGTGAAGGAAACGAGAGAGGGGGAGAGAGAGAGCATCAGTGAGTGAGAGAGAATAATCGAGAGAGAAAGAGTGAGTCATTGTGAGACTGTTGAGGTTGTGTCTGATCTTGACCATGTAACTGGAGATGGATAGTTGACCTTGCTCTTTGGACTTAAATATTTTTGTTTCAACAATTTAACTCTTTGCTTTCTTGATAATGAAACCGTTATGTGCAATTCAAACGCCTTTTTTCTTTCGATTAAATTTCCTTTTTTTCTTGAAACGCTAGGAATCCTTTTAGTTTTTAGTGCTGTATATTTTTATTTTTCACTACTTGAATGAGCTCTACTGCTAAACTCAGTGTACATAAATTAATTAGTTCTTGTCGTTCTGAGCTTGATATTTTATGATTAATGAGTTCAAATTTCTAAAAATTATATCCATAAGATTCTGCATAGATAAATTAGTTTAATTGCTCATCAACGGTCTTATATTGTAATCGATCTGTCTGAATTCAAATAGTTCTCTATTGCAATTTATATATACAATAAGTTTCTTCATAAATAATTGTCTTACAGTTAAGAGCAGCACTGGGTAGACCTAGACTTTATACAAGTAGACTGATTCTTGATGAATTCCAAGTATTAACTGTAAGACAATTATTTATGAAGAAACTTATTGTATATATAAATTGCAATAGAGAACTATTTGAATTCAGACAGATTGATTACAATATAAGACCGTTGAGAAATCTAGTTTTGATTCCAAATCTCAATAAACGCATTTGCAGACATCAAACTCTCTATATTTGCTGTAAACTTCTTAACGTGATACCCATAGAGCTGATACCATTCACGAATAAAACTAAAACTCTATGAATAGATGCTTGGGTGAAGGCAAATGTTTATTTTAAAATAGGCTCTGTATTCTTATAATGTTTGATATAAGTTATTTTTAAGATTGTTTATAAGTGTTATTGTTTTGATTTTCATCCGGCGCACAAGCTTGGCTTTGCTGATGGAAATCTTGAAGTATATATTTTTTTCTTATATGTACTGTAAAAAAACATAGTTTAATATAGTGTATCTGATTGTGATGTACTATTACATTTGTTTTTTGGTGTTTTTAAATAATAAACCTTAATGATACTAACAGCCATACGCTAAATAAATAAATAAAAAATTTGATAAAAAATAAAAAAATTTTGGCTGTTTATTTTTATTTGTGAACTACTTGAAACTAATTGAAATTCAACTACTACATTTACAACATAAATCACCTTTTTCTAGTCGTGCTGAGGTTGATACTTTATGATTTATGAGTTAAAGTTTTGAAAAAGATGGATATTTATTAAAAAAGTGGATCCATAAGATTCTTCGGAGATGAACTAATTCAAAACGAACAAAAAATGTAAAGATTTGGAATGTAAATATATAAATAAGAAGTAAAAAGAAATACTATTAATCTAAAAAATTTTCGTCGCTTTGTAAAAATGGAAATTTGGGCCAACTATTTAATTTAGATATTTTTTGTATTGATTGAAAATCAACGCTTTGTCTCCTCATTCCGTGTCATTTCTATCTAAGGTGAAAATGAAAGACGCGAATAATCTCTTTTCAGTCTCTTTCAAATGGAAGAAATATGTGAATGGAAATCAATTTCCGGAGATTTTAGTGTCTGTTCATCACAATCAGCAAAAAATCAACAACCTAAATTCAATATCCGTTTCGATGGTATGAATGATGGAGTTAAACTTCACTTTGATCTGTCCCGAACCCGAATGATGATTTATCGTATTTGTACAGCCCCATTAAAAACGGTCGAAACTTACTTATTGCCAAAAGTGCTAGAAGAGAGAAGCAATCAATTAATATTCGCATTGTTTATCAAATTCTGATTCATAGCTAACGCCTCGTCGTAATGACATCTCGATTTCGTGATGTTTTCGATCGTGTTTTGAAATGTTGGTACTTATGATTGATCAGATACGATATACGTACGTAACTGAATAGCTGTTGGCTCAGTCACGAAAAATTATGTACATTTTGCAATGAAAGAGAAGAATTTCATATTTAATACAATCTGTATTTTCCATATTTTCAGCACATAACAAGTATTAGAAGTCATAACAAGTATTAAGTCATAACAAGTCATATCAGCACATAACAAGTATTATGTCTCATCATGTACCCATTCTAATCCTATTTTCTTATTCTGGTATGTGGAAAGAACTAAGTACGGTATAATAAAAAAATAATTAATCGTAATAATGTACTTTTTAAAAAAAAAAATTTTTTTTTAAATTTTGATCAAAATGCTCTTATTACAACCCATATCGTGTTGCTGTAAATTTTTTTTTGTGTTTATCCACAGCTAGAGAAATTGTCTCAAAATTTATTCCACCATTGAAAATGCAGTTGATCATGTTTAAAATATCTATATTACATAGTTACTTAGATAGAAGGAAATTTTATTATCACACTACACTGGACAGTACTAATTAGCCGCGAGCCGTAGCAGGTATCTGTTCAATCAGAGAGATAAGCTGCGTTCTCGTAGGTCCTGTTTGTAACGGTGATCTATTAGATCGGCCAGCAAAAAAGACACTGTTCTCTGCTGTAAAATCACTTCCCGGTGGTTCGGAACCCACCTAAAACTGTAGGTCCAACTCTTAAATCACCATCATCCAACTCATTACCCACGCACAGGTCTCAGACCTATGTGGGCTTCATCCTCAAAAAAAAAAAATTGTTATGCTAGGACTAAAATGATAGAAAAACATAACTAAGATTTTCGCTCGTCCCACCATTTTCACTACATTAAATGTAGGATTGTCAAGCTTTATTTTTTATTTATTTATTTTCCAACGGTACACACCAATTATACAAAATTTACAAAAAATGTATGTCATAAAAAATAATCTAAATAATTATAGACTAAAACAACCATATCAAAAACAAGGTAAAGTAGATACATAAATAGATAACAACAAACACAGTTAACAGGAGTAGATCGATCTAATCGGTTCCCCAAAGTTTTCTCAACTTTATTTAATGGGAATATCTCACAGATAGTTCCAGTACACTGGAGGTAATAAAAACCGTCCAGTATTGACTTTTTATTAACTGACAGTACTTCAACTATTTCCTGTCTATAACATTAAATAGCCCATGTTATTTGTCACTATTTGAATGCGCATTTGCACTGTTAGTTAATGCGCATTTCTAACTAGGTCTAACAATATTGCTGTATCACTTTTGTAATAAATTTTCGTTTTAATGGTGAATTATTCCACTTCCCTTGTAGGAATTAGTGAAACAAGTATTGTCCCACACTGAGGCAATCTTTTAAGACTGCATAAACCATTTCCAGAGCGATCTGAAGTGTGAACATAGTCGTGAAATGAGAAGTAAATGAAGTTGAATAGTGACTGTTTTATGGGAGAGGGACAATAAAGACCCTTCAATTCGCGAACGACGGGTTTCACTGAAGCCGGAAGGTTTCATTACAGTCTTGCATTAACTTTGTAACAGTGATCGGATAGGAGCGGGAACTTTTACGATTGGTAGACTATTACAGACGGCTAAGGTGACTGACTGGAAGTTGGGGTGTAGGGAGGTCAGATCAGGTCACAGGAAACTTTAAATAGTAGATGGATAAAACGGAATGATGGAGGAGGGGGTGGAAATTTAGAACTTCCTGGGCAGGTGCTCCTAGATACAGCTGTTCGTTTAGAAATAATTCGGAAGCTATTATTATCAAACTATTACACTGTACACAAACATGTACTGTATTATTTAATAGTCTACAACACACGCGAAGTATAGGGTTTATTGTAGCACCTTGCCTCTATAGAATCGATCTTCCTATATTGCCTGCGTATGAGCGGGAAAATTCTCTTTGTTAGGAAAGTGTTATTGAAATTGGAAAATACCAGGAAAATGCGAAAGTTTTCATCGTGTGGAGAGGAAAATGTCATCAGTAGACAAGTGCTGTGAGAATGGGAGTCTGAACAGCTGGATATTCCATTCTTCATGAGTTTGATTAGAACATCGGAAAAACTAAAGGTGCTTCCACGGTGTAGTATCCTATACTTGATAATCACCATCGCAAAATCAAGCACGTGCTGTGAGATGGATGATGACACATTGAATCACCGTGAATATTGCCACTCCATAGCTTATAGTCTAGTCTTATATTAATAATTGATTGATTTATTGCTTGTTTATCTCCTTCATGAAATCAATAACTTTTTATTTATTTATTTATTACAATAACCACTATCAAGTAAAGATACAACAGGCACAGCCCTCTACTGCTTTCTTTAAAAAATTTCAACTAATAAATACAAATTTTAGGTTATATCCAAGTTCAATTAGAAATTTCATTTTGAAGTAAAATTACTAATTTTTAATTTTGAATATAATTTTTTTTTGAGGATGAAGCCCACATAGGTCTGAGACCTGTTCGTGGGTAATGAGTTGGATGATGGTGATTGATGAGTTGGACCTACAGTTTTAGGTGGGTTCCGAACCACCGGGAAGTGATTTTACAGCAGAGAACAGTCTTTTTTGCTGGTCAATCTAATCGGTCACCGTTACAAACAGGACCTACGAGAACGCAGCTTATCTCTATCTAATTTAAACGTTCACTTTAAAAACGAATCACTAAAACAGTTCGATAGTCCATAAAAAGTCGATATAATTTTGAATTTTGTTCCAGATTTCATAGCTGAAAACTTGCAATATTTTTAATCAACATTAGAAATGTTGAAGTAAGTCCCTCGTATTGACAACAGTTTGTACTGTATGCTTTAAATTCTTTAAGAAAGGGTGGTGATTGGTCATGCGGTGAGCTTGGTGTTCAAGTGATCGTGATGTTCAGTCACGACCGTTCAAGACTGCGCTTGGATGGGTGACCGTGCTTCAATGACTTGATGTTACAAGCTTTATTATCTCTTAACCGGTGGTTCGGAACCCACCTAAAATAGTAGGTCCACCATGTTCCCCGTAACATGGCACAAACGGCAAGGTGGAACTACCCGTAAGGGTCTCCCCACCATTAAAAGCCATACGCTTATTATTATTATTATTATTTCTTTAAGAAATATTTCGTGATAAGTAGTTCGTGAATAATTTCAATTATTTCGAGATGGGAAATGATCAGAATTGGATAGGATGTTTTATTTGATTTACTTATCAGTTTAAAATGTTATCGATGGATCTGTGCATTAATGTTGTGGTTGACCAATATTGCTTCATTTCTTTCAAATTATTTCTGTCGACTCTCAATAACATTTATTTTGTTTCTTTACAGGTGAGTGGAGCTAACTTTGAAGCAAGGTTGATATTCTTTGTAATTGGTCTAAACTCTCTTTCTGCTGTCAACAATTTAATAGGTAATTACGCAATTATTTTTTATCTTATTCTATCAAATCGAATTCACAAGAAAAAACTCTTAACTCAAGAAGGTATTTATTCAAGTTTCACTAGAATCGCCTAGCATAAGACATAGCTTGAGAAAGTGAGGCGAGAGTAATACAAATTCAACAGTACAACTTCTTGGAGATTATTCAGCAGTTATCAAATAAATCTACAGAAATAAAAATTACGTTCAATAAATGCACCAAATTTTTTTAAGAGATATTAGCATACTAAATGTTCAAGGCATGTCATGCTTAAATAAACGATTTCGAGGAAGTTCTAAGTGCTGTACATCTTCACATACTTTACATATAATTAAGAATTCAGGGTTTGATTGCAGCTAAGCCGTATTAATCACATCCTTGGGCTTGTTACATAATAATTTACAAATCACAATTACAATCTAAAAGTAAAAACTTCTATAAGTACAAGTACAAATAAAACTAGTTTGTAGATTGTCAAGCATCAGGCCTTTAGCCTCAATTTCACATGGAAAACACCCGCAAAACTCTTTTTTCTAAATCTGTTCATGCCTTGTCAAGAATTATGTTACTATTGGCCTTTAAAAATAAATTATTGTGTACGATCCTTCTTATGCCGAAAAATCTTCGGATACACTGCACATTGACTAGCTTAAAACCTCTCCCATCAGAAAAATTCACGCTTCTTCCATCCCAAATTCTTTAACTCTTACATCACTGTCCAATTCATAGCCATTAACCACCAGGATTTCAGGCTTGATTAGCATTTCTCGCCACTATAATAATTCATAATTTTGTAAAATAGTAGTTCCAAGTTTGGTTCTCAAACAATTCACCTAACAAAGACAAAAGAGGGCGTTAATAATATATTCTGGTAAGTTTAGCGTAGCCAAGTCACATATATGACATGTGAGAGTCAAAATGACGTGTGCTTTTCACACCCACCACACATAACTAAATACCTACCATCGCATGACTAAGTTGCAGTTCAAGGTGCTCACTCACGTAAACATAGGTATTATATACATAGTGTGAATTGAAATATATATATGTGTAATGAACCGTGCTAGCTTTTTTATGTTAGTGTCACGCCAATGTGGACCTACCAACTGTCTTTGTGAATACTGAACTAAATAAAAAGTTGAAATCGGTTTTGTCTATACCGCTCTCTTGGCCTTCCGTATTGCAGGTCAGATATGGGAGAGACGTGCAGATGTAGAGGGAGTTAATGTTGGCACCTATATATAGATAGATTCAAACATATACTATATAGTCATATACTTCACCCTGAACTTGACTTCTGATTCCGATTAACTGTCTGTGCTCTGATGCTATAGTTATACTTATATGTACTTATATGCTATATAAGTATAATAGGCTACTAGGAAAGAATCTAAAAATGTACCGATATTCAGAGCTTGAATGTTCCTATTAGCTTAGTAGCTACGTCGGAATTTTTCAAGTGTGACTTCTTTTAGTGAGTCACTGTGAGTTTCATTCTGTTGTTTATTGCTATTCTGAATATCAATAACATCATTGTTTTATTGATAGTCATCCATCCCTGTGACATTATGAGTTGGAATTAGAATTACTGTATATTAGAATAATAATCATCATATAGCATGTAAACAGTATCATTTTACAAAAAAAAAAAAATAGATAAATGAAAGGACGTGTCGCACTTGTTTACCATATTCCAACTTTTTTAAATGATTAATATTATTAATAATTACACATATAATATTGTTGTACAATGTATAAGTACTGAAACCTACTCCATATATCCAAGAGACCAGGATTATGTCTTTTGCATTACAATTTACAAATTACAATAACAACCTTCGAATAAATACTTGCAGGATATTTTGCAGTAGCAAAAATATAAAAGCAAAAATATAAATATAGTCCCAACAAACTAGATTAGAAACTATCCAGAATCCCAATTATTTCAATTTCTCAAAATGGAGTCTTTCATGATATAGATATAATCTAAATGACTTGAGTTAGAAATGTAGAAAGTCAAATTAAACTGAATGGAGTGTAGAGTCTCAAGGTCAATAGAAATGATTGGTCTACCAATGAGAACAAGTTATGCGCTTGGAAGAACCGTTGGATGCGATGTGATTGGTCGAGGTGGTGTGTTTTGAACCAATGAAACACTTTTCAAACCCGTGAGAGGTCCTCCTAGCACCGATCAGTTGATGCGATATGATTGGTTGAAGATGTGAGCTGTGAACCAATGAAATATATTGAGACCTGGCATAGGCGGTGGGAGGTCCTTACCAACGTTAACCAACCGCAGTTTCATTGGACCGCTCAGAAATGGAAATTAAGGCCCGTATTTATGAACCTGACTTACGTTGATCTAAGCACAAGTTATCCAAGACCAAGTTGGAAAGGCTCTATTCCTTTATTACATTGAATGTGGTCACAAGCTAACCTAAAATTGTGTCGTATTATCAGGCACTAATAAACATAAAATAACATGCATGAAAAGATAAAGATACTGCACTGCATGTAAATTTACAGTTACTGTTACATAATAATTACCATGCCAACATTTTTCAAATCATTATTTTCTTCTTTTCGAGGATGAAGCCCACATAGGTCTGAGACCTGTGCGTGGGTAATGAGTTGGATGATGGTGATTGATGAGTTGGACCTACAGTTTTAGGTGGGTTCCGAACCACCGGATTCTGTTTCCCGAATTTTAAAAATGAGCATTCAATGCAGTGTATTGAACGCTATCTGCCAGCAGACCTAAGAACTTCATCCATTCTATTTGGTAGAAAGAGAATTCTATTCTAGTGCCAAAAAAATGTATAGGTTAAAACTATAAAATACGTAGAAATAATTTCAAAACGTCAAATATACAGTGAATTACATTGCAATGGTGCAAAAATTGAATATGATGATTTTATTTTATTATTATTAGCCGATGCTATACTTAAAAATGAAATCAAAATTTGATGCAACACAACAATCTAAGAACAGCTTCAAGTCAGCTCTGTACCTAGCTTGGCTAAGAACGGATTTGAGACACCAATAATTATAAGCACGTCTTGACTTTTAAGTTAAGAACATGTTTAAGTAAGGTTCATGAAAACGAACTTTATTCTAAGCTTTACTTATACTAGATGAGTTTACTAGCTGAAAAGTGAGGTTATAAGTCGACCCAGTTGTCCCTGCAAGTTTACGTAGTGTAAATTCTCATATTAGTGTAAATTAGAGTTGTTTAATGTAAATTATTAATGTTAAATTATTTATCAGGAGTCAGATCTTTGTTGTGGGGGCTGGATTGGCTTTTAGGGTAACAGCTGCTCGCTGGCTTGAACCTGTTAGTGTAAGTAAGCCTTATTGCCACTAAGTCTGACTTAACCGATCTGACTTGAGTCGATCTTTGATAAGTCACGTTCATAAATACGGGCCTTAGTCTAAGCTTTACTTATACTAGGTGAGCTATACTTGTGTATACGTATACTTGTGGAGGGAACTTAGTTTCATTCATCATCCTAGCTATTTTTATAACTTGGGAAACGTGAAATTAATTGGGGAGTAGATTATAAGTATTTCACAAATTGAAAAACAGACAAAAAACACACATTCAAACAATAAAATTGAGTATGACTGCAAGTCCACCAAACATAACATATAAAAAATATTTAAAATATAACATTGAATATGACTGTAAGTCCACCATTCATAACATTCATAACATTGTATCATCATCCATCTCATTACCCATGCAACCACCTGAACCCACCCACCATTCATAACATTGTATCATCATCCATCACATTACCACGCACAAGTCTCAGACTCATGTTAGCATCGTCGTCAAGCAAAATATTGTTATTCGACAGATTCTTGGTTCATTTATTTGCCTTTTTCGTATTTACATCAACATAACTTAAAAACAGCTTATTTAAACAGATAACCATTGTTAAACATTATAATACAGATATAAGTGCATTGGGCTGTATTCTCATTTTCCGATACAGAAAAATACCTACTCTTTATTTGGTATACGGTATACACCTGCACGTCCTTATAGTGTACGTGGGAGGTCTTCTGCACATGATTTACAACTGAATTGTTCCGTTGTCCCGATCAGACAACATTTTAGAGGACAGAACTTACCTACGAGCAGTTATAATCCTCAAGTCTCTTTTACTTAGTATAACACTTCTTGCTTCCCCATCTCTCATCACACTTTTTGAGCTCCCACTAATAAAAGAGACTATATGCTCTTTATTTCCTCTCTTTCTCTTTCCTTATCTACTTCTCATCCGCTATAAAACTGTCTTTCTCGACTGCGTGTAGATGCTGAGAGATCGTTCGCGCCTAAGCTTAGACCGTAAATCTTAGGAACGCGCGTATGATAATATTGGAATCGATTCAAGAGGCTGAGTGAAATGGAAAGAAAAGAAAGGAGAATGAAAATCGAGAATATGATATTATTCCCTGGAATTTGAGAGGTGCTACAAATTCTTATTAAACTTCTTCGCATGATTCTGTCCTCTCAAGATTTCACAGTCTTCTGTCAACAAATCTCCCTTCAACAGTAGGATTTCTGTGCGTTTGAAGTTTATGACAGTCTAGATATTCATTCATATTTTATTCTATTATGAAAAATCACGTTGCACAATGTCAATGAAAGTGAATACAATGTCAAAATTGCAGTTTTATGAATTTACGGCGTGAAGAAGCGACTCATATTTTGTGTTCTAGGCGTTTTTATCACCAGTTTACTGTTTTAGACTTTTCAGTTGGTTGTTACCCACCAGAATTATGAGAAACCTTTTAAACACGTCGTTCTCCCAGATTTTTCTGATGTTTATTCAGCTGTTTGAGTCTTTTACTTCTTCCATGTTATCACCTACCTACAGTAAATGAGCGACAGAATTCTAGACCTAATAGAGCATAAAACCCGTCTTTAAATTTAACTTTGACCTTTAAATAATGATACATTTTTGTATACACTGCATATGTGCGCATCTCATTGAATTTTTTAAAATGATCAATGTTGAAATTTGTAGAATGTAGAATAATTTATCATTAAACAGCATTCATGTATGTTGATTACAATCATTATCGAATTTTTTTCGGAGGATGAAGCCTACATAGGTCTAGGATCTGTGCGTGTGTAATGAATTGGATGATGGGGATTGATGAGTTGGACCTACAGTTTTAGGTGGGTTCCGAACCACCGGGAAGTGATTTTACAGCGGAGAACGGAGTCTTTTTTGCTGGCCAATCCAATCGTTCACCCTTACAAAGAGCGCCCAGGAGTGATTGAGTGATTGATTGGTTTCTTCAATTCATCGTAGTAATAATAAGCATATGGCTTTTATTAGTGAGAAGAACCTCACGGGTAGTTCCATCTCGCCGTTTGAGCCATGAAATGAGGAACATGGTGGACCCTACAATTCGATATGGGTTACAAACCACCAGGTAGTTCGTAATTCTTCAGGTTCGAGTATTCCTAGTTTGAGTTTTTAGTTGTATGTCCATTGTTCAATATTGATCACGTCACAGTACAAAGCGACATCTAGAAAAGACTTTGTAGTCATTCTCTATGAAGCCACTGTACATCTTTGACAGAAGCTCCTACACGGTGCTCCTACACTTTTTCATTCTGTTGTACTGCTTTTATTTCTCAAATGCTTTTTTCTCATCTTGTTTTAATCTCCCTGCAAAATGTATCGAATTTGAAAAAATGTATCGATTTTTGGAAAAATGTATCGATTTTTGAAAAAGTGTATCGATTTTTGAAAAAATGTATCGATTTTTAATAGCATGGTGTGTGAGTCCCCCCATACTTTTTAAAATGTCCGATCCAAGAGAATTTTTTGTGCAAAATTTTACAAAAATACCGTACATAGGTTCAAATAATTAATAGATTTTTTATCTCCAACACTTGTGAGCATTTCACAAAAACCATAAATGCGTGATTAGATAGCTTCATTTCGATATTGTTTGAAAATGCCTATATGAAGATTTCATTCATCCATATGTGTTCAACTTAAACCAACAGATGTTTCTTACAGATGATTGTAAGATGACTTATCAACATGTTGTAGATTAGTCATAAATTATTATATGAACAGTGTTTTAGCAACTGTTCGAAACTCATTTCAAGCCTCTTACCAGTCTTTAGGAACAGTATCAATGATTTAAATTTTTTGTCCCCTAAAAATCCTTTTTTGTAACGATTCACCAAATTTTCTATTGTTGAAATTTGAATGCGATAAGACTTTACATCGTTGAAGTTGATTGTGATACAGTCTGTTCCATTAAATCGTTTCAAATCTTTCGTGAGCTAGCTCTAACTTCAGGATTGAGAGAAATTCAGCAGAGAATTTCAATGTTGGTGCGAATCGTAATTAAGGAAGGGCTTCAAATAAGGGAATGGTTTCTCGAGAACGGGTTTCCCCTTCTCAGTTGAACAGAACAGCCCTTTCAGGCCTTGATCTTCTTCGAAATCATCCTCCTAAGCCTTCATATTGTACAATATTCAATTTCACCGGAAATCCTTAGTTCCGAATTTTGGTAGGCATTTCCCAACCAATATCTTCCATGGTCTTTTTATCTCCGCTAACATTGTGAAATTACCAAATAATGTTATCCACTAAGATTCATGTCAAGTCACCATTATTTCTATTTTTTATCCATTCAAGCCTAAAAAGCGGCAACAAATTTTCCTGGTTGCTCATTTTCCCTTCAGTTTTTCTTGTTTAAATTTTTGGTTTCCAACTCCTAGTTGAATTGCGATTATTGCGGTGTCTAAAGAAACAAAAAGAATGTAGAAAGTGGGTCTGATGACACAATTGGTTTGAGCGCTTGTCTTTGATTAGATAATCCAGCAGTCTCAAATTATTCAAAGAAGTCTAAAGTCTTTTTGGAAATTTTCACTTTTAAAATATTTAACTTCAATATTTTTCAGCTTAATGTCTACTACTAAATTCAATAAATCAATTCTTCTCCAATAAACGTGAAAACGGGGGTCTTGACGGGGTTTTCACTTGATGTAAAATCTTCAAAGCGAACAAACAAAACAATTAAAAAAGTACGTGTGAATACAGGCGTACTTCAAAATATTTATCCACTCTTTGATTCATTAATCAATTATCAACTGTAATTAGAGAATTTCTGATCTGAGGAAGATGGAATGAAAGATCAATTTATTTATTTATTTATTCAATTACAATGTGGGAGCATACGGGAGCAATATGGGAGCAATTGATAGAGAAGGATGGAATCAAGTTGTGTTGGATATCTTGGCGAACCGAGGACTGTAGCGCCTGATATGTGAGTAATTAAACAATTTAGGAGCTTTGGAGTAATTAAACAAACTATAAGCTTTGGGTACCTACTAAAATGATTGTCTATTCTAATTGAAGAGCATTGGCATACTTGAATGTCTTAGGCCGGGTTCACACGAGCTACAATCGCGTGAAATTTGTAGAAATTTGTAGTCAGAGCAAAATGATTTTGACGAGCAACAGCCTCGCCAAAGCAATTATGAAACGCAGAGCTGTCGCCGACTTTTTTCCTAATACAAATACAAAAAAAAAAAACAATAAAATTTCAGATATTCAAGTCCCATGCTACTGTAATCAGCCTTCTTCATCCAAACCAACTATAATTTTTCTCCTATCACTAAAATTAACATTTTTAATGTATAAAATAGATCAACCTTCATGGATCACGTGTTATAACGGCAACTGATGCAGTTCAAACAAATAATCTAATGATAATGATGGTAATAATAATAGGCCTAATATAAAAATATTATTATTCATGCTAGAATAAATCTCAAGTTCCTACGTATTTAACACAGTGAGTTCAGTACGCTAGGATTTTGAAAAATTCAAAATTCAAAAATCCAAAATTTTATGTTTTCTTGTTGCTAGCTGAGTTAAAAACGGTAATGACTTTGGCTAAAAGCGCGCGATTCTAGTAGAATCGGCTATAGGGCGGCTACATCGCAGCGAAGTGTAGCTCGTGGGAACTGCACAATTTGATCCTCGATAATTGCTCTGGCTACAATCGCGCGATTGTAGTGCGTGTGAACCCGGCCTTAAACGCATCCAAGTATTACAAATCCCTTGTAAAAATACAGTAGATCTAGCCTATTGTTCAAGTCCAAAGTTAATACACTGTCTTTCATTCTGCTGTAAAGATCAGGAAACATCACACCATATGTACTTTACGTACATATTGTACGGATTGCGTGTTTAAAAATCTTGAGCAAATATGGCGTGGGTAATCCGAGCATGACTCTGCGTATGTTTCCAGCTGGAACAAACATGTGTTGAGGCTTCTTCACATAACAATGGTAGTTATGTGATGATGGCTTCCTCCTCACAATGGATAGTTCACAAATCAGGTACGAAATTTATTGCTTAACCAGAGGCTGTAAAGTATTTACAGCTCTGTGGTAAGAGATAAAAATTTGGATAGCTTCACGCATTGTTAAGACTATCAACGCCATGTAACCACACACCGTGCTGAGTTTCAGTTGTACCGGTCCATCATCTTCCAATTCTTCTTTATCTGTCCTTCCTTATTTATTCTTCTTAGTTCCTCATTTCTTTTCCTTCTTCCACTCTTTTTTCATCATTTATTTTTCATACTTTTTTCTCCTTGTAGTTCTTCTAGCATTTGAGTTCCTTCTTTGAGTTACGGAGTTGGCTCCAGCGTTTTCCATCCTTCTTTTATCTTTCATTTCTCTTAATATTTCTAACAAATCCTTCGTCATTTATCCTTCTTTTTGCTCCATCTTTCACTCTTTTTAATCATTCATTTTTTATATTTCTCCAACCTTCTAAAATGTAGATCCTCTATCAACTATCTTCCTTTTTGAGAAATAGAGTCAGCTTCAGTAAGATGAAATTCTATCAAATAAACTACTTGTTCAATATACTATATAATTATAGTGTTCCGAAAGTAAAGAAAGCAGTTATTTATGCACTTGTTCTACATACATCGTTCCATTCATGGTCAAACGTGACTTGAAATCTGAACCTTCTCATTCTCTCTTGTTACATGTCTTTCTCACTCCTATTCTTTATATTTACGTCCCTTGCACTTAATTAAATTTCTCGAGTATTCTACAAACTTCCTGAACAATCGAGGTTGTGTTCTACTATATTCTGTCACCTTCCATGGCATTCTTGAAGCATCTAGAAGCCGCCAGTTCTTGGAATTATACAACTATGACAGCTATATAAAGAAGTCCACGTGAACAAGCTAGTTGAGTCTTACAAAAGCAAGCTTGTGTGACAGTTAGTTTTACAAACCCGCGTGACAGATTGTGTTACAGATCTTGTGTGAGATAATCCAGTGCCGTTGGAGTAAACAGCGCTCGATTTCAGTGAAACGTTCAGAGACAAGTGTTTACTATTTGTGCAGCTTACTAATAGTTTAAAGACCTTGTGTCAAGTGATATTATTTTGGACTGTCAAATAACGAATTGGACTGTGTTTTGTAAGTGATTAGTTGCTCTTTTTATCATTTCTTTCTACATTATTGTACAGTTTATTGGACTCTTGTTTCTTTTATTATTGATCAGCCTGTAATTAATTATTCATTAATTCTTGTAAATAATTATTGAAAATAAGTATTAGCTTGTCATTTTTTTATCTGTTTTTCTTTATTAATTGAACTTTAGTGTGTGTAAATAGACTAATTTCTGTAAATAAAGTGAAAGCGTGAATTTTAGCGTTGCCAACCTCATTTTAGCCAGTAGAACCCGTAACAATAGTATTTAATATGAATTCCAGTACCAATTGAACAAATATTGTCACGGCGCAATTAAATATCTCGCCTCAGCGAGATGAAAGCTTGAAAGGTAGTGACTAGATGTACTTCATAGTAGTTGGTACTTGAGAGGTACAAGAGCTAGAGGTACCACTCTCAGAGGTACACTTGAGAGTAAGTACATGAAGTTGTAGCTCATTATAGCTCAACGACTACAAGTATACTATACCGCATAGTGCACTACAGAGCACCGTTTGATCATTTTGTATTTATAGCACTGAAACCAGTTGACCAATTTCATTAAATAAATTGTGTGATAATAATTTTGGAAATTGGATATTTCTATTGGTTACTAATAATTATTTTAGAACCAGCATTCAAGTAACAATCGGTTACACAAATATCAATTGTATCATTATTCACCTCATGTGGAGTCTCAGACTCAGTCTGTGCGGCTTTATCAGCGAGAAAAATTGATTAATTATTATTATTATTATTATTATCATCATTATTATTATTATAATTATAATTATTATTAGACGTTACTCCCGAAGTGACGCTGAGACGCTGAGTAAAGTTGGTTCATATTTTGGACTTGTTCTTCTTGTTTGCCTACCAGCTTTTCATTTTTTGTGCGAATTCAGCTTTTTTCTCTTCACTCCATTTTGTTCCAAAAATTAAAATTAAAATTATTATGAGTATTATGACTAATTATTTATTAACTCTGGTTACTATATTTCTTAGTTTCAATAGATCTTCATAAATATCAGTTTTCCAGATTCAAGAGCCAGTTGCACGAAAGAAAATTAAATTAAACCACCGTAATATGACGTCAAAATTTAATTTAATATTAATTTATTCTACCTTTATGCCGTTGCACTGACTCCGTCAAATGACGTAAATTTTTATTTTCTTTCGTGCAACTGGCCCATGAATAGTAAACGTTGAATAAATTAATACAAGTGCCATTTTGTCAGAACTTACGATCGCACAATTTATGTCCGCTCCATATTGTAAAACATTTACTTTGTTTCACTCCATTTCAATGATCTATTTGAATGTTGGTTGATTTTGGGCGCTTGCCGCAACCCAGCGTACCAACAATAGGTGTGTGCGCGTGTGTGAGTGCGTGTGTTGCTGCAAGCGTGAATGAGTATGAGCGATCACGTACGAGTGCGTTGGTTCGGCAGTAGTTCTCCTTTTCAAGTCTCCGCAGGAAATGGAAACTGTCATAAAAGATGACGGCCGTTCACATCGAAACTGTATGATAACGCCTCTGCTTCTCTACTAAACGCTCTTTTGAAAGTACCGTACTCCTCCAATACCGACATTGCCTAAGCTTCCTTAAATTCACTCACACAGCCATCATCATCATCATCATCATCATCATCACAGTTTTCAATAAATTCATATCTGCTACGGTGATGGGCGTAATTGGAATTCGTATGTTTGACAACAAATGGCTTGGAAACTCGCTGAGGAATATGTGGATCTTCTGCCTTTATAGAATTATTAAACATCCGGTGAGATTTGGAGTGGGTTGAAGTTTGTTAACTAGATGAGTTATTGTCATCTGCTATTTGAAGCATGGAAGGGATTTGACAGCATTAACTGTCATAAATAAAGGTCTTTTGTTTTGAAATGCAAATATTGATTTTTACGTATGTTTGGTTTGTAGTACATATCTAACTTCATAAATCAAGTTTCATAAAATATCAAGTTTTTATAAAATATAAAAATCTGTACCAGAAAATCTGCCACCGGTAGTGTACTTTTATAGAAGATATACAGTAATCAATCAGTAATATGGAAAATTGCAGTAATGTATGAAGATATACAGAAAATAATTTGGAATTTCGTTACAAAACATTTAATTTGAATGAGAAGTAAGAATTTTAGGTAGGAAAATTTTGTTTCAAATAGGACTTTAGAAATGTTAATGTTGAACAATTTGACATTTTGAGTCGGGGCTCATCTAAAAACATTTTTCCCATTATTTCTTTGTAGTGGCGGAGTTGATATTAAGAAAGATATCCATAATTAAGTCTTGAAGTTGTCACAAGCTCATCTTTTGAAAACCGTGAGATACGGTTCGTTTTAGTTTCGGTTGTTACACCATTATCAATCTCAAACAAACTGAGACAAAAATACATAGTAGCTTAATATATTCTAAACACAGAATGATACTATTGGCTGAGGTTGAAAGAGCCTCTCATAGGCTGACCTTCATTGAAGGTCTGTGATTGACTGAAGGCCCTAACAAGTCACGCCCACTGAAGCAACAAGGAATAATCGGTGTCAAAATCAATAACCAAAAAGTAAAAAAAGAATAATACAAAAGTAGGCTAGAATTAAACAATTAAAAACATTAAGAAGAAGCTTAATGGAATGCAGTCAAGGTCAACCGAGAAAAACAATAAAGTACCGTTATTAAAGAGTAGGCCACAATTATGATGAAGCCAAGTTAGTTGTACTTAATATATAGCCTACTAAACGCAGAATGATACTATTAGCTGGGGGTGAAAGAGCCTCTCGTAGACTGATCTTCATTGAAGGTCTGTGATTGGCTGAAGGCCCTAACAAGTCGCGCCCACTGGAGCAACAAGGAATAATCAGTGTCAAAATCCAGAACCAAAAAGTAACAAACTAGAATAATGCAAAAGTAGGCTAGAATTAAACAATTAAAAACATGAAAATGAAATAAAGATTGCAGCTTAAGGGAATGCAGTCAAGGCCAACCGAGAAAAACAAGAAAGTACCGTTATTAAAGAGTAGGCCAGAATTATGATGAAAGCAAGTCAGTTATATTGAATTGGTTGAAATAAATTTGATCATTTAAACTTGTATTGGAATCGTATTTTACTAACCTAGTCCTTGAACACAGTTGAATTTAATGTGTTACACTTTGATTTTTATAAATATTTGTGATTTTCCTCTCAAAAAAAGCTTTCGAAAATCATACGAAGGCTAGGGCTACAAGATATACAATATACCAGTTCGCTCAAATGTTCATGGCAGATGACGGAGTTGCAAAGTGTTCCTTCAGAATCTGAGGAAGAAAGAAAAGATTGATAATGCTTCCTATTTTTTCGTTACAGAGTTCCAGAGGGAGTCGTGAAAAGTAAATGTGAAAGAGAGATAGGTAGAGAAATTTTGGTTTTTATCTAAATGAAACCATAGAGTGTGTATGTATAATTTGATTGCGAGAAAAACGGAGAGAGAGTATGGGTGAGCAAGAATCAAGTTAAACTTTGTAGCCAGTAAATCAGGGTGGACCCTGGGTAATCGTCAATGACTTTCTGATGTAAAACGTATCCAGTTCATCAGCCATGTTTTCCACGCCTGGCTGTTAGCAGTCTAACAGTCGCACAGTTAACAGTGTATTTTATGCAATGCACCCGTCGAAAGAACATCGAATTCTTGCCAACATTAATTAGCCTTTCTTGGAAACAAACTCTTGAATTTGAGAACAAGTTTTTCGGATTTGCCATGCTACTCACAGCATTCAACTCACAGAAGAATGATTGTCCAAGAGTCCAGGTGCTCCGTCGAACATTTCAGCGGCCTTAATTGGATTTGCTCTACGCGATTTTGTGATTATTATCGGGAAAGAAATCTGTGCTAACTTCTCGTTATTTCATTCTTTCAAACGAAAATTTAATACGTTTTCGTTGATTCGAATTCAGCGATATTTGATTGTTTCGAGTTTGATATTAATTTGTTGTTCTTGACAAACTTAACAATGAATATTCATTTATTTTTATTCTAATTCAGCATGATGGGATTCAATTGAGTCTGATATTCTTGTCAAGACCAGTCAAGAATTTGAGAATCTGCTTCGAAAAAAATGTATTTTTGTCGATTCTAATTCAGCATTCTGTAGTAGAATCGAATGTGATATTAGTTGTTTTTGAAAAATTGTCATATTTTGAGCACATTTCTGAATATTCTTGAGCAAGTAACAAGTCTGTATCGAGTGAATCAGGGTGGATTCTTGATAATCCTCAATGACTTTCTAATCTAAAACGTTTTCATCAGCCTTGTACAATGTACAGTATGGGGAATTCATATTGACACTTTTAATTTTTTTATGGCTACATTGTGAACCTTTTCAATGGATTGCTCATTCCTGGATTTCTTGTTCAATGACGAACTGCGTTGTTAATATTAACTTTTTTGGTGACTTTAACTCGAAAACGTTCGGCCTAGAGAGTGAGTAAAATATTACTTGTCATAAAATCTTCGTCATAAAATACTTCGTCATAAAATCATACTAAAAGCTTTAGTCAAGATTGTTTTTATGCAAAAGAGCTATCAAACTATACCATTGTAGAATCTTCTAATTATTTAAGTTTCAACTCAAATCTTCTTAAGAGCAGCCATAGTTTGAAATGCTCAACGAGATCACTCTATTTTGCAATAAGGATAGGCTTCTAAATTTTCCAAGTAATAAATTCGTGCTAAAGAAAACTTTGTACAAGCTTTTTAGCTTTTTTCTCCTCCTGTTACTAGAGGGTGTATCAAGAGCTCCAACCTAGCGTAAGGTCAGTCTATCAGAGGCTCGCATTCTAGCTTTTTGGGGTAATTCCAGCGAAGTAGGTCAAATCTTTAAATTGCAAAAATGGGCAATAAGAGTTCTGGTGGGTGAGTCTATTCGGACGAGCTGTCGACCATATTTCAAACAGTTAAAAATTCTGCCTCTACCTAGTTTATATATATTTGAAACAGTCAATTTAATAAAGAAAAATGAATTAATGTTTAATAGGGGTTCCATGGTTCATTCTCATAACACTAGGTACAGGGATGAACTTGGAAATGAAACTCATCGCACTGCTCTCTATGCAAATGGTTTTAGAAATTCAGGAGTTCAACTTTTTAATGTTTTACCAGCCAGGCTTAAGAGACTTCCTTTCAAAAAATTTAGAGAGGTTTTCAAGAGAGAGCTAGAGAACTGTGGTTTCTATTCAAGCCAAGAATATAGAGATTATTATAATTAATATAGCCTGAATGGAAATAATAATTTTAAATTTAACATTGGAAAAATCCAGATGCCCCCATGATGGGAGGCCAGTGGATGCTTAAATATCTATCTATCTATCTATCTAGTAATAAAACGATGGATTGAATTATTATTCACCAATCACCAATAATTATTTTGAAATTTGTATTTAATTTAAGGGTTAAGTGTAAGAGAGGACTTGCGAGTCCCAACTTCGCCCAAATAAATATGTTTTATCTATCTATCTAGTAAATTATCAGCCAATATTGATAGTTCATGTAGGGTTTGTATGAAGCTGCTCCAGATTATAGTTTTAGTTTTAAATCGCCAATATCTTTCGAAAGGAAGATTCTTGAAACTGGGTATATAGCTTCCTCTTAGCTCAATAATCCTTATTTATTTTAATAAACTCCAAAATCCTTATTGAATTACAATAGAGAACTTTAATCATAAGCTGATCCCTTTTTAATGCGAGCAAAAATTTGATATACATTTTATTTTGTATGCAGCTCATCCTATCGTATTATAGCAGATTTCAACAAATATGTTTGCAATAGTGTACTTTAGGAACTTTGCTTACGATTAGTAGATCACTTTTTTTAATGCGTATGATGCCCACATGAGTCCGAGACTTGTGCATGAGTAATGAGGTGAAAGACTCATTAAAGACTATTTAAACACCAAATTTAATTTTTTAACCTAGAAACTAAAAAATTTAAGAAAAAAAGATAAAATGTAGATACATAGATGCCAGACGGAGGAGCGGGATACGAACCCACGAACGCTTAAACAACAGCAAGCTGAAGTTGCGACGCCCCAACCAACTGCGCTAAGCGGCCTGCCAGACTTGTTCAAATCACGGCAGCAGCAGTATTCTTTGCCTAAATTCCCAACTTTAACCAATTACTTATTGTTTTCCTCTTTTTGAAAGCAAAATGCTTTACCATTTCATATTGATTTTCAAGTCGAGTACCTCGATACTCCGTTAAATCGGTTTTAATTGTGACAATAGCAAGTTCCAGTCAATATGTAAAAGGTTGCGTTTCTGTTACAAAAGAAGAAAAACGTTCGTAACAAAGTAAAAACAACTTCAAGTTCCAACAGACAGACGATGTCAAACAGTTGGCTGGTTCCTTGTTTCATGTGCTGAGTACAAACACGGAAGGGGTTGAAAGCGGTGTAGTAGTTGTTGGCCAGGCTAGGCCAGAACCAGGACCAGGTCAGGCGGTGTGTTATCTGTCCGTGGCTAATGAGAAAGATCCCCGCAGCCGTTCTATCCAACATGTTTATTGAGGCACGGCTTTTAATAATTGATCGAAACGGCTACCGAAACCCATCCGGCGTGTTTACAACGTGCCGAAACAATAAGGCTTAACTTTCTACAGTGGTGTATAGTGTAGGCGCGCCTTGCCTTTCTTCAGTCAAAGTCTCGCAGACAATGGAACAGTTCATTACGTAAAATTCATCCGCCTGTCTCGTTATAACTTTGCCGCCTTCGTCGACATGTTTTGTTTATTCGCTTGGCAGAACAATGCCGATGCAATCTAGGAGGATGAGGACAAGCTCTTGGCGAGTGCTAAAAGGATGTCTACTAGTGGTGTCCAAATTTATCTCCTGGTAATGTTGTTGATGGTGACCATTCTGTCTTTGGTAGTGTCTAAATGTTGCCCAAATTTATCACTGGTAGTCTGAATGGTAACCATTCGTGGTCAATGCTGAGGGAAAGCTTGCTGCAGGTTTTGTTGTTGTTAAGATGCTGGTGGAGGTCAAAATTGGGAGCAGATAATGACCAGCTGTTGAAGATGTTTTAAAACAGCTGTTTTTCTGTAATTTAAAATAGATATTTTGTAACTAGTGCGCAAAGTAGTTATTTGCTGCACAAGAGAAATGCATTACGCACGAGCTGAAGACGAGTGTAGAATAGTTTCTCGAGAGCAGTAAAGATACTTTCAGCACGAGTTGCACATTACATTTTTCCTACAGTTGACACACCTGGAGTGCGGCAAAATCAGCTGGAGTGCGGCAAAGTAAAATAGTGCAGGAATCAGCTGTTCTGCGTACTATAATGAGTGCATAAATAGCAACTTTGTTGGGTAGCTGTAGTTAAATGTATATGTTAGTTTGCTTGTACATTTCACATGGGAATTACATGAGAGGTTCCTTGGATGAATACTTTCTTTTTGTAAGGTATAATAAATGAATCTGATATAAGGTATGAGACCAAGCGCTGAGTCTAAGTAAATGTGTCTTGGGCCGCATTAATGAATGCTCCCTCAACCAGTTTCTCTTGAATCGAGGGACTCTTCAAATATAACTTATTTATATAGGCATTTCAAGAGACTCTCGAATCAAGAGTCACTTTTTTATCGGAGGATGAAGCCCACATAGGTCTGAGACCTGTGAATGCACTGTGGGTGCTTTCATAGATACGGGCATAAGTCCAAGGGTAAATGGTAAAGGTAAGGGTGAATGTAAGGGTAAGTCCTAGCTCCGAGGTATAAGATGAAGTAAGTATAGAGTTTGAGTCTGGTATAGGTAGAAAGTATGAGAAATAAATTAATAATCTGCGACTTTGAGATTAGAAACTCGTGTTTCCTCATGCAGTTTATATGCAATTCTTACATACTAGTGGGCATTCAATATAACTCTTCAAAAAAACTGTGAACTCTATAATTTTACTGTATAACTCCTCATATGTCAAGGGTTTTGGGATTTTCACTTGCTGCTTGTGTGGTTTTATAAGGAAAAATGTTAATCAAGAAAATTTCGTGAACGAAAAATGTAGCTGTTATACTTCTTACTACCCATTTTAATTTATAATTATTAATTGTTACCCATAATTCATCTCTTTTCAAGGGAGGGACATTAAAAAACGGTCAATTTTAATCATTGACTTTTACAAAGATAAAATACATGGAAATTTCTCACCTTGACGAATAATACAAGTTGTGATAGCCTCATTGAATAAAGTAAATCTTCCATTTATTGAATCACTGTTTAAAGATGCAGTCTTTTAGGCCTAATCACCCATTTATATATATATATATATATATATATATATATATATATATATATATATATATATCAAGTATAAAAAGAAATCTACACTTGACAAGATATATCACTCATTTCCGATTATATTTTATGCTTTTCATGTTTAAGATATAAGATAAGATAAAATGACTATATTTACGCGAATTTACAAAATATAATTGTGACTTAAAAACATATTATTAACAACACAATAGATTGTATATGAGAAAAAGCTTGGATATTAACAATGAGATTCTATGTGAAGCATTTACTTAATAAAGGCGAAGTCTGGACAAAAATTCGTCCATTCAAACTTAACATTGATAACTTTGAACTGAGAGACTATTATAATTAGTATATGGTTACTATTGCAATGGGATACTATGCTTAATAGAGTTATATTGAGCACTCTCGGGAGTCTCAAGTTTATGAACTGGTTGTCTATTTGATTCCTTACATATTCTACTGAATCGAGACAAAAATAAGAAAAAATAAAATAATACAAATTATACGGGATGTAATTCTTGAGGTTTTTTGATGATTTTAGCTGCTTCACCTATATTCAAATTGATTTCAATAACCCATCAACAGCCTACATTATTACCATCAATTGTATATAGCCTACTACTCGCAGTCTTCTAATGAGAATACATTTAGGTTCTCAATTTAGGCCATGTTCTACCCTATTACCAGAGGCGTATCTCCTCCATTGTCATTTCATCGGTAGCTAATCATGTCAGTTAACCACTCTCTCTCTCTCTCTTTTCTTTCTTTCTTTCTTTCTCCATGGCACCAATCATGTTGATTATGTCCATAATCTTTACAATTACCATGGCACTATAGTAATTGTATTTCGGCGCAGGCTTTTGTACAGCCATTTAATCACATTCCGTTACCTTCGAGAACAAAATAGCTATTTGTTTATATTGGTTGACCGCATTAGTTTTTGTTTCAAACAATTTTAGTTCCTTTAGCTAACTATGCTACTGTTACAATCATCCGTCCTTTGATTGCAGAAGTGGCTCTCACTTCTTTTGTGTAGGCTTACTATCCTTTAGCACTACTATTTAATTACATTCTGATAATAGTTTTGAAAATAGAAAGTATGTCATATTGCTTATAGAATGAACATGAAAGGTATGATGAAACAGTGGTGTACGAAATAGATTGTTTGGTGTTTGTACCTCAAAGAAGAATCAATGGTCCACTCAAGTCCAGAACATTAGATTTGATTCAGTTATCCGTGTAGTCTTTCACTCCTAGCTTATATGCGAATAGTGTCTCCAAGGTCATTCATTTTTTATTTTGGGTTCATCATTTCTTAGGTGTTGTTAAATTTTTTGGTTTACTGAATTTTATTATCTGGAAGATCTTGCAATTCACTGTCCTTCGTTTTATTTCTTCGTTATCTGCTTATTATCACCATGGACAAAATACAGATCGATCTTCAAATTAATGATCTTTAAATTAGTTATCACTTTTCAAAAAACTACCTAAAATATTTTGCTTCTGAAACCACATGAAATATTGTATATTCATCATGTTTGACATGTCCCAAACGGCACAATCTCTTCATTTCTTTTATGATTACAAACCACGCCTTTAGCCGAAAATGTCTAGTGCAGCTCAAATTTAATCACGATAGTACCAAGTCAGTTTAAAGTGTGAGTTTATGAGCTACAAGGATTAGTATTTTCTCGCTCCACTCATTTTTCAGTCGATCTCACTCGCTCTCTGTCACTCTCCAAATGTTGACAATTCTAATCTGCGCGAACGTGTGTTATTCTTCGTTCTGTCATCAGTTGACGAATTTTCCTCAGTTTTCTCGTGTCGGAGTTGGAAACTGGCTCTAATCTCGAAATGGAATGATGTGTCACATACGACTACATACGTCTCACTCTTTACTCTGGCAAGATGAGCTCTACTTTTTTAAACAGTCATCGTCACTACGTTGATCTGCTCGTCCAACATTCTTCATCACATTCTACTTCATGGGCGTATGTAAGCTCAGGGGGATTGAAAATTAGTAGAAATACGTAGAAATCTTTGATTTTCACTTAAATTTATGAAAAATCTAAAATATTTTTATGAACCTCCGGGGGTAATTTCGTCCCCCCATAGTAAAATCCTGGGTGCGGCACTGCCTTTTGTTGGCGCACCCCGAATTTTTTTTCTATATACGCCACTGTTCTAAACCCCCTTATCCTCTACTTTCTTCCTTTTTGTCCTTGTCCACTCTAAAATCATATATTCTACATTAAGGCCGATTATCGGGCACGGCAAGGCAAGGCGTGGACTCGGCAATGCTACGACCAATCAAGACATTGATGACGTCATGAAGCCATGTTTTGATTGGTTTAGACATTGCCGAGTCCTTGCCTTGCCTTGCCGTGCCCGATAAGTGTGAATCGGCCTTTATCAGTCACTTTCTATTTATTTTTCATCTGTTTTCTTCTGCATTCAACCCTTTACTACAATAACGTCCAGGCCTACCTCATTTGGGGACCATAAATCTCACTCAACCTACCTCACCTCTCTTGCCTCATTTTTTATCTCCAGTCATACTCTACCAAATATCTCTTATTATTCCCCTTTCTATATCACGTCTCTCTATATTCATTCCTCTTTCTCACTTGCTCATCACATTTTTGTTTATTTATTTACTTGATGAGTAGGTGAAGGTGATTTAAAAGTGGAGTTTAATTTTTTTGTCTAGTCTACAGTAGTTGCTATTCTTTTTTCTTTTTTTCCAAGGACGAAGCCTAGATGGGTTTGAGACAATGAGTTGGATGATGGTGATTGATGAGTTGGACCTACAGTTTTAGGTGGGTTCCAAACCACCAGAAAGTAATTTTACAGCAGAGAACAGAGTCTTTTTTGCAACGTCTTTTGAAGAGTCTCTTATTCTATCCAACTTCATTTTTTATATTTATGTACTAGTGGTTCACCCGTGCTTTGCAACGGGATGTTTAAATTAGACATGTGCTATATGGATTTCAACTGTAAATTCCAAAAAAATCCAAATAGGGGATTAAGAGCTGCAATATTGTTGATACGGAACAAATGAGTTGCTCTGGTTTGAGACTTGAAACATTTTTGCGTACCATAGTGACGTATCATGTATCAATTGTTCTATGAGCTTCTTGCACCTAAACATAATTATGTTAAGACAGTAATAGCGCCCATAAGTAAAATTCGAACATTAATTTTGCAAAATCTGAAAGGAAAATAAAAATCAGGCTTTGAGGTTTAGTGCTCTAAATCGAGTTTAGAGGAAGCTTAAGTGCCAAATTTAGTGTCCCAAATTGTTGGCGTTTTTGTGAAATCCTTAAGACTGACGAACACAGACACACACATTCTATAATATATTTATATATCTCTTATTATCTAGATTATTCGCTTTTCTTCTGCCCATTTTTTTATATTCATAGACTATATTCTGTGCCTCCGTTCATAACCAGTTCACTGGTTTCTTTAACACACAATAATTGTCCACTCCATTCATTAATACACACCCAATTCTCACCTCATTTTACTGACAGCTCTATAAATAGACTAAATATTACTCATTATTCATTCTTTTTTCTCACTAGTTGTTACTCTTATTCTCATCATATACTCCTGGTTATCCTTCGAATATCTCTAGTTTCTCTTATCATGAAAGTTAATTTTATGGACTATTTTTAAGTGCTTTTAATGCTTCTGGTTTTAATTGAACTTTGAGTGAATTGATGCCTATCAATTGATGCATCTTCGCAGTCCATTGTAATTTTATCTTAGTAAATAAATTAATAACTTTTCAAGTGAATTCAACGACTTGCAGTCAAATTTTTATTAAGAATAAGTAGAATTTACTTACTCTATAGGCCGAACGTTTTCGGATCTTTGAGATCCATTTTCAGAGGATCGATGATCAAGGAGGGCGCCTCTGAAAATGGATTTCAAAGATCCGAAAACGTTCGGCCTACAGAGTAAGTAAATTCTACTTCTTCTTAATGAAAATTTGACTGCGTCGTTGAATTCACTTAAAAAGTTAATATTAACAACGCAGTTCGTCATGGAACAAGAAATCCAGGAAATGAATAACCTTTAATTTCATTTGAATTGCCCCCCTCTCCAAAAATTATTGAAATACCTACAGGTTTTTATTAATTATTAAATCTTATTCCATTCCTATCCTAGTACATGTAACCATAGTTGGTTAGGTCATTTCTCACTCCATATGTTACTGTTATTCTGTTAATGTGTTAGAATTTTTATATTTTATTGTATTTTCTTAAATGTATATTGTCAGTTGTAATGACTTTGGTGAGAAATAAAGAATTGAATTGAATTGAAATTCCGAATTTTCCGTAGTATTTATTTCCTAATATTTTTCCTATTCCTATGTTCAATCACCCTTAACCTTGATCCACTCTCTGCTCTCTTCACATTATTTCTTTCCAATCTACTGTTACATTTCTTCCTATTCTTCAAGATATATTCGAATCTCTCTCTTTTGCACTCTCTCTTCCCTTTTACCTATTTCTCACGCGCTCTTTCCCCCTTCCCTCTCACTATAGCCTTGTTTCGTTTCTTCACACCAGTTTTTCTACAGAAGCAAGAGGCTTGTAAAACTTTTACATCTGTTTGTTAGCTAACACGAAAACCTGCTATGAAAACCTGCGTTGCGCTAGAAAAGTGAAGAACTGTTCTTTGGCAATGGATGGGAGTGGCGGGAAGGGGGTGTTCAAACACCTCTCAAAACCTAAAAACGTGATTCTTTGACTTGCGCGCGTGTGCCAGTGATTGCGCGTTAGAAAAGACCTGGAATGGGATAATGAAAAAGTAGATGAAACGTTCGTTGTCACTGTGCCACTACAATAGGCAACTCCCGGCTAAAAACTGTGCTGATTTCTGTGCTTTTTCCATGTTTGATGGTGATGAGAAAATTGGAAGCTAGATGTCTAGGTGATGAATGTCGCGTAAAGACATGTATCAAGCAGGGAAAGAGTGGGGATGTTGAGTAATAAAACGAGATAATGGAAAAAATCAATGAGTTGTGTCATTGAGTTATTTATAGACACATAAGTTCTTCAAGTGAAAAACAGAAAATAATTGGAACTCAACAACCTTCAAGAAGTTTGATGAACCATAAATATTTTAGTAATCATAGATATACTATTATTATACATGTATTATGTATTGCAGCGAGACTTCATTTCGATTGAACAGGAAAAAAAGCATAGATATGATCTTCAAAATAAAATGAAGAATTGTCCGGACAATCACTGGGAGAGCTGTTACAAATAAGGAAGTGGGAGAGTTCTGCCCAATGAAAAAGTCTATCACGAGCATTAACCAATAATAAACTCTATGAAAAAAGCGTATTCTCTATTTTGGGCACATTATGTCAGACCGAAGAAAATAGAATTACCCGGAAAATAGTTTTAAAATTGTTTGACAAACCTCACCTGCTTGAATCAAGGAAATAAAGGAAGATAAGAGTGAGCTGGGAATAACTTTGGAAGAAATGCAAAATAAATTCTGGAAATTTGAATTACTTGAAAATATATATAAAAATTGATACAAAACCAACTACAAAAAGGTTTTTTCCAGAAGAACGGAAACGGAGATTGATCTGGATGAAAAATTATTGGGGAAAAGTGAAATCTAAGAACTTCAAAAACCCTATAGTTAGACTTGAGTGGTGCATCAAGGCCGTAAAATTAGAAAAAAATGTGAAACTATTTAGCTACATTTTGTGGAAAGAAAGAGTTTTGGGTTAGATGCTTGTTCATACAATTTGTATGTAAGTGAATGCATAAATAGAAAAAATATAGAAATTTTGATTATAGTAGATATTGCGTGTCATTATGATTGAAGTATTTAGGAAGATGAGTAACTATGGATTCAAATATTACCACTTTTACCATTATACTATCACAAATACAAATCTTATTGATAAAAAATTAGCCTTTCATATTGTTCGCACAATTGTGAAAATTGGGCTAATTGTGGGGGCACAATTAATAGTGAAATAAGCTTTTGTTATTTCTACAATTGTAATTTATCTACAGTATTTATTATTCAATCCAATATTTGACCAACCGAATGGGTATATTCATAATAGCTTGTTAAGACAATAACATTAGGATCATAGGTAGCAGAATAATTGCTTCTGAATAGTATGCCCATAATTTAAGAATGAAATTATCCAATTAAAAAAAAACTCGAGAAAAAAGGTGTGGTATAAAGATAACGGGCAGTCAAATAATCCCCTACTAATTCTGGGCTAATTCTATGGGCTCAATTAATAGTGAAATAAGCTTTTGTTATTTCTACAATTGTAATTTATCTACAGTATTTATTATTCAATCCAAGATTTGACCAACCGAATGGGTATATTCATAATAGCTTGTCAAGTCAATAACATTAGGATCATAGGTAGCAGAATAAATGCTTCTGAATAGTATACACATAATTTTAGAATGAAATTATCCAATTAAAAAAAAACTCGAGAAAAAAGGTGTGGTATAAAGATAACGGGCAGTCAAATAATCCCCTACTAATTCTGGGCTAATTCTATGGGCTCAATTAATAGTGAAATAAGCTTTTGTTATTTCTACAATTGTAATTTATCTACAGTATTTATTATTCAATCCAAGATTTGACCAACCGAATGGGTATATTCATAATAGCTTGTCAAGTCAATAACATTAGGATCATAGGTAGCAGAATAAATGCTTCTGAATAGTATACACATAATTTTAGAATGAAATTATCCAATTAAAAAAAAACACGAGAAAAAATGTGTGGTATAAAGATGGCGGGCAGTCAAATCATCCCCTACAAGATTCTGGTGGTTCGGAACCCACCTAAACTGTCAAATCAATCCTAAACTCATCAATCACCATCATCCAATTCATTGCCCACGCACGGGTCTCATACCTATGTGGGCTTCATCCTCAAAAAAAAATCTCTGGAATCCTCATCCTCAAAATCTCTGAAATGTGAGCTTGATAATGCCATCATCTGAACCATTTGGAGTAACATGTTAGTTTTAATTGTATAAATATACATTTGCTAGACTTACGAAGATCGTCTTCGTACAGAAAACTTTGTATGGAATTCAATAAAAAATTACATAGTAAAAATACAATTAGTAAGTTGATAGAATAAAAAATTATGAGTATTCATAAATATGATTAAGCAATGGTGGCTAACAACTAAAATACCGTATTAAGCTGTAAATTTCGTGCAGGAGGGATCCCTCATTAGAAGTCATTAGATTGCACCATTGTATTGCTACTTCATGAATCTTCAACAATCTTGACGGCTCTACCAACATTATAAATGAGCGACACTACTGTACCGGTGTTATTCTTATAGCAGTATGGAACACTGTACAGTTATAATCACGTAGTGAGTTGTGAGTAACGATGATGAGAAAAACTGGAATACTCGTTGTAATGATCAAAGTTATTCACGGGAGTCAGTGGTCTCAAGAGCATTGTCTTGAAATGGCGTTGACTAATTAGTTGCTTTGAAACTCTCGACTTTGGGCTACATGAGTTTTAAGTATGGTTGCCTTATTCGGGACAAAATCCTATCAAATGTGTTTTAGGTGGTAAAAATGGGAAGATTTTACCGTAAAGGGTAGAAAATTCTTAGTAGAAGCACCAATTCTGTAATAGAGTTGTTTCTTTGTAGGTAACAATTAGATTTTTATGGCCAAAATTGACATTTGATACTAACAGTTCAGCATGCTTATTTAAATGATGATTTCACATAGTGAATTTTCAAAATTAATTCTCGGTGGATGAAAAGTTGCAGAATCTACAGTTATGTTTAGTAGTTATTGTATTTACGATTTCCTGAACTCGAAAATGATGTCATTACCTCTGTAGGATGTAAGTTATGCTATGCACATGTTACACTCGTTCCGCTCATACAATTCCTTGAAACCGTTTATACAATTTAATATCTTGCGTAGTTTTTATCACTATTATCATAGAAATATGGAAGCATGTCCTGTAGTTTCAAAACTGTTATCCCTGTAAGTTGTAAACATTTTTTTTTAATTTGTCATTTTCTACTTATTTTTTCTATGTAGCCTAAATTAAGAATTTTTCATTTTCATCTCTTTTCTGTTGATATTTTTTTATTCTCTTATTGTATTATCATTCTTATTATTATTATTGTATCTATGTCCCTTTGAATTTTTGTTGAACTTCTCAATAGTGTGCAGTAGTTGTAATTTTTACTTTCACTTAATTTGGTCCTAAATATGTATCGCAGGCGCTGCGGTAAATCGCCGAATTCATGAGTTTATTTCGATTGTTTCATGTTTTTATTTTGTTTTTAAAATTGTGCTATCCATCACTACTGGTTCAGATGGTAGAAGTTCCATAATATTCTTTATACTGTATCTCATTATTTGTAAAAATTTAATGGAAATAAATTTACTTACTTACTTGCTTACTTTAACTTGCTTACCCAACTTCCTATTTGCATTACTTCAAAGGAAAAATACTAAAAATAATAGTTGTTTCATATCCTAGATGTTTCTCCACGAAACTTCTAGAAATTTTGGTATATCATAAGATACCATTAATTCCACTAGGGTTGAACTATTGTAATGGTGTTTTTGTTTCAATTTAGGTCACTGAGATGAATATTTTTGTATACATTACTCATTCTAAGTTTTCCTTCCTTTCCTCCCTAAGATTTCCTTCCTTCAAATTGCTTTCAACATTTTTTCCTTTTTTCTCCAGTAACTTATTGTTTAACTCTTATTTAGCTTTTGCATCAATATCTTTTCCATCATGTGAACTGTTATTTTAGATAATGTTAATGAATTTGGCGATAATCTAACACTATGTAAACATGTTAACATGCTCGGAACAGTACTTTCAACACCATACTTCTCTTCCTCTTTCACAAGGAATCAATTTATATTAAGTTCTTTCTAAATGGAATATCAAACTTCTATGAAGATCTTTCCATTTGTGAGCCTTCAATAAACTCCTAGCACTCATGTAGACCTAATGGGAGGCTCTCAATTAATATAGGCACCATAATGCAGGGTCTGATAAAAACCAGCTGGCCGCTTCCATCCCATCTCATCCCATACCAGTAGACTTCTTGTTGGAAATTGATTGTAACTGTGTAACAAAGTTAACTAGATGGCACTTGGGCTTACATTCACCAGCTGTCAGTTGCTTTTAAATAATTGCTGGGCAAACTCCATGAAATCATGAGGTTCACTGTTGTTCTTCACCTCTATATTGTCCCGATGAGAATGGAAAAGATATATGTTTGAGATTCGCAACAATTTTCAGTCTAGCAAACTGGAAAATCTAGTTCGTGTCCCCAAGATCTTATCGAGGATTTCAACTGACTAAATGTCAGTAGCTGTTGAATCCTATTGTTGCCATAACTGTGTGCAGTAGAACTGTAATTGCTATGGCTGACTGAAAATTGAATCAGAACACTGAAGATTGCATCAGAGGTAAAAGGTAAGGTTTGTAACAATGCTCTTCCAATTACAGTGAGGGCAAGTCTCACGCCTACTCTTATGTTGTACGCGTATTCGTGTCTTCATACTTCCGAGCTAAATTGGTGGAATTGGAAAGCTGAGATTTTTCACGACCTGAGTCTTAGAAAAGACAAATTTATAACAGGAAATTCAGCCTGGGTTTGGGAAGAAAGACATCCGTAACTTTCTTCACAAGTTTTTTAAAAGTTTCTGTTAACAGTACTTGGAGATTGTTAACAGTACTTGGAGATCTGATCGCGAAACAAACATATTCGTTATAGGTCTATAAGACATATTTAGTTGATAAAGGTTTTTATAGTGTACAAGAGTTCCTTTCATATCAAAATTAAGCCTCACCTCAACTAATTGATAATGTTTTTTTTTTTGTAGATTACGTCTTGGAGAAGCCAGTTAAGGAAATAAGACAAGTCATTTGGTAATTATGGTAACTAGTGTATAAGATTGTATAATTATTGATCTGACTTGTCTTATACTCCTTAACTGGAGTCTCCAAGACGTAATCTACAAAAAAATACTTAATAACCAACAATAATTCATTAATACCTTTTCCTTGGTTTGTTGAATTTCATACAACCCAAAGTAATTAGAAAATCTTTCTAGCTACCGTGTTACTTACAGAGGTCGATGACGTAACACGAGGCCGTGACACAGGATTCCATTTGAAAAATGATATCTTATTAGTTCTGCAGTAAAAAATGGAGATTGGAAGCTTGTGTTAACCACCAATCTCTGAAACTTGAAGATGTGATTTCAGTCAATTGCACTGATTCTGCGGTGAGCTTCTGAACCGCATTTCCAAAATTAATGGCCTCCATCGATAATGAACGGTTCCCTATCTGCCAAACAGCGTGAATATTTTCTCAATCCAACTAATTACCAGACAAGGCTCTAATTCAACACCGAACTTGATTATAGGGTTATAGTTTTGAGCTGCACTTTCTTATTTTACAGCCAACAAGAAAATCCTGTTTTGCATATCAAGTGTTGAATTTTGTTTGATTGAAGAAATGTTGTTTCGAACGATGTGTCATTCATTCACTCCACGTTATCAAGTCGTTTGGGAAATGATCAATTTATTACAGTGGTTGGTTTTGTTATTATTTTTCAAACTGGTACCAACGATCAGCTTCGAAATACATTTCCAGGTTTGAATTTAAATGGCTTTCTTCCGTCGGCAAGGAACTATCAATTTACTCAGTCTGCTTGTAAATATTGATTAGTATTTTGAATGGATGTTTAAAGATATTGATTAGCTTTCAGATCTTGAAAGCTATTTCTTTACTAAAGTGAATTATTCACGTTAAGTAGAAGAAGTTATTTCTCTTCGGTATTTCTCCTCTTCTATCTACCGTGAGGAAATTCTACTTATTCTTAATGAAAATTTGACTGAAGGCATGATTTTATATTTACATTTGATATTGATGCTATAATCCAGGGGTTCTCAAACTGTGGCACGCGTACCCCTTGGGGGTACGCGAAATTTTTCAGGGGGTACGCGGGCAGGTTAATGAAAAATTAAACCATTTTTTTCCGTTTCCTAATCACGCAAGGTTATAATTTAATAATGAAATCTAATAAATTTAATACTTTGTGGTCGAGTTACTTGGAACCAACAAGTGCAATAGGTTTGTATAACTATTTCGTAGAAGTTCAGAGACAAGGTTTCGTTGGGGACGATTTAAGGTTTTACCTTGAGCCTAGCATTGAGTAATTATGTTAAGAAGCAAGCTCATCCTTCTCATTATTTTTTGTAATGGGTTTTAAATAATTATGTTTCCAAATGTATTGTGTTTTTGATGTAAAAAGGTTTTTTAATTTTAACCGTACCAGCATCACTACGCGGTAACAAAGGGGTACGCTAAATTTTAATTTTTCATTTAGGGGTACTTCCTTGAAAAAAATTGAGAACCCCTGCATAATCGATACCATAAATATCGATTTGAGTGACTATCGACTTTTGAAGATCAGTCAATATTATTTTATAAACAATGTATTAGTACTGTTGAAAATGTGACTGGTGAAGCCACGAAACCGCGGTTCAGTGCTGTAATAATAAAGAAGTGGAATTGACAACATCTAACAGTGTTTTATTCTTTTCTTGACTGCAAGTCATTGAATTCACTTAAAAATTTAATACTAAAAAGACATTCAAGCTGTATAGCATGAAGGCCCGGGTTCGGACTTTGTTACTGTTATTGTATATCCACAATCCGTAATGACAAAAATCTCCAGTACAACTTAGAATATTTTTGTTAGTGCTGCTGACGCAATAAAAAATGCTAACAGTTGTACTGGAGATTTTCGTAATTACAGATTGTGGATATTTACAATAATATGTAAATTATGATTAGATGATAGTTTTCAATTATTGACATCCTATTTATTCTAATTCATCCTAGTCCTATCTCTATGATTTTAGATTTACAATCCAATTCTGTTTGGTTATAAAACATGTTGTCATTTGAGAAGAATGAAATTGCTTACGACTGACTAAAATTGTAGCAATCTTTAGTCTGTTATCTTCTCACACTTTCACTTGAATTACAAGTTATAAGAGCAATCAGCGGCTACCTGCACTGTAGGTACAGAGTGGTGTACATCCAAGACCTCCTTGATCGCCTTCTTATAGCAATCATCCTGTCAGATTCCAATTGCAGAATGTATTGGCAGCAGGCAATTTACAGCTCCACTTCAACTCGTTTTTTGTTCTGTACAATTATTATTATTACAGCTTTTCTCTTACCTGAATTATTATCACAGCTCTTATTTTAATAATTGGTGGATCATATAACTCACTGTCGTAACACCCTTACAGATTTTTCTCCTCGAAACAGGTTTGGATTGTATCTTATATTCTCAATCATTTGAGTATGGTGCTATGATTTCAATTACTTCATATTTGATGTTCTATTTATGAAATGTTCATGAATTTCTTGTTCCATAACGATCTGCGTTGTTAATATTGACTTATTATTGTAAATTTAACGACTTGCAGTCAATTTTAATTGTGAATAAATAATAGTCCTACTCACTTTTGACCAAACGTTTTCGAGTCATGGAGACTCGTGGGCCTTGAAGATGAGTCTCCATGACTCAATAATGTAACTAAAGTAACTCCAGAAACTACTTATAGTCGAACCAACAACCAACCAAATTCCAAAAAAACGAAATCCTACAGAATGCTTATGTTGTCCCTTGACATTACTGTACCATCTTGGCAAGACGACGTATCAATAACGAATATCTCTCTACAAAGAATTGTTTCCTGTATAATCAATTACATTTCGCAGGAGTTAAAACTGTTGTAATTCATAATGTTAAAGTTCAGTAAATGTAGACCTATGTGAATAATTTATTATTCTAGATAGAATCTAGAATTATTATTATTCTTCGTCTCTGGGCGTATAGAGATGCATATAATTTGGGTTTTCAGTTTTTTAAATATACAGACTTGTATAGTTGTGGAGGGGTAGGGTAGAAAGGACTTTACCTGGGTGTGTTCTTTTGTTCAATGTAAATGTTTTCTTCATCAGTGGAAGGTCAGCTGACTAAATTGGAGACGAGTGGATGGCGGAAACAATAGAATTAGAGGTGTCTACGGTTATAATGATCTTCAATGTTGTAATGAAAACCAGCCTGCTTTCCGTTGTACGTACAGTAATAATTTGAATGTGAAACGGGTAATACTGTATTCTTGACTTCACCTTGAAGCATGTACCGTATAGTAGTGCGTAGATTGGATTTCTCGAAAACATTTTTGAAACTGTAATAATTTATTACAATTTAACGTTTTTAATCATTTTTTTAAACTTTTTTGCGGAAATGTTTGATTATAAACAGCAATAAAGAGGTAGAAGCCAAACCAATAAAGCGAATAATCGGCTAAAACCAAACTCATAAATCAAATATTTGGTTAAATCCAAAACTTCACTAAATTCAATTCACTTTTCACAATAATTCAAACATACTCATGCAATTATTTCCATGTAATAAACGTAGATGTATTAAATATAATGAATGTAAATAAACAACAAGTTTTTCATTCGGAGTCTGATAATAAATAAGAAGATTGGAAGATTTATGCAGCTATAATAGTTATTTATTTATTAAGAGCGTGAAGCGCGACTTTATCGCTCGAGCCAAAACATTTACTGCGTGACGCATAGCGGAGCGCAGTAATTTTGCGAGAGCGATAAAGAAGCTTCACGCGCGAATTGCATACAATATTTTTCCTACAACTGTAGTTCTGGATTCCAACACAATAAAAGCTTGTAGTTTGTAACATCACAGACCGAGCGCGGATTTGGTTAGCGTGCGCCATTTTTGAGGTTATGAGAATTCACAGATTCCGTGATCCAACAATGAGAAGACATCAAAATCAAAACAGAAGCGTAAAGAAAACAGCTGGCGAGCGTAAAGTACTTTACCGCTTGCGGAGCAGTAAAGAGGTATTTTACAATTAGTTTTCAGTACGTAAAGAACGACTTTACGAGCAGTTGCAGGAAAAAGCATTTTGATAGATCTCATTACAATTGTAGACTAATAAATAAATATAAGTACAATGATATTGCCGATAATTTGCCAGCTCCTCCTGTTAGAAGGAGCCATCCATCAACCATGAGCCATCCATCAGCCAATGACAGGCCTCTAATTTGTAGTATCAGGGGCTCCTATAAGCCAATAGCATTCTTCCACATACGGTGTATAATTATTATAAAGATGCTCTGTTTTTTAGTTTTAGTTTTGTTGATATTAAGAATGACGTTGCTGCTGGAATCTTAGTATCTCGCGTTTTATAAAAAATGTGATTATGACATCAATTATTATTCACTATCAATAAATAAAATATTAAAAGATTGGCCAGCAAAAAAGACACTGTTCTCTGCTGAAAATCACTTCCCGGTGGTTCGGAACCCACCTAAAACTGAAGGTCCAACTCATAAATCACCATCTTCCAACTCATTACCCACGCACAGGTCTCAGACCTATGTGGGCTTCATCCTCAAAAAAAAAAAAATATATATATATGACTCCACTAGTATTTCAATGCACTTATACTGATCAACTGATGCATTTCAAATAGCCATCAAATACATTTCTATTATCATGTAGGGCTAAGGTCTCAACTAATTGACTGCTTTATCAATTAATTATGCAATCAACGTTTTCAAGGTACAGGTTTGAACGATAATATTGCAACTCTTCAACTCTGCTTTCACAGTTCAATTACCTCCAGTTTTGTCAATTAAGATGTTAATTACTTACATTGAGTTGCATTACATATGTTTGAGTTGCATTAGTTCTATCGCAATTACGTTATATTATATATTAGAAGTTCTGTTTGAAATAAAGTTTCATCCATCCATCATTAATAATTAAAGAGTGAGCTCAGTATTTTACTCACTCTTCAAATCAACAATTTGGTGGTTTGGAGCCCACCTAATAATGTAGATCCACCATCCGTAACATCATTATCATCCATACATTACACAAGCAGATGAGGGCATCTTTAACGGGAAAAATTTATTATGAATCTTCAATGGAGAGACCCCAATGGATAATTTCATGTGGGCATCTTCAGCAGGGAAAAAATTATCACGAATTTTTAATGGAGAGACCCTAATTGATGATTTCAGCTCGACTTCTGAATCATTTTTTGGGAAAGGTGTATGGTGAACCTAAAGTTCTAGATAGGTTCCGAACCATCAGAAATTGCCAATACTGTCATGCTCTATGGGAAGTAAAATGGTACATTCTTTAAAGAATAGTTAAATTTATTTGATTAATTATAATTAATCATCCTTAAATGAATAATCCATGACGCTAATTACGTAGAACTAACTAAAATCTAACTCATAAATTACTACATAATACAATTTGATTCCCTCAGAATTTGTAATAATTGGCAACTTATATCTATGAAGTATATCGATTGCAACTTTATCCGCACTTGACAACGAAAAGATCAACTCATTACTTAGAGAAGTGATAGCCGCGAGCCGTAGCAGGTATCTGTTCAATCAGATAGAGATAAGCTGCGTTCTCGTAGGACCTGCTTGTAACGGTGACCAATTAGATTGGCCAGCAAAAAGACACTGTCCTCTGCTGTAAAATCACTTCCCGGTGGTTCGGAACCCACCTAAAACTGTAGGTCCAACTCATCAATTACCATCATCCAATTCATTACCCACGCACAGGTCTAAGACCTATGTGGGCTTCATCCTAAAAAAAACAAAAAAATACATCCAAACTCACTATTCTATATCTAGTATTCTACTAAAACTACTAAAATTTTGTCCTGTCCCTCGAAACTAGTTTCAAAAATTCAGCAGCTTTTTTCTTTCAATCTTGCAATGTTAATTGGCATTGGAACCCTCAGTTCTGTGACGTCATCGCGCGATGGTGTGCGGTCAAAAGTTGGGTTTGAGCTGCTAGCCACCTCCACACAACAAACACACACGGCTTTTGACCGCACTATTCGGTCACTATACGAAACTTATGTCGCCCACGTATGCATAGCATTGTATTAGACCTTCGTCCCACATCCAATTGCCCCCCTTCGCCCCCTTTCTACCCCCTATAACCCCCCTCCCCCCTCCTACCAACCTAACATACCACACACCAAACAACTTGAACAATAATTAGCGTGGCGGCAAGGAACACTACTATTCATCTCTCCTCCAGAGGCTGTGCCTTGCTCTCCCAGAACGCACTACTTGAAAACAATAATTGATTACGAGTGTGCTGTGGCAGCTGTTACAGTGCAGTATTTTAGGCCGAGGTCTACGGTTGCATTGAAACAAGTTTGTACCAAGTTTGTAATTTGGTACGCTTATCACTGTGGACATTAGTTCTGTATTTGAATGAGTTGGTGATGACTAAAATTGACCGGACTCAATTAAGTGCATAACCAAATGATAATTCTCCATTACTTCATAATTGATTACTAATAATTATGATGATGATGATAATAATAATAATAATAATAATAATAAGCTCAATCTAACTTGGGACTAAGAAAAATAATTTACAAATACCCAACTTGGCTTTTACAGATGATTTTGCAATAATGGCAGACTCGGGCGAAGTTGCAATAAAACAGATAGAGACTCTAAAAGAATGTGCTGAAAAAGTTGATTTACAAATATCCTTTGAAAAAACAGTGTTCAATACTACAAACCTAGAAGTTACCAGACTGCAAACCAAATATGGAACAATCACCAGGGTGCCGTTTTTTTTTAATATTTAGGAGAAGTTATTTCGGAGAGTTTTTCACAGCAGGATAGAATACAGAAAGCTCGTAAGGGCTGGTACAATTTATTTATAATAAAAATACTTGCCTCTTCACACAAAAATTAGACACTATAATACAGCAATCAAACCTTCAATGCTATATGCCAGTGAAACCCTGAACCTCAACAGGAAAGCCAATATGGAAAATTTGAAGAAGGAGGAAAGGAAAATAATTAGGAAAATTCTTGGTCCAAGATTAACTGAAAACGGTTATAGATTACAGAGAAATACCATAGTTGAAGAACATTCAAATATAGCAACAGACATGAGAAAAAGACGCCTTAAATTTTATGGTCATATCATGAGGCTTCCTGATCATAGAATTACAAAAAAATTGGTAAAATATGTAGCTTCGCTTGCCAATGGAGGAAAATGGATTCAAAATGTTAAAAAAGATCTAGTTCTGGCAAAAATGACTGATAACGACATTCCCAATCGAAAAAACTTTAGAACAAAAATTAATAAATGGGAAATTATTCCAGAGGTTTAAGCTCCAAGAGTCGGAACAAGATGAAGTGAAGAAAGAAAAGCTGCTTTTTCTCAGAAAATGAAAAGCTGGTGGGCGAACAGGAGGAACACCACCAAGTCCAATAAGTGATCATTATTTTTCTCAGCGTCTTCCACTTCGGGAGCTCTAAGGCTAATAATAATAAAATTGAAAAAAAAAAACGGAGACAACTGTGATCAAATTTGATTTCAAGCCAATAACAATTTCGATATAAAATTCTTCAAACACAAATTCTATGAATTTTTGGGAACTCACAATTTTGATCAAGCTCTTGTTGTCTCTAAATGTAGGCTACAGCCTGTTCGGGAATTTTGAAAATTGAATGGCATTGCCAGGACCTGTTCTATTTAACTGGATTTGTATAATTTTATTTTCTTATTTTCTCTGGGAATCTCATTCTATTTCTCATATTTATTATGTTCTGATTTTATTTCATGAAGCAGTATTGCAAATTAAATATTACTATTATTTCTAAAGCTCATGACCGAATTCATTACATAACAACTCAGATGCATGAAATAATTTTATTATCCACCTTTTCTAGAAAATCCAAAATGCGTATACATCCCTTGGGCTAGAGATCAACAGGCTGGAACTGTCTTTAATATTCATAGTAGGAATAATATTCCAATTACTAGATTTTTGATTGATATTGTGCAGCTCCCTAAGAAAATTATCAATCAGGGATGAGAGTTTGTCAATCCCAAAATTTTGTGGTACTGTTCAAAAATAAATAAGCTTGTGCCTGTTACTGATGGGGAGACAGTCTCGGTTATAATTTTCGGTTTAGTTATAGTTATATTTTTCCACCTCGTCGTTTGTGCCATGTAGACCTACACTTTCAGTCAGGTTTTGAACAACGAGTCAAGTGATAACATCAAGTCATACCAGCTCAAATACTGTTGAAAATGTAGCAAGTAGAGCCATACACGAAACCGGTTCAGTGCTCCAATAAAAACGTGGAATATACTTAATTTTTTATTTAATACATTCACATTCACAACAAATTGGTCTACAGTGTAACGCCAAAACAATCTTCATTGACCACAAAGAATGGTCTACACATTTTAAGAAATGTAAAGGAAAACAAAAAGATTCTAACATCATATACCAATTGTAATGAAAAAGTACTAGAAAGTTTGAGAATGGTTATAAAGAAAATAAAGGAATAAGAGAAAGTAAATGGAAATGTAAAATATTTGACAAGAAATAGAAATAGGAGAGTGACTATAGTCTATTATGTATAGTTAATATAAAATTGACAACTTTCATCGTTGTTCAAATTTAATATTCCAATTTCTAATATATATAAATAACGGGTTCATCATTTCTTGAGTTGTCTTCATCGAGAACTGGGCCGTTAATTATATAAGTTCTCCCATTAACTATTGTAAAATTTTTACCAAGCACAGGATCCATATAGCAGTGGATTTGCGTGCATTTTGCCCCCAGCTAGACATAGATGTCAAGTGCACTGTGGTAACAGTAGTCACATAGGTAGTTCAGTGACATAATAGGGCACAGGTATAATACTCCACTCACCCCTACAACCCCATTTCCAAATACTACAAAGAGAGAGATAGAGAGTGTGTGTTTGAGAGTGTGAGAGAGATAATGAGCAAGAGACACCGTGAGACAGTCAGTCGGGCACCATACAAAGCCTGTCCTAATGACAAGAGATGGCTTCCATAGTCTAGACTAGACTTTACGCTTTAGTGGAGTAGACTTAACTCTCTCTTCGTCTAAAATTCATCCTCTCTCACTTTCTCCCCTTGCACCCACACCCTTTTCCATATCCCATAAGGTGCTCACCTTAACGAGCCCATTCCTGACAACTGTCAAGTGCATATTAGGAGACGCCAGGCCTCTCTGGCTCGGTTGCAGCAAGCATGCATCCAGAGCATTTGACAAGCTGACAAATACACTACTAGAAAAACATCACTAGGTAAACAAAAGAAATTTCTTCGATGAGATAAGAAGTTGTTGAGTGGAAAGAAGAAGTAGGGCTTAGAAAAAAGAATTCGGAATGATTGATTGAGGTGTTTACTGAAACTAATCTGAAATCTTCTAACGACAATCTACGAATTTTAGTCTGTACTAGCGTACCCGTGCGTTGCAACAGTATTTTAGTTATAATAGTGTACCTGGCGAATTCCCAAGAGCCTAGCACAAACCGCACCTTCCTAAAATGAATTTGTCGTTCCGTGTTCTGGTACTATAAACATAACCTATAAAATTTAACTTAACGGGCATTAGTGAGATTTAATCCTCGGGAGCGGGCGCCTAAATATCTCTTACGCCGGTTAGCTTAATCAGCGTTCGATCTTGTAATTTGTACTTTGTGCTACCAACTTGTCTCCATTAATAATAAGCGTATGGCTTTTAATGGTGGGAAGACCCTTACGGGTTGTTCCACCTCGCCGTTTGTGCCATGTTACGGGGAACATGGTGGACCCACTATTTTAGGTGGGTTCCGAACCACCGGGTAAGTGATAATAAAGCTTGTAACATCAAGTCATTGAAGCACGGTCACCCATCCAAGCGCATTCATGAGCGGTCGTGACTGAACATCGCGACCACTTGAACACAAACTTAAATTTAATGGAGGGAGTTTGGTTGCACAAAACGTCAATTACAAGCGATAACGCCGATTAGGCTAACCGGCGTTAGTGATATATAATCGCCCGATCACCGAGTATTAAATATTGACGGCCAGTTGCACGAAGTCAACTAAATTTAATCTCCGTAGAATGACGTCATTCCTTTGAGATTAAATTTAATTGGTTTTCGTGCAACTGACCGATAATGTCTTGCAGCTCTTTGAGAGCCCTCTCAAGTATATTTCCAATTCAAAACTGATATTGAATATCATGTTTTCAATACCTAACTCAGCTGTATTTTAACAGTGCAGCGATCATTTTGTTTTTTGGTGAAAACAAAATGGCGGTGCTCTTTTTATAAAGGTGAATCAGGTAATAAATAAATGATATACCGTATCAATTTTAAAACCGAGAAATTTCTGAGAGTACCCTCAGAGAGTTACAAGACATTCTAAAGAATAAAATCACAATAGAATCATTAGAAGCAATATCAAAATTAGGATGTGATGCATGTTCTAGATTCAACAACATTCTTTAGAAGTCTGTCTTATTAAACAACATCATAATAAAGACGCATCTTCCCCTTTCTCCGTTTTTCTGAAAGCAATTTCCAATCTCCCCTCTAGGGATGTAATCACCGAGATGCAGAAGCCTGTAGCAAAGTATCTGGTTCCGACAGGAACTACTTGTTTACTCGCTTCTGTAGAATGTCAAGCCACATGATTGGTCTCTTGATCTCTTGATTCCAATTATATTTTCAGAGTAAACTTCAAATTTTTGATTTTGTAATATCTATTGGTGCTACTGCTACTAATGACATGCGTGATAAATTAATCAATGAAATAACAGATATTCATCCCGTTTAAACCTATATATAATTTCCAGTATTATTCTATCAAACAAAAATTTCATTCCAGTTCAAATAATCCATAGAACCATACATTTTTATAGTCTGCATGCTATATTACTCGATAATAGATTGATTAGATTTACTTTTTTCATTTTTAAAATAATAATTTTCATTTGTTAGTATACTGAAGAAAATACTTGCAACACTGGATTATATGGCAAGATTATAAAGAAATGAAAATTCAAGATTGATTGTTCAAAAGAGCTTATACAAAATTTTCTGTAACAAAGCGTTAGTTAAGATGATACTGCAATCTGAACGCCAGTGACGTCAGATAAAATGTGAGTTAAGGGATGAAATATTCTGTCTCGCTCTTGTCAAATAATTGCAATAATGGCTAACAACAAAAAATGGCTGTAACTAAAAATCAACGTTTTTTTTATATGAAAATTGTGGATCTAAAGTAATCATATTGTGTAGCATGAATATTTTGTGATAATTCTCTTATTCTGGATTAACATGAATAAATTATTGGATCTATAGCAAGAATACTTCTAATGTATTTCTAGTGAACAAATAAATTTGTTGATATGTATCTTAAAAACAAAAAAAAATTGAGCTAACTATCAAGTTAGTCTAGATTGACTTTTTAATAAATCAATTTAATTATTTACTGTATTTTTTCGTAGCCGGTTCGCTTCAAATTGAAATCAAGAGCGGCAACTTCAATAGGAATCAGAAACTTTGAAATAATGATTGACATTTCCAGGTCGTTTCTTTCAGGAGGCACTGAGCATGTTATTTATGATGCATTTTTAAGACAAGGAATCATATTTACATACAATAAAGGAGGCTCTATTCAATACCAAGAAAGCAATTATTAAAAACAATCATTCCGGCCCAATTTTTTGTTCATTCTGATGGCCGGGTCCGTTTAATTGAATGGTGGATTAATCGTCTATAAATTCCGTCTACTATTCTACCTGGAACAATCTATTTTTTTCTCTAAATGTGATTATAGTCTACGTTGTGTAAATAACAATGGGTCTGCTATATAACGGGCTGGCCTGCTCCACCTCAATAGACCCATCTTTTTTCGATCCTCTTTTTGATTTTATTATTTATTTTCTCAAGCGCAAACAATATTTTTCATTCTCTTCCACCTACCGGCGCCTCGGGCTCTCAATTATCTATTTTTACGCTGTCCAATAGATTTTTATAGGTTATGATAGCGTTTGGAAGTTGGAAGTGATTTATATTTGACTCTAGCCTTCTGCTGTATGGAACAGTCTTGTCGTTTTTCTTTTCAACTTTGATGCCATGAATCGTTCAATTTATCACTAAATTTAGTCGAGGAAGAATACTTCTGAGATTCACTCTCAATGGCATTTCACAGTAACTTTTAAAACTTGAATATCGAAGATAGGCTACTTTGAAAATAGTCCAGTAATTTTAGGAAATTTAAAAAAAAATGATTCAAGCAAGAAACTTGGTACATATGTACTACTTTACATGCTGAATCTATATAAATAAAATTAGAGTTTTGTCTGTACATTTATCAGAATTGTATATTTTTTGGTTATTTTTACGTTTTATACATTAAAGAAGCCGAAACAAGTCTTATCTCATTTTCTGTCTGTCTGTCTGTCTGTCACGGCCCCAAAGGCATTTTACGCGGCCTTCTCCTGAAAAACGAGAGCATCGATCGGGATTACAGTAATTTATCAGTATTGAAGACCTTTTTGACAATGTCTTTAGCTATAAAAAACTAAATTAACTTTCTTTTTAACAGAATAATGAACGTTTAAAAACCAAGTATTGTGCGATTTTGGATAAAAGTTTTATTACCACATAAGAACAAATCACGTAATTTATCATGATATATCAATCAGCTGTTCTCAAATATTCTCTCTGATAACTGTCACTGAATTGTTTATGTTCTAAAGCTGGGCATTCACGTTCCGATTTGCAGTACCACTTGCAGTCCAACCTCCAAGGTTGTTTACTAAGCTGCTATCAACTTCATGATCGTTGCTATAAAAAAAGCCGAAACATATTTAGTTTTATTTCTAAACATAATCCGTACGAAGGACGGGTACAATAGCTAGTAACATACTAAACGTCGTCGGCGATAAAAGGTGTGCTTCAGCCTTCATCTTGGAAAATGGTGGCCAAATTTTAGTTTTTCCTCATTTTCTCGAAAACTATGGTATTATGATAAAACTTGTTTTGTTTAGTTCCTATTTGAATAGCCTACAGATTTCATAACTCAAGAATCTTTGAAATACTGATGCGGACAAGGGCGGTCCCACGGTGAGGGGATCATTGGAATCATGCCCCCCCCCCCTTAGAATCGGAAATTCACTGTGGAAGGAAAGGCAATCTTGCAAAAAAAAGGTCAACAAAATCCGATTTGTTACGCCCCAAACTCCCCAGCTCCTGAGACCGCTCCTGGATAAGGTCTATTTTTACAGCAGTTTTGGGCGATTGCCTGTTGTATTCACATTGATTGTAGGCTGGTTAAATGAATAAATATGTAATAATAAATATTTATATTATAAGGTCCTTATTTATGAACTCGCATTGAGGTTTTCTTATTTCAAGGCAAACTTGAAAAGACCTTCGGCTAAGGATTTCTTCAAGTTTCGCTTGTTTTAAGCCTTCAAGCCTCAAGAATACGGATTTAAAGGAAGCTTTGGAAATAGTTCTTTGATGAAACATGATTAATTTAAAAGGGTGACTTCAAAAGCCCTCACACCAATGTCTCTCTTGTGTTATAACAAGGAAACCTTAATAAGGAACACTTCATTAATAAGGACCTGGAAGAAATCTTGGAATTGGTACTTTGATGAAATACTATTCGTTCAGTTTTGAATAGCCTACAAGTTTTCTAATGAAAAGAAGAAGAAGAAGAAGAAGAAGAAGAAGAAGAAGAAGAAGAAGAAGAAGAAGAAGAAGAAGAAGAAGAAGAAGAAGAAGAAATGAGAAAAGGAAGAAGAAGAAATAAGAGGAGGAAGAAGAAGGAGAAAAAGGAGAGGAAGAAGAAGAAATGAGAAAGAGGAAGAAGAAGAAATAAGAGGAGTAAGAAGAAGGAGAAGAAGGAGAGGAAGAAGAAAAAGAAAAGAAGAAAAAGAAGAAGAAGGTGGAGAAGAAAAAGAAGAAGAGGAAGAGGAAGAAGAAGACGAAGAGGAGGAAGAAGAAGAAGGGGAAGAAGAAAAAGAAGGAGAAGAATAAGGGGAAGAAGAAAAACAAGAAGAAGAAGAGGAAGAAGAAAAAGAAAAGAAGAAGAAGAAGGGGAAGAAGAAAAACAAGAAGAAGAAGAGGAAGAAGAAGAAGAAGAAGAAGAAGAAGAAAAAGAAATGAAGAAGAAGGGGAAGAAGAAGAAGAAGAAAAAGAAGAAGTGGAAGAAGAAGAAAAAGAAAAAAAGAAGAAGGAGGAGAAGGAGGAGAAGGAGAAAAAGAAACGAAGAAGAAGAGGAAGAAGAAAAAGAAAAGAAGAAGAAGAAGGGGAAGAAGAAAAACAAGAAGAAGAAGAAAAAGAGGAGGAAGAAGAAGAGGAAGAAGAAGAAGGGGAAGAAGAAGAAGAAGGGGAAGAAGAAGAAGAAGAGGAAGAAGAAAAAGAAAAGAAGAAGAAGAAGGGGAAGAAGAAGAAAAAGAAGAAGAGGAAGAAGAAGAAGAAAAATGAAGAAGAAGAAATAGGAGGAGGAAGAAGAAGGAGGAGAAGGAGAAAAAGAAACGAAGAAGAAGAGGAAGAGGAAAAAGAAAAGAAGAAGAAGAAGAAGAAGGGGAAGAAGAAAAACAAGAAGAAGAAGAAAAAGAGGAGGAAGAAGCAAAAGAAAAGAAGAAGAAGAAGAGGAAGAAGAAGAGGGGAAGAAGAAAAAGAAGAGGATGAGGAAGAGGAAGAGGAAGAAGAAGAAGAGGAAAAAGAAGAAGAAGAAGAAGAACCTACTAACGTATTTATGGTGGCTTCCTCATTTCAAGGGACACTCGAAAATCCATTCCGCTTAGGGTTCCTCCTCGAAGTTTCCTTTGTGTTATTATAGAAGCATCAATGTCCTTCTATGAATACGGGTCTCGCTGGAGGTTACTTTGGAATTGGTACTTCGATGAGGACGATTAGTTCATTTAAAAATAGAGTAGACATTTTATAATGTGGTGCCTCTTTGTTTGCAGATTACGTCTTGGAGACTCCAATTGAGGAGTATAAGAAATATTATAGTAGTACTATGGCTCTTATTTATGATATCCTAATCTCAAGTGAAACTTGGAAAGCCTTTCGAGGTACGGAAACTCTGGTAAATTTATATCCCTTTTCGAAAAAAGAAACACATGTTCGGGCATTGATTTTCTATTTCTATAGAGCGAATTTACAGTTTGAATTTCCATGCAACAATTTTTAATTGCTGATGATGCCCACATGAGTCAGAGACTTGAACAACCTAGAATGCAGTAGCGTACCGACAATGGAGCGAGTGGAGCAGTCGCTCCAGGGCGCAAGGCTCTGAGGGGCGCACCGTTCTTGAGAGAAAAATGCCTTTTACTTACAAAAAATGTGAAAATTGCCTTTTACTTACAAAAAATGTATCACTATAATGATGGCCAAAAGGGTAAAATGCAGCACAATTTTAAAAACCGTATGTATACATCGCTGCGCATTACTAAAAGGAACATTCATGTCAAATTTAAAAGAAATCGGTTCACGCGTTCAGCCGTAAATGCGTTACAAACAGACAGACTGCAAAACGGTCGAGTCAAAAGTAGCAAATAGTCGAAAGTAGCAAAGCCAAAACAATTTATATTGGGTATAACAGAAGGAATAACAATTTCAAGTAATTGAATAAAGACTATGAATTCATTCTGGAAAAATAAATCCACTAGAAGTTGAATGGTTTTTATATTAACAAGAACAGGACTGGAATACTTCACTTTTGAATCCTATTTCCAAAGAAAATTTCTACAGGAATAACTTGCATTCTAAAAAAATAACTGTAAATAAATTTATAGAAAAGTGAAAAAATCCGCAACAAGCTGTTTGGAATTTGATAAAAGTAGAATCTGGCGAAAATTCTCATCTCTGACAAATACGGCGTAGTTAGAGGCGGAAAAAAGCGGCTGATTCATTAAATGACCACTATAATAATATCAGCCCAATCGGGTGGTTGAGTGACTTAATTTTTATTTTTTTGGGGGGGGGGGGGGCATCATAAGACACCCGCTCCAGGGCGCTTGAAACCTCGGTACGCCACTGCTAGAATGTACCTGATAACATCTAGGTCACACCTATTAGCTCGTAAATTATTTATACACATGGAAAAACAATTCACTTTCGTAGCCTTTTAGGGTGTTGGATCGATTAATAAATTGACAGCATTTAATTTGTGTTCAAAATTTTCAACTGAATTTTCCTGTTGCTGCAACTAGTTGACCTTAGGCTATAGGCTATTATCAAGCAAAGTAATTACGTTGCAGCACTCATATCGTATCGTGTTCGTTATCAAAAATATCAACTGAAAATCGTTGAAGTTACAGAGCATACTTTTTAAGTTTCTTTTTTCTATTTGTACCGTGAATAGACAAACTAAGAAAATACACAAGCAAAACATCACCATTCAACCAGAATACGAAAATACAAGTATATTAAAAACGATGTATTCTGACCAAAACAAGTAACTCTTTTATACATTCTAACACAAAATTATCCATTGATAATTACAATTATATTTTAATAAATTCCAATTTTTTTTTTTTTATTCTTTTGTAGTAGTACTGTGGATCAATGTTTTTTTTTAGGATGAAGCCCACATAGGTCTGAGACCTGTGCGTGGGTAATGAATTGGATGATGGTGTTTGATGAGTTGGACCTAGTTTTAGGTGGGTTCAATCAAAACATTAATCAATGTTTTCATTGAGTAATGTTATATTCTCTATTCTGTGAGAATGAACACTGTATAATTTGATTTATTATGTTTTCCATGGCAACCAGATAGTATTTTTCGGCTTGAAAGTTTCTACCAAAATTTTATATTGTAGACTATTATTTATTGTTTTCGATGTTTAGTTTTGAGTGGACGTCCAAATTGATTGCCTTCTAGTGAAAAGGAATCATTTTATCATTTCAAGTATGGAGTAGTTGAAATTCAAAATAAATAAGTAAATAAATAATTTTATTTCTCAATAAACAACAATCTTCAACATACACAAGTACATAAGAAATACATTGTGATATTCATTGAGAAAGTAGGCACTCCCGAGAATAGCCTATATGGGAGTTGCCATCAAAATATTAAATATCTGATATTTTTAGTGTTAACAATAATATACTTAATGAGCACAATATACAAGCAACAGAACTCAGAAGTCGAAATAAAAAATAATCTAATATAAATTGAAAAGAAAAAAAAAAAGAAAATAAACTTAAATAATAAAATGTAATTATTAAGTAGTACCTAACTTATAGTAAATAGAAAAAAAATGAAGATACTTTAATGAGAATAATAATAATGATAATAATATGAATGAATAAAGATGAATGAAACATAATTAATTGCAATACATAAATTTGTGAAGAGAGCAGTTTTGGACTTGAGTCTGTTGCGTATTGACATTCATTGTAATTTTGTCACAACAAATAAATAATAATTTAAATTTTGGCTAAGTTATTGGATTTTTCACTGGGGAAAATTGTCTCAATAAATAAGTTTCTACAAGCCAAATTCATAAATTTTGATAACAAACTAGCTCCTTTCCATAAAAATCGGGTTCTATTCTTATATAATCTGGTCACAAGAAACAAAAAGCTCGTTGCATGAAACTCAAAATCTTTTTGGATCAAAAACGTATTTTCCTACAACTGCTCGTAAAGTAGTTCTTTACGTACTGAAAACTAATTGTAAAATACCTCTTTACTGCTCCGCAAGCGGTAAAGTACTTTACGCTCGCCAGCTGATTTCTTTACGCTTCTGTTTTGATTTTGATGTCTTCTCATTGGTGGATCATGGAATCCGTGAGATTCTCATAACCTCAAAAAAGTCGAACGCTAACCAAATCCGCGCACGGTCTGTGATGTTACAAACTACAAACTTTTATTGTGTTGGAATCCAGAACTGCAGTTGTAGGAATAATATTGTATGTATTTCGCGCGTGAAGCTTCTTTATCGCTCTCGCAAAATTACTGCGCTCCGCTGTGCGTCGCGCAGTAAATGTTTTGGCTCGAGCGATAAAGTCGCGCTTCACGCTCTTAATACATAAATAACTATTTTGGCATGCGGTTCTTCGGAACACTTTTATCTAACATTTTGTATTACAAGACTAGTTTCAATTTCAATTAACGTACAATGTAATGAAAGTGCCTTAGATGGTAACTCATTCACACTGGATCCTTGTCTAGCTACAGCCTTCATGCTAATGAATTTGCGAAACCTGAAGGTCGCACGTTGTCAGAGCCTCTTAAGAGGATCTAATTTTCATGTAGCAATTTAAATGCTTCGTAAACGGCTATTAATTTGGGGAGCTCGTCTATCATGCATCTTGTTCCTGTTTATGACACCATATGTGGCATCTATTCATTATCAAACTTATTTACATTACCTTATTCGTTCAACCCACAATAACAAGACTCTTTTACTTTTAATCAACCATTTTTATTCCATTAATTTTTTAATAGTTTCTCCAGCATTCTTTATCGCATGATTACAAAATTTGATTGACTGAAATCAATAAATTGATGCTTCTATAAGCTCACATGGCCAGGAAAATATTGAGCACAGCAATTAATAAAACTGTTTCAAATTAATCAACTTCTAATAGATTTTAAAAAATAATTACATTAGTTTCAGTATTATTGCACTAGGTTGTAGCTAACTATAATTTAATAGCCTTTATGAGTTTTTAAATGCCGTGTGCATATGTTATTAGACCTTAGCAAAAACAGTCTACTTAAACCTAGTTGGAAATAGTGAAGTCCAAGAATAACTGAAACTAAAATCATGTTCCGAAAATTTTGTTCCAGCTCAACAAGACCGTTAAACATTGTTCAACCGTTAGTTGAACACATTGCTTTATGAAAAAACGTCATAACTTTCTCAGAATTTAATAATACTTTGTTTCCTGGATCTCAGTAGATAAAATAATGACTTAATCATAATTTGGTTGATCAACCTCAACTCTAATAGGCGCATGACTATATTTATGTCTTTATCCATTTCTGTCTCGTATTCTAATCAAGTTCAATAGTTTTTATAGGAATTAGACGTAGCTTCCAGTTTTCAATAGCTTAATAATTATTATTTTATCAAATTCCATTACATTTGAAAAAATAGTCCATTTCTTCTTAGGTTGATATTATTTTCTAGTTGTTTTTGTTCTAAAATTTGGGAATCAAGCTTTTTTATGAACTTAGTTGATTTTTTTTATTTTTTGCAGAAATCGAGGCATCGGAAGCTTGCAAGTGGCTCAGGGCAGCAGGATTTCCGCAGTATGCACAAATGTATGAAGGTAAGGAACAACATTAAAAATATACTTCTCAACATTATGCAAAAAACAAACTCTTCCATAAATTTACTGTCGAAAACTTTTAAACAGTTTCGTGAACAAAGAATAGCTATTTTCAATGAATTTCTTGATGGATTATTCTTGTTCATGAGTATTACTTTTTGAGAATATCTAAGTAGTTTAGAAAAAGTATTTTGGTAAACTTGTGTCTTGATTTTGGTATCCATGACAATCATTTTGGAGTTTAGATTTAAAATATTTGATATGACTCAGTTTCGTTATCCTTTCGTTATCCCAGTGAATGACATTTTAATTACTTTACTTGAACTTAATTATTTTTCATATAAAAATGAATAAAACTATATAAAACATATGTCTTCAAATTTCCCTTGTAATCCCCTTGCAGAGCACGTGAACTTTGGTAATTAGATTTGCAGCAATTATATATATATATATATTGTCGCCAGCTAAGGCTTAGACTTGATCATCGTTGATCATTGATCTATAATCACCAATAGTTACTGATTCTTGATCAAAGCCCTGATTTGATCTATTAATGCGTATTGTTGATCATTGGTCAGTGATCACTCATCAATGACTAAAAGTCACTCATCAGTGACTGCTACTGATCAAATGTTATTCAATGATAATCCATCAACAATGGTGATCTTTACCATAATAAGGCCTCCTTGCGATTTCTATTCGCACGATTGTTTAGTCGTGAAAATGAAACCCATTATTTCTAGTTAGGGTGAAACCACATTTGCATGAAAAGTCGATAGGGACAATGAAGCTAAAAATCATCCTATTTTGCCTGCGACCCGACTATCGGACTTCCGCAATGAGTCACATGGTCAACTATGGACTTGCATCCACTGCCGACAGTTTAGTTGCAGCTCTGACCTGTGGCCTGCCTGTTTTTAACTAGAAATAATGGGTTTAGTTTTTACGACCAAACAATCGTGCGACTAAATATCAGAAGTGGAGGCAGCGCCTTAGTAATGAATGAGAATTTATTAATGAATAATAAGAGGAAATTATCACAACCGAATTTATTAAAAATATTGAGAAACTAGTTACGGTTGTTATACCGTTATCAATCTCAATCAAATTCATCTCAACAACCGAAACTAGTTTCTCAATATTTTTAATAAATGTTTTTGTGAGAATTCCGTCTTATTATTCTTTATATCCTTCCACAATATCTCCTTCGTCTCTACAAAGAAAGAGAATTTATTAGTTAACGTGGCAACAATAATTTCCTTCGTAGAAAGTAGCCTAATCCTGCAATGCAGAATGAAGTCTGGCAGTAGCATTTCTTTTTGAGAAAAGATGACCAGTTTACATTTGACCCGCCCAAACTGAGCAAATACAGGCGTTGATCACTAGTGAGAAAGCTGATCTACGTTGAACCTGAACCATGGTTCCCAATAACCGTGCGTTGAACCAACAGGATCGATCGGGCTCAATCAATGTTTAGTTGCGGATTAACTTGACGCTGAACTATTAGAACTTTGAAAACAGATGCTGGTTGAAAACAACAACAACAACAGACAATAATGTTGCCGTGCCAACATTCATTAAATTTCAAGTATAGTTCACCTGTAGTCCAAACTTGGACAACGGTTTAGACGCCCACACGCCGTTATTTATTGATCTGCCATCAAATTGCAATTATGAGTTCCGGATTGCATTGCCACTCTTGTTATCGTAACCGTTGACTTATTAATAGTTAACTTGCTTTCTCTTATTATGGAGTTATTTTGCTTTTTAAGTCCAAAAGTACAAGTTGCCAAGCGATCACGTATCAAATGTTCGAGGAATTTCTAAAAGTTTTCTTTAATCCGCTAAATATTTTCTGAGCCTAGTGAGAGTGTTAAGAAGATTAGGAAGAGAAAGGAGATAGAATGTAGCGATAGATTTGCACTTTATGGGTGTTTTTAGAGGAGGAAACTAAATTCTTGAGGTGGACTTTAGATAAGTGCCATGTTTGGTAGACAGGTAATAGTGATAGTGAATAATTTGCAGATGAGAGTTGAGCCCCTATAATGAATTATGACACTTGTATTAAGTACTTTATTTAGAAAACGAATAATTTATCTCCATTGAAACGGAAGTAGGTTTGTTCAAATATTTGGCAGGTAAATTTAGTTGGAGTTTATTATTAAAACGCAGTGGATATAAATATGTTTTATTTTGAATATTGCCCAATTAATCTTTGAAATGAGCTTTGCTGCCGTTCGGGAAAAGTCTATCGTAGCCTACTCATACCAGCGAACACATAAGACCAATAGAAGGGGCGTATGCACTAGCGTAGCGTACAGGAGGTGAAGCCATGTCTGCCATCCATGTAGTGGATAGAAAGGCGAAATCGTGTTTTCAAGAGCAGAAAATTTCAATGCGCGCTCTCCAAATAAACTGCAGTTTAACACACTTAGGATTAAGATATAACTTTCAAACTTGGCATGAGTATAGACAATTAGTTTCTGAAGATAACAGTGGCATTATAAAAGTTAATAGTTACCTCTATAAATTTTAATTAGTTGTTTAAAGTTATAATTTTTGTCCGAGTTTCAAACATGACATAAAAAAGTGAGTCGGCTACCAAAATTTTCATCTTTTGGGTAGAGATGTGATCAAAGCGAGAAAGTTGTACAGAAATAACTGAATTTTTTTTCATGATTTTTATTTTAAAATACGACCTATACTTTGGATACAATGTTAGGTTGAAGTGCGATCGGGATGGCGCGCTGTCGTCAGCCGGCTTGTGCATCCAGAACCACAAAGCCAATTCATCACTTATTTCTTGTGTTTGATTCAATACTTCCTTGGAAGTTTATTATTGTAATGTAATAATATTATAGTTAGATTGTTTTTAGGAAATTATTGATTAAATTAGTCTAACCATCAATTATTTCCATTATGAACGCAAATGAACAAGATCCAAATAGGAAAATTTTTATTAGAACAATTTTTTATTTCATTTTATTAATCATATGTTGAGCATTATATCTTGTACAATATAAACATGAGCCAATATTCTTAAAATATAAAGTCATCTCCATTAAAATACATAATACATACAATATAACTCAGTTTTAATATGGAGTTATTATAGAAATAAATGTCACAACTTTTTTTATGTGGCAATAAATTCAATCCAATTCAATTCAATTCAATTTCTCTACTATGCTGTTACACAATGAAATTATAAAATGAAAATTCATCTTTAAAGTCATGTAACTAAATTGAATCGTATAAATCAATGACTACAAGACGTTGAACGTTTACTTACTTTGTCTAATGGGGAAATAGCCTATTGTGAAGACCCTACTTTCGCTATTCAGAATGATATAACTTCTATATGGGCGCTAACCAGATCAACTTTGGGTTGATAAAAAAAAGTATTCTTCAAGCACTCGTGAAGACACTGAGTATTGTGCTACGTGTTAGAGAAAGAGACTATTCTATTTATAGAAATTATGAGTGAGAATGTCAAACAACATTAAGATTATTAATTATTATTGTTGTGACCAGACAGGGATAACAAAAGACAATAATTGTGATAGTGTTTTTGTGATGTCTTTTATGATCGCTGTGACTAGATTTGCAAAATAATACATTATCCAGTTCAATTCAGCTTTTTGTTTTCTCTTTCTCCTACTGTTTTTTTTTATGTTAAGTAAAAGGATGTGGCAGTCAAATGACAGATATTAATGATATAATGACGGATATAATATAGGAAGGTATTTGAAAAAATGTCACTCCATTAGAAAATTAACTATTTTTCGAGTAAAGTTTGAGTAATCCTTGTCAACAAAATTCATCACAGAATGCCTCTACTCACAATTAAAATTTCAGAATTAGATCAACTGAGAAATGACATTTCTATAATTTATCCATCTCAAGAATGAGCAATTCATATTATGAAGAAACAGACTGGCGATGTAATGCGTGCCGTACTGGTAATAGCAAAAACCGGCTTATCAAGCGCTCGCCACTTGGGGAGTCATCCCTGCGCCGCCATATTTGTAGTGGACGAGCGCCTAACAAGTGGCTTCACCTCGGCGTCAAGAAGCCCCTTCTATTGGTCTTATGTGTTCGCTGACTCATACCAAACCAGGTCTCAAATTTTGCAACCACGAAATTCTTCTTCTGCCAACATTCCGGCTTCATCGCAGTTTTCCCTGCAAAATTAAGTACAACAATTATGCACATGTTATCCACAGATATGCCATACTAATTAGAGGTGGAATTTTACAGTAAATCACTTTGGAAACTTTCTCATAATTTCACAAGTAAATTCCCGAAGAATTCCTCAAATAAAACCACTTTTCACAAATATCAAACATAGAACACACAGTTCTAATCTTTGATATTAATTTTTGAGGACTCTTTGTAAATGTAAACTTGTTTTTTTAACAGAAACGTTCCTGAGAAATTGAAAATTGCTTGCTTTTTGGTGCTTTATAGGGTTGAATAACCTGGCCTAAATCAGCATCTGATCGTTGCATTCCTTCGTCAGCATTTCTTTCTTATTTCGCTCCCCCTCCACGCTATTTTTTTCGATCTTTCTCCCTCGAATTCTTTCACTCTTTCTATCTCTCTTTATTTCCTTCCTCTCATTCGCTCCCAAACCACCAAAACTGAAGCGATTGCAATCTCTTTTCAATTGCGTTGCAAAGTGAGATATTTAGTTGAATGTTTGCTGTTTTTTCAGTTGGCAATACCGTAACGTAACGTTTTCTTTTGTGAGGTTGGCGGCATTCAATTTTTCGCGCTCATTGAAAGAGGTGACAGCCTGAAAAATAAGCGTGATCAAGCTTCAAAGGACTTGAAAAAGGTGCTCGTAGCAGTGAGTGCTAGACTGGGCAATGAATTATGAGCGTCCATTCGGCTTCTAGTCCACTTCTTTTTCTTCCTCCTCTTCTTCTTTTTCTTCATCTTCTTCTTTTTCTTCCTCAACTTCTTCTTCTCCAACTCCTCCTCCTCCTTCTCTTCCTACTTCGCCTTTTCCTTCTCCTCTTCCTCCTCCACCTCCTTCTCCTCCTCCTCCTTCTCTTCCACCTTATCCTCTTCCTTCTTATCCTCTTCCCCCTGCTCTTCCTCTTTCTACTCCTCTTTCTCTTTTTCTTCCTCCTCCTCCTTCTCTTCCTTTTCCGACTTCTCCTCTTCCTCCCCCTCCTCCTCTTCCTACTTCTCCCTTTCCTCCTCCTCTCCCTCCTCCTCCTCCTCCTCCTCCACTTCCAACTTCTCATTTTCCTTCTCCTCTTTTTCATCCACCTCTTCCTCCTCCCCCTCCCCCTCACACTCCTCCTCTTCCTACTTCTCCTTCTCCTCTTCCTACTTCTCCTTCTCCTCTTCCTCCTCCTCCCCCTCCACCTCATCCTCTTCCTTCATCTCCTCTTCCAACTTCTCCTTTTCCTTGGCCTCCACCTCCTTCTCTTCCTCCTCCTACTCCTCTCTCTCTTCTTCTCCCTCCTTATCTTTCTCTTGCTCTTCCTCCTCCTCCTCCTCCTCTTCCTACTTCTCTTTTTCCTTCTCCTCCTCCTCCTCCTCCTCCTCTTCCTACTTCTCCTTTTCCTTCTCCATCTCTTCCTCCTCCTCCTCTCCCCACTTCTCATTTTCCTTCTCCTCCTCTCTCTCCTCCTCTTCCTCCTCCACCTTCTCCTCCTCCTCCTTCTTCTTCTCCTGTTCCTCCTCTTCTTCCTCTTTATACTCCTCTTTCTCTTCTTCTTCCTCCTTATCTTCCTCCTTATCTTACTCTTTCTCTTCCTCCTCTTCCTTCTCATCCTCTTCCTCTTCCTCCTCCTCTTACTCCTTCCCTCTTCCTCTTCCCACTCATCCTCCTCCACTTCCCTATCGTCCTCTTCCTCCTCCTCCTCCTCCTCTTTCTCCTTCTCCTTCTCCTCCTCCTCCTACTCTTCCTCCTCCTCCTCTTTCTCCTCTTCTTCCTCCTCTTCTTTCTCTTTCTTTTCCTCTTCCTCCTCCTATTCCTCTTCCTCCTCCTCATCCTCTTCCTTCTCCTCCTCCTCTTACTCTTTTCCTCTTCCTCCTCCCACTTATCCTCCTCTTGTTCCTCCTTCTCCCCTTCCTGCTCTTTCTCATCCTTCTTTTTATCTTCCTCTTCCTCCTCCTCTTCATCGTTTCCCTCATCCTTCTTGTCCTCCTTAATATCTTCCTCCTCCTACTCCAACCCCCTCCACCTATTCAAGTCCTCCTTATCCTTCGTCACTTTTCTTCTATTGCTTTCTCAGCAATAACTCCTTCAGAATCAGCCTTTCTTCCTGAGGGACAGTGGATACTTGTCAGTGGCTGGCACATGATTTATAGTTCTGACTTGGAAAGTGGGCCACTTCCTTTATCGAAAGCATGTCCACTACAGGAGGCAGATTTGCATCTCATAAGCTTGAGCAGCGCCTTTGATAAGCGCACATTCCATATTTATCATAGACCGATCGATTTAGGCTTACTACTGCTTGATGTAGAGCAATAAATTGATGAAAATTTGAATTGCCCAAGTTTTGAATAGGCTTACCAATAAACAATAATAAAGTTATTGGAGTTTTTTTATCGTTCAACTATAAACTTAGCCTTCATTTTTAGATAGATAATAAAATAATAGAGAAACGGCCTTAAAAAGGAAAATAGTGGAAATTATATACGCGTCTGGCTATCCGATTTGAAATTTGCTCCAGAATTCACTTAACAATAGCTTTTTCTTCTTTGTCTTCCTCCTCCTCCTCTTCTTCTTCTTCTGCTTCTATTACTATTTCTGTTTCTTTTTTTCGTTTTCTTGTTCTTTTTCTTTTTTGTTCTTTTTCTTGTTATCTTGTTCTTGTTAGTGATTTTACAGCAGAAAACAGTGTCTTTTTGCTGACCAATCTAATCGGTCACTCTTACAAAGAGAGCCCAGGAGAACACAGCTTATTTCTATGTGATTGAACATATACCAGCTACAGCTCACGGCTATCACTCCCTCTAAGTTGTGGGGAGGAAATGAATTATAATATTCTGAATAATAAATTAGGGGTTGAATAATAATTTTAATGGAATACAATTTGAAATCGTGTACAGATACATGTAAGGCTTTTCCCTTTTTATATACAAGTCTATTAAAAAGAGATTATGGAATAATTTGAAGATAGCAGTAGCAGACAAATGATCATTTTTGAAATTTATAGATTTAAAAAAAAAAAATACTTTTTTGATTGAAATTTATGGACATTTACCTCTTATTTTATGGACATCTCATAATAATATTGAGAAATATACTTCAAAATTTATAACGATATTATAAAGTTCAAAATGTTCTCAGACACTGGATTGTTTAGTTGGAGAGACTTGCTGGGAAATTAAACCGAAGATTTTTGTTTGTTTATCATGGAGCATGATTGGAATAGGAAATTAATACTTTTTTTAGTATGAAGCCCACATAGGTCTGAGACCTGTGCGTGGGTAATGAGTTTGGATGATGGTGATTGATGAGTTGGACCTACAGTTTAAGGTGGGTTCCGAACCACCGGGAAGTGATTTTACAGCAGAGAACGTATCTTTTTTGCTGGCCAATCTAATCGGTCACCGTTTCAAACAGGACCAACAAAAACGCAGCTTATCTCTAACTGATTGAACAGATACTTGCTACGGCTCGGGGCTATGACTACTGATACCTTAGTACTATTACTTATACCAAAACTGAAAGAATTATGAATTTAATACTTTTGTCTATACCATTTCAATCGCTAGCGCAAAGGAATAAAATTGCGTAATATTTTGTACATGATTGGTACCTTTTTATTTCAATTTATTTTATTTGCCAAAGAATATATTATAAGCATTACAATAAATATTTCTTTGCTATAATAATAATTATTACAAATATAAGAATTTACAAGAAAATAAATTTATTGGAACTTACTCTGGGGCAAAGCTTTTCCGATTTCATTCAGAATAGAAGTTAGCTTTTTTACTTGGTATCTTCCCCTTGAAAAAGTCCTGCATTACTCAGAGATGTGAACAGGAATGAAAGCTATAGGCAGGAGAAGAGCCGAAGACCCGATGACAGTGGAAATTTCCATTGAACACGATTGTTTCTTATCGTGTTTCGTCATGTCTCCTTATTTGGCATACCGGTTTCTTGAGTCAAAGGGGGCGCCACTCTACTAGCGAGGTTCGTACCGGTCTCAATCTTCAGTTCAACGAAATCGAAAAAAAGTAAAAATTTAGGAGAAATGAGTGAAAATGTCCAGTCACTGCAACTACATCAATGGTGACAGCTGTGACAAGCAAATGCTCACCGCAACCTGATGTCTACAAACATGTTTGCAGTAGACTTTACAATGCATTAACTTCGACATTGTTTTCCCATTTCATTGTTCTTGTTACCTTGTCGTTCATTGTCTACTCTCAGTTGTTGAGTCTTGAGTAGGAACTTACTACTGCATCATTGAAAGTTTGGTGGGGAAATACAGTAATTTCGTTCAAGTAGTTTGAAAACAGTAACAGATGTCTCCATCATAACAGATCTCTCTGGATTTCCAAGTTTTACTTTATTCGCTTTTTTTTGTACATGTATATTTCTTTGTATATGCTCTTCTATAACCCTCTACATTAATTAGCTGTATACACTTTCTTATAACTCTCTACATATATAAAAAAAAAAATAATAAATAAATAAATAAATAATGGCCTTTATTACATTAAACAAACAACAGTAGTGAGATCAATATATACATTATTGTCGGCATATTTTCTCCATGGCATAGAGCCGTCCGGACTCTACATATATATATATATATATATATATATATATATATATATATGAAGACTTCGATTTGTTTTATGTAATTTGTAGGCTATGTAATATTTGTTTTTTTCGACTCTTGAACAATAAGCGTGTCTTATAACCTTTCTTTATGAAACTCTTCTCAAATCTTTTGGTTGCATGAATTCAAAATCTATTTTTTCTGTAGAGAAAAATAACTCATTTCCAATTCTGTGAAAAATCTTTGATGATTTCCAGTGTGGAGCTATTATCATCAAAATGAGTAGAAATGTTGGCGATTTATTGAGATTCAACTGTGTAGAAAATGCTTCTTGCATTATTGGAACTGAAATAGTACTGTAATTCAATTTATAAATGCTGTAATAACTTCACATTATGAAAGTTGTATTCCAATTCCCCGTGAAACTTTCAAGTTGAATGCTGTTTGACATGAAGAGATATCAAGCAATAAGTCAGGATTCATTGAGTGGAAGCAATGAGTGAACTTCGCTTTACGAGTTGAAGTTTTCCTCCATTCTGAGATGTCGAATTTCTTGAATGATCACGGAATTCTGCCAGTTCCACCTTTTCTAAATAACTTTTATCGATTTTCTCGTTGCTTAACTTTTGTAGTAAGTTGAATGATTAGTGTTCCTAAGTGTTTTAACGATCCTTATTCACTCTCAGCACTTGGTGAATTTCAAGGTGGAACAGCGAGCTTTCCTCTTACAGTTACCATTAAGAATTCAGTTGAAAAGAATAAATCTTCCAATTTGATTAGCTATTTGCATAATCTTTGATAATAATTGAGTGTTGAAACTGGATAATTGTTTTGTGTGGTCCATTATAGAAGCAATTACGATTGATCAGTGCGATAAATAACCTCACGTCGTATTGACAAAGGCCGTGAATTGTTCTATCTGCATAATCCTTGGAAATTGACAACTTCTTTGACAAATACATATTTAATCAATGTCTCAATGATTGATTTACTGCGGTTTTATTATTTATTGATGCAAATATTTTGCAATTTATGATATTGGTTAATTAAAATTGCACCAAGGATATTTGGATCATCGACTCAACTTGTTTAAAACAAATGCAACTTGCTTTAATATAAGTAGGCTATATAAATATATACAATAGAAATTTTTTCTACATTATTTCGTATAATTTTGTTGAATTTTTGTCAAATTTGGCAGTACATTATAAGGGAGGATTGGAGATTACAGCTTTTCTGTGAATCCATTATACATCTAATCCACTGATGAAGTTAATATTATTTTGTATTGCAGATATACTGTTATAATGACCAAAATATTACAATCTTTGAAAAATCTAGTGATTTGCAGTGATATTCAGGGATGTAGATACTGGAGCTTGTGTACAAGAACATACATCGCACGTTGTACAGTATTACTGTATTGTGTGGCGTTCTTCTATCCCCGTTGATAAGATTACACTGAATAATGCTCTGTATCTAACACTGGTGATCTTTTGTGTTCATGTCTGTTTAATTTGATATTTCTATCATGTTGACATATTAATATCAAATCAAATTTATTTAAAAAAATTGAAATTGAATCATTATTGAAGTTATTGAAATTAATATGTTGACATATTAATATCAAATCAAATTTATTTTAAAAAAAATTGAAATTAAATAAATTTATTACAAAATCAACTTATCTTCAAACATGTGTTTCCCTATAGGAAAACCTGTGTGGGAACACTTCAATACATGGTAAATCATAATAGCTTACTGAAACCTCATACACACACATTCACACACTCTTACACACTTCCAATCGTACTCTTTCACACAAAAAAATAGATTATCTCTATGGAGTGTTGGCTGCTTTATTCCTTATTATTTGTATTTATTAAATTTTGGCTATTGTTTTTAATGAAATACGTAAAATATTGTCGAAAATAGTCAAGAATTAAACTATAAGTAGGTTGTGGGAACAGCTTATTTACTTTGCTGTCACAAATACTTAAACTTTGAATATTGAAATTGAAATCGAAATTTATTCTTCCAATACAATACAATATATTTGAGTTTTTTATACAGCTGACAACATGGAAAAATATTTTATTATACAACCCCTGAGTTGAGACATTCTGGGGTCGATCATGTTCCACTATGCATAATATGTAATCTCTTGATACCGTATGGATACAGTTGTTTTAAACATTCGTTAATTAAACAATAATAAAGCAGCAGAGCTCCGCATGGAATAAAAATGAAATTTAGAAAAGAAAGTGTCCTTTAAAACAAATAAATATCTGTGAAGATCTAGTTAAACTAAAGCTATAAAAACTATTCAAATAAAAACACTGGAGCAATAACATAATAAAACTAGCTTAATTGAAACTAAAGCTTAAATAATGTTACATGAAAACTTTAACTCTGTAGAGAAAATAGGCTGTTATATTGTTTGGAAACATTGGTTAAAACATTATATTAGTCGATATTGTTGCTGCTCCACACTCTATTTCTTCACTATTTGGAAGGATAACCTAGATTGGTAGCCATTTATTCGCATCCAGGTTATTCTACTAGATTCGTAAACTTTGAAAGTTGTTCTTGTTGTAAATCTATATCAGTTGATGTTATTGCTTTCCACTGCTCTATTTCTACTCTAATCGGGAGAGCTACAACACAAGAAGTTTTATGTTTGCTACGTAGTCGCGTTTGACATCAAATTAGAGTTGAATGTTGCAACAAGAAGGGGTAAAAAGAGGGAATGAAATGAGTAGTGGATAAACTCTACGTCAATCAAAAGTTTTTGCCGCCTCTGGTTCCTTTCTTATTTTGATTCACTTTCTTCTTTCTCCTCTTTATCCTCTCTCTCTTGTATTAAAAATTCTTGTCCAGCCCTCTCCTGACTCCTGACAGACCAGAGGTTCGAGCTTAAGCATTCAGGTCAGCTGCTTGACGTTGTCGTCTGTCTCCGGATTGTTGCGGAGGTGAAAGAGGAGGTGGATAAAGAGGAGGTAGAGGGAGATGATAAGGAGAAGGATGGGATGAGAAGGAGGAGAGGATAACTGTCATCCGGACAGACTTTGAAGAGTAAGCGGCTTTTCTTCTTTGTCATGTATCTTGTCACTCCGGGGCAGTGAAGTCTGCAGACTGGCTGATGAAATACAAGTTGAATGTGAGTAATACTTTTTTCTCAAAATGAAATAAAATATTCGATCAAATAGGAATACATTGGCATTGTATTCCAAACGTTCCGATAAGTATCTATTGGTTAGCATCACAGTGGGCTCCAGCGTGCCTGACTTTGAAGACTGAAAACTTGGTTAGGGAAGTTGACTTGAACCATACCATTTCAGTGTAGTAAATCTACAAAAGTGGAATCTGAACCAACAGGATAGGGGTAAATAGTATAACGTAGGTCAGTGTCTACTCAATTATTATTGTAAACTAGGACATCAATATGACACCACTTTTCTTAGTAATCGAAGATAGAAGACGTGTAGGATTGCACGTATACCACGCTTCCACGCTTGACCGTACATACGCTTACCACGTATGACCGTTAACCTCCTCCTCCTCCTCCTCTTCTTCTTCTTCTTCTTCTTCTTCTTCTTCTTCTCCTCTTCTTATTCTTCTTCTTCTTCTCCTCCTCCTCCTCCTCCTCCTCCTCCTCCTCCTCCTCCTCCTCCTCTTCTTCTTCTTCTTCTCCTCCTCCTCCTCCTCTTCTTCTTCTTCTTCTTCTTCTTCTTCTTCTTCTTCTTCTCTTCTCCTCCTCCTCCTCTTCTTCTTCTTCTCCTTCTCCTCGTCCTCCTCCTCTTCTTCTTCTCCTCCTCCGCCATCTTCTTTTGCTTCTTAATTGTCTTCTTCTTCTTCGTTTCCTTTATCAATCATTTCCTTCATTTTCTTCCAAATTCCATCTTCTCTTAATGTTACTCGTAATTTTTGAACCTGCTTGAATAGATCTGATCCATAAGTTATTATTTAATTTCACAATTAGAGTCTCCATCTCCTACGAACTACAATTTTAATAATTATAGAGAAATATTGTATTTGTGAGCATACTTATTACTGAATTCTTTTCTTAGCATTCTATAACTTACTCTTTTTCTCTTTCTTTTCTTCTTTTTCTTCTCCTTTTTCCTTTCTGTAGTCACCGAATAAGATATTTTTCAAAATTTATTTCATATTGGAACGTAGGGGATATTTTTACAATAAACTATTATTTGCAAAGTGGTCAAGTTTCTAAAGGTTCCTCCTAGGTCTGTAGAGTTATTTAAACTGCATCAAAAAATCTTATTTTGTGAATTTTTCACTGTTAGGCGGCGTTCACACCGGCACGATATGCGATATGCGATTTATCTTAAAGGCATGGACAGATACTTGAAATGTAGAGGGAGGCGATAATAATGGTTCACACCGAGGCGATTGTGCAATATATCGTAAGCGATGAATCGCACCAAGTGCTGCATGCTATCGGTCTTTGCGATTAGTTGCATACGATACTAGGAAGGAGGAAAAATTGTTCACTGCTATAATACTATGGATATTCAGCTGTATTGAACAAACTTTTAATTTATTATTATACTATTTTTATAGCAGTATCGTTCGAACTCATTCAATAAATGAAGTGTTCATAATTTTATAACTGAGAGTGAGAGGGCATGTCCTCTTTCTGTATGGTTTGGTTTGGCGAGCCAAAATACTCTATTCTCAGTTGAAAATCACTTCCAAGGAGTTCGGAGCCCAACTAAAACCATCATCACCACCATCATCATCATCATCATCATCAACATCATCATCATCCAAATCATTGTCCACGCACAGGTCTCAGACGTACGGTCCTTCGTCATCCAAAAAACTTTCCGCTTTCGTACTCGTCTTCCTTCCTATAGTCCCAACGTACAAGGTCTGACTTGCAGCGAGTTACCCCTTTACTGAGCACTGAGCCTGTTCAAAGACTCCAAAAATGCAATTACTCTTGAACCAATAACACCTTCTTCTCTCCAAGTTCCATATTCGGGCCCAAAGCCTGTTGCATGAACATTTTCAAATAGTTCTATTAGTACTTGTATTGGCTACTGAAAAATCTTATGAAATTGAAATGAAATGAAAAATACTCTAATATTTTAGAGAAATATTGCATTCGAGAGCATCCTTATTACTGAATTTTCCTACTTAGCACGCTATAACATTATCGTTGAAACAATGCTAATTTAAAAACCAAGTGATTCTGTAAATGTGTTATTAGGCGGAGTTAAAACTCCATTTTTCATTATTTGCAGATTATAATTTGTTAAGCAGCAGCCTCTAGAGCTTCAAGATGATAAAAATACAATACAAAATCAAATATTCATCTGAAACAATCATAATCATTCCATACGGTTTATGGTGAATAAATGCAGCAAATGAGTATAATTTAATAGTTTATTCTTCACTCGGAGAATTCAAGTTCATACTTTATATTAGTTTATCTACGACCGTGTTATAACGCAATCATTACAGTTTTATAATTGAAATCGAAACAGTAGCTTTTTCGAAATGGAATTTGAAACTTGTACTGTAATGACCTCATTACAGTACAACTTGTATATTATAACACGACCCTAGTTCACTGTTCCAGTTTCGAAATACTGGAACGGAACAAAAGAGTATCGCATCTGATAAAAGCACTGTATAGGTTATGTTCCTCATGCGTATGTTTGGCTGAACTGTTGGTGCCGGTACATGATACCTATCATATCATCTACCTATCCAACTAAACATGAATAATAGTGACAGTGAAAATGAAATTATCTCAACACCCGAAGAAATAACTGAAAGGGCAAATTCGGCATTGAAGAGCCTTTTGCCTGAGAAATCGAAAAGTTTGTATGAAAAAACCTACAGTCAATCCATTGATTGGAAAGAAGCAAATCATGTTCTCTTTTTCTGAAAATGTTTTTATCGTTGTATATCAGTGGTCGTAGATAAAATAGTGTATGCAACGGTTGTATTTGGCCTTTAAAGCACTCGTGAGATATTTAGAGCACTCGCTTCGCTCGTGCCCTAACTAACATCTAACTCGTGCTTTAAAGGCTCTCATAATACAACCGTTGCATAAACTACTATTAACATAGCGTGTAAGGCAGGATTCAGTGGAAGTAGCCACTAGCCAGGCGGTCTGCGCATGGCTTTCAACTTTCTTATCTATCATAACCATTATTATGTTGTTAATGATGGCGAAAAATGTCGGATAATTTCTACGTAAGTGCATGATGTGCGTTACAAAATGCGCGTGCCGAGCGTCTGCTCGTCTCAAGAGTGCGCCTACGTGCGCGTCTGAACGTCGTCAATGTATTAATGTTGTGGTAAGTAGGCTGTTCTTCTTCTTTTCTTCTGTGGGTTGCACTATGTCTACCATATCTATATACAGACCAACTGCTACTGTAAAAAACTATATGTATACGTACTGTAATGTATACTCTGTAAACTATTCATTCCGGCTGTTACTTTACTATGCTGTTACTTTACTATGCGCGCATGGCAATAGTCTGGTGATAATCCTGGTGAAGTAGTACGCCTTTTGACTTCTCAAGTGGCGGAGAAGTAGCTGAGACGACTGTTGACTGCAGATAGCAACTGCAATAATGTGCAGTAACGAGTCAGCGTCTTGCAGTATAGAGAATGCAGGCTGAAGTCCTGTTCACAGGCAGGACGATTCATTCTTTAAAGTATGTTGGCTAGCTAAATTGGCTATGTGCCTCTGTATGCGTTGAGATTCCAAGTTTTGTGTTAACCGTTTGATTTTAAGAGAGATACCGACCGTCAACATCTGGGGTAGAATCCGAACGACAAAGCGGTATTCGTATTATTTGAATCCATTCCAATGTCCAAAAAGTATTTGGAATTTGTAAATACATACAATACAATCTTCGATAAAACCATGCTTTTTAAGGATTAAGAGCAGAGAATCAAGTGCAAATATGTAAATAAGAGTATTTTGGATTGTAAAAAGATATGACAAATATCGTTCAAACAATGATAATTAAAAAACCAAGAGATGCTGTAAGCTGATGAAATGCTAAATATCTAAGAAAAAAGAGAAAAACTGGGCTAATTTAATTTCTACTCGCTGACTTTTCAGCTAGTAGTCAAGCTAATGTGTTTTTAAAGTGGAACATTCAATCTCGAGGATGATCACCACCGCAAAATGGTCAAAATATCAATTTATAGGGGTTAGATGTAAAAGATTACCAATATTTTGTAGTTTCATAATAACGATTTTTTCCAGATTCACAATTTACACACAAAATTGATCTTAGGAGGTTTGATTGGTGGAGCATCCTGAGAATAATTACCATCGCAGAATCGAACATTTGCTGTATGACAGAGTGTAGCAGTGTAAATACCTGCATTTCATAGCATGTTTTTCATTTTGCGATGGTGCTTACCATTGAGTAATGTGCAAACAACAAAATAGCCTGAGATCAATTTTGTGTTCCAATCTGCCAATCACATCCCAGTACAATCTTTGCAAGTTGTACTTGATTCATGAAAATTTGAACCCCAAAAAACATGATTTGGGACAGTGTGGAGTGGACAAAAGAGAAGCGATATAGAAAAGGAAGACTTCAAAATAATTGCAATTATTTGTCATCTGTTCACCTGTAGGTATTTACTGCTTACTTCTAAGCATTGATAAGGGCTACATTGGTCGAATTTACAAGCAGCTGGTGGGTGAAATTAAAATCTGTTGTAAACTCGCCCAGTGTAATCGAATTCACTAAAGTCTGCATGAAAATACTTCCAACACAGTAAAGAGAGGTCAGATGCTCCCATTACAATTCACCCCCACCACATAGCAGCATTCACACCATTTCTCACACCTACAACAGAAAAGTGACAATGCGCATTCTGCTGTGCGCAGGTCTGACTCTCCTCTTCCCCACATTGTCTTAACTGCTCTGTCATCTGTGGTGGTGGAAGATAGCTTCCCCGATTGCATGTTGGAAGTATTTTCTTGCAGACTTTAGCTAAATATCTACAAAAAAGATGAAAGCCTGGCTACTTTAATTTCTACTCGCTGGCTTGTCAGCTAGTAAACTAGCCCAACGTACTCGAGGCTGTACTGTCCTTGTTATTAGATCATATAAATTCTGTTCTTGTCCTCTCTTAGAAGTCTGGCTTCAAAATTATTGCCACTCTATATTTATTCTCTCACTCTACAGGTCTGTATGGTGTGGATTACATTAAATCTTCTCAGCGGTGGAGTTTTTCATTTCTAATTGGATATTTTAATTGCTAATGCACTTTTTCCGCTTCTGAAACAAGTGTTGGAGCTTGGAAACACACTTGGTAGTGATATTGACATTCTGATAGCAGTGCTGAGTTTGTTTTGCATGGAGTTTTAGTGCTGGGATGAAGTTGATAATAATTATTTCCATGTTGACTTTGATCCAGGTAAAGGAATGAACTCATTATGTATTCATAAACATGAGTTTTTTGCGGAGGGAGAAATGGAAGTCTAATAATAATGTAATATGGTTATGAACGTACTGCCATTCACAATCAACAGATTTTCAAAGGAAATACATTGAATTTAGAGGAAAAAACAAATTTAAGGTACAATTTCAAAGAAACAATTATTTCACTCTGTAATCTGTAACCCTTAGGAGAAAAATGATCAAATCATGAATAAAATTTTCATAAATTCGAAATACTGTAATGTCTATCAGGCCACGGAATATTGTGAGTCAGAAAGATTTTAGATCGCCTGTTATCATAGATGACAGTATGACACTATGTATATACATAGTGAGACACAGTTTACTATAAAACATATAATTATACTAGTAGTTCTGTGAACAGTAGACCTCACGTCCAAGAATAAGGATGCTTGTAAAGTAATTTACTCTGCAATGAAAATTAATTTCGCAATTTATTTGTTTATTCAATGTTTCCAGGGATTTATTCAAATGTTGTATGCTCTTATTCATGCTGTACTTTTTTGTATCGGTAGTAAACCGGCCGCCATATTGAATTTGAGAAAAATATATATACATCGCTGGGCCTAGGAATAAGGATCATCCATATGAAAAATCATAGCAATTGGTCTAGGTAGCCTATATGCAAAGTGCAAAGTCTTTTGCTGTTCAAAGACAGCGTAAATAACGCCGCTAAGGGGCCTGCCATATGATTAAAAACTGTTGACTTCTATCAGCTGTTCCTTTAAGCTGTTTGGCCGGCAAGTTCAGTAGGTTAGGTCTATAAAATGGATTAATTAATAATAATTATTAGCTCCCCTATTAAAATTTGAAAAAAATATATATATACATCGCTGGGCCTAGGAATAAGGAACATCCATTTGAAAAATCATAGCAATTGGTCTAGGCGTTCGTCTGTAATCGTGAGACAGACAGAGAGACAGAGGAAATGCCGATCGTCTTAAAGGGTAGACCTCACTATCGTTCGGTCAATTATACACTTTACAAATTATACACTTTTATACACTTATTATACACTTTTACAAATAATATTCTTCCCTAAGTCTTTTCCTAGTTACCCAAGTGAGTGGCCTTATTTGAAGAGAGTAGATAGCCTATTTTTAACTTCCATAATACAACTTAATTTAAAATTACAATATAAGCTCTAGCATTATTGAACACGCATTCTTTATAATTATTTAAACTCACAACTGGGCGGGCCGCTTAGCGCGTTTGGTTGGGGCGTCGCAATTTCAACTTGCTGTCGTTTAAGCGGTCGTGGGTTCGAATCCCGCTCCACCGTCAGGCATTTATGTGTAATCATTCACCTCATTACACACGCACAAGTCTCGGACTCATTTTGGCATCATCAGCAATAAAAAAAACTATAATTAATTGCAGTATTGATTACAGTACACGGACTGATAATTGGAGATGATTTGAGACGAGCAGCAGTAGTGTATTTTGAAAAGAGGTCTTCCACTTTGGTAGAAAAAAGTATGTTTCCAGTATTTATTAGTACATTTAGCTGATATTTAAGTTTTGTATTCTCGTGAGCGAATGAAAGGAGGAATAAATTTGAATTTGATAGTCTGCAAACATCGTTAGGGACCACTGTTCCAATCACAGCAATCCCATAATAATCTAGTTAGTATCTTGGGAATGTCCTCTGCAAATATCATTCCCTTATTACTTGCGCCATCTTTGAATGTGGCAGACGCGCGCGCGTTGCAATGCGGAGAAAAGCGTGTAAAATAGATTCGAAGCCGAACTCAGTTGGGACTGAAAATTGGATTTGAGTGCCCCAGAGGCTTAGCACTGCCCTAATCTAGGTCGCAGCACCACTAGAACCCAGCCGTTTATAGCCATCGAATTTTACGGCTAGGTGACGTATTTACGAGTTGGCCTACGTAAGCCAACTCAATGCTTTTGACCATTTTCACCATTACCCTGCGCAGCATCAGTGTTGAGCATCAGCATTAAACCATAACTGGCCAAGTACTTGGAATTATACGGGGGTCGTTAAGGTTCACCAAGAATACCGAAATGCTAGGAAATCAATTACATAGCCAAGGGATGACAAGTCGAAAAGGAGAGCTCTGATCTAATCTCATACCAATCGGAAAGATAGCAAATCCTAGGTTCGAGTAAATGAAAAGTTGAAATTAAAATGGAAGAGTCGGAGGCTAATGGATACTGCAATGAATACTATTTGAACGTTGTTAAAACGCTGAGAACGTTTAAAAACTCTTTAAACCTTTATACTATACGATTTGCAGAGCTTTAACGACCCCACAACCATCAAATTAATGCTAAAGAGTTAGGAATCTTCAAATTACTTGTATAGTTATCCTCATTGAACTAATTACTATTCCGTTAATAGTAATACTGTATTAGTAATTGAGAAAGTTCAAGGAGGTAATTGGAGACCAATGAATAAATTAAATTAGATGGAAATTGGCTATTAATTCTAGAATCGTACTAGCTGACGGTGAAAGTGGAGGAAGGTCATGGATAACGGTAACTTAAATCTTGGCTCAGTTTCTGGCAACTTACGCAGCGAATTGAAGAAAAATACGTTTAATGTAAATTTTTGAACAACACCTTTTTAAAAAATCAGTCGTTTATAGCAAAGATAGAATTGATATTTTTGTTGGTAGTGGAGGTATGTGAACAAAATTGGCCAAACCGGAAGAATCTTTTAAAATTTAGAATTAATGAATTCATTTTAAACTAAGAAAATCAAAACGGGATTCAAACTATGCCTTTTCCCTACTAGTTTATCATTGTTATTCCGTATTTGAGGGTTGCTTGCTCCTCCTCTTACTGGTGGGCGTGTCTATAGTCTCAGCTGTCAGCCAATGACAGGCCTCCAACGTTCCACCTATCAGAGGCCCCATTCTAGCAAATGGATTCAGTTCGTGTGTGTTTCCCAAGAAGCTCTGAATCTCAGTTTTAGTTTGGGAATGGCGTGATTACCGAATAATAGAATGATTCATTGATAATATTGTTTGATATGTTAATATCGTTCAAAATCATTGTTTATTGATTAAGAATGTGATTGTTAAAAGTTAGTCGCATTCATCGCTATTATATCAAAACGTAATTGCATTTCAAACCTTTTGAATGAATATTACCTTTTTCCATTTTATTATTATTATTATTTCTGAACTCTATTTTTTTCTGTTTTCGTTCGGATACATTTACATCAACATAGTTTTCTCAAGCCTGAAACTAAAATATGTTTAGTAAACGGCCTTCAATCTAGCCGAACTAATATTTTGTAACTGTGGCCGAACAAGGCAGATCAGTTTTAATGTGGGTCGAATAGAGACATTATTGAGTTTGACAACATCATCTCTGAAGCCAGAGAGATTGTAATCGGGTGACAGAAGACACGCCGAGAATGTAGGCGGTGACCTAAAACTAGATATTTCGATTTTTTTCCTTTTCTAATTCGATGCTCACCTGATTCTACTGTACCTTGTTTTTTCAGAAAGACACAGACTTTCCCCCGTCGCATTTGTATAATGTGATCACCTGTGACGTTCATTACTGTTAAAAGTGGATGGATCTTCTGATATTTCCTCACAATTTCTTTTTTCTCGCCGCGTTGACTTGTATCCTCTATTTTTTATCTCCTTCTTTATTCATCTCTTTCTTTGTCCAACGCCTTCGCACGTGCTGAACGAGGTGTTTTGGATAATGGGCGGCAAGTTTTAGAAGCGGGAACAGATCAAAAGGAAAGACGAATAGATTGAATTACGTACAGATCGAATGCCACTTATTCTTTCTCTCTTCATCCTTTATTCTCCTTTTCCTACTTCTATCTTATTCTTCATTTGCTTCTAGTCTGGCTGATCCGGTTCCTTCTGATTGCACAGTTGACCGTTTTTTCTTCATCTATCGGAACTTAAACCTCACCAAATGCATTCCAATTTCAACAGTATACAGAAAACACGCAGTGAACAGAATAGCTCAAGTAGTTGCGTGACATTGATTCGAAATTATTAAAAAATTCTTTATAGTAGCCTACTGCCTATTTGATACTCATGTGATGGTATAGAAGAGTAGACAATTGATGATTCTTGGTTGAAGATCATTAAACAATTTAATTCAGATTCCTTTCAATTTTTCCATTCTGCTTATAATACAGAAATAATCATGAATAAAAAGACTTGATCAAAAGTTCAATGACTTACTATTAGTCGGGAATACGTGAATAGAATTATGAACAGTGTACATTACATGCTTTTCAAAGCCGCGTGCTCAAATATAAACAAGCATGCACACAGTGGAAAGATACTATTCTCCTCTTTGAAAGTTTAATATTAAATTTTGGTGCTTCTAATACATTTTGTACCTACGTGATAGAAAAAGAAAAGTTTTCTAAATCTTTATAATATTGTCTCATAACTTAATAGGCTATATAATTAATAGTTCATATTCATAATATCCCTACAACCTAAAGAATTATATCGAGTAGGAGTTCAGAAAGATAGGAATTAGATTTTATTCTTCTCGTAAAACAAGCTAGATAGTTCGGATTTTCCCCCCTTTTTGTAATATTATTCCATTCTCACCTTGCTATCACTTACAAAATTTCTGTATTCCCTACATGCTATTGAGAATAGATTGAATGTATTCTATATATCAAAAACTACATGCTATTGAAAACTCCCCTACATGCTATTGAGAATGGATTCAACGTATTCTATATGTCAGAAACATATTTTACAAACTAAAATAATAATAAAGTCCATTTTTATCAGCTTCATACTCTATTTTTATGCCATTTGAGTATTTATCATTTTGTTTAGTTTATATTGTTGCTTCTCGCAGTTAATGCTCAATGTCTTAAAAATCCGGCCCTTGAAAATTCTCTAAACTCATCACAAACATCCTTCTACTTAGGCCTACATGGTAAACGATAAGCAAAAAATGCTTCAAACGTAGCTTAATAAATGGACTTTAAGTAGGACCTAAGCGTAGGGCGGTATCACACTGAACTAAAAGCTTAGTGACAAGAAAAGTTTTGTTCTAATGAACGAGAAAAGAGATAGTAATTGGAAAAATAGATATTTCCAATTATAGCTCGTGCCATGAAAAAACAAATGGCTTATGGAAAATTGTAGGCTCGTAGTGAGTGGCACCGCTCGAACAATTTATCATTTTCATCAACAGGAGGAAAGTTCAAATTTTTTATTTTGAAGTTCAACAGGTCTCAACTGGGAAGTCAAGTGTGATAATTTCTCGGAACTCACCTTTCAAAGCATATTTCTCCAAACATAGACTGAGTCCAATTTGTTTGTAGGCAAAGCCAGTCGCCAGGGGGAGTGGATCAAGATTTCACTTTGTTAATCATATTATCGTTGAGTGCCTCTCTAAGCTTATCTGACTGGCAGGAAGATTGGGTATAGAATGGGATGAAATAGAGAAAATGAATGAGTTAGACAAAGATAGAATAGCTGAGGGCGAATCAATGTCACAACAAAAAATTGCGGGCACCGGACTAGAAATGAGTTGTTTGAGGAAGTTGAAGTTAATTTGTGACTATTCGCTGTGTAGCTTGGCATTTACTATGGTTTATTGTAATAAAGAAACAAGCCTACTGTCTGTCCAAACCGATTTCACTTTCGGAAAACAATTTTCTCTAACGGATTCCGAAAGTCATAACTAATGCTGCCGGATACAGTGAAATGAAACATCTTTTTTGAGAAATTCCAAATCAGGAAAAATCTAGTAAGATGTTGTCGGAAATGCTTGTAGTGCATTAAAATACTTCATTGTTGGATCAGCAACAGATGTCGATAGCAGCAGGCTGATAGTGATTTGCATGATTATGTAAAACATATTTATATCAGTTGCATGAACTTGCGACATTAGGCTTGGCAGACTTGTCATCGGGTACCAACAAAAGAAGTAACATACGAAAAGCATCTTTATTCATCACTGAAATTTCTAACGAGATGAGAATGTTGCCTAAGGTCAGTTTTTTGTAGTAATTTCAACCGAAGATCATTAATATGTGATTGAAATGACTTGACTTTTACATTTTCGGCTCTGAAATCTGAAACAAAATTCAAAATTATATCCACTTTCTTCGGACTATTAAACCTATTTTAGTGCTTCGTTTTTAAAGTGAACTTTTAAATTAATATTGATGTTTTGAAGTAATTGGACTTCAAAGTGAAATTTCTAGTTCAACTTGGATATAACCTAAAATTTGTATTTTTTTCATTTGAAAATTAAATTTGTAAAGAAAGCGGTCGTGGGATGTGTTGTATCTTTACTTGATAGTGTTTCTTGTAATGAATGAATGAATAATGATAATATTGGCGTTGTAAATTTGAAGAAATTTTCAGTAATTATTTTTCTTCAAATTACGAGTGAATCCCTCAAAATGAGATTTACTTGAGATTAGGTTTATGACTAATGTAGCCTACTTGTTTTTTGTCTAATAAGTGAATAAAATGTGAAGTAAGTGAAAATAAAATAATATGAATGTTGAGTAAAATATACTTGTAAATAAAACTGTGATAAAAACTGAATCTCAACTGATTCAATATATTTAAATAACACAGCTTCTGTCAGACACTATCTCAGAAGAAAGGAATTGTCAGCCCCGCCATCAAATGTAAAGGTTCTCAAGCAAAGATAGACTCATAAACCTCAAACTCATGCCTGGAATCAGTGTACTGTGGGTCGTCTGATGATGCTCTTAACATCAGTGTAAAACGGCCGTCACGCCATAACGTGAGTCTCAGTTTCCACTCAAGTGTTTTTCTAAGTTTTTATTAAAGATAGACTGCTGAATTAGTTTTATAGTGTATAAAAAATAATGAAGAACATTTGGGTAGCTTTGTTGAAGTTAATTAGAACAATTTATCAGCACTGCAGTAATGAAATTGATATGGCTCTTGATATCCAATGACAATTTCTGCCCTGTTTGATAGGACAGAGTAGCAGTTCGGCGTTTTGCTTGAACAGTTGCCAGATATCAGAGCTGCAATGAAATCGGAACCAATCACCGTTCAACCGTGTCATAATCAATGGCTGTGAGCATTATATATATATATATATATATATATATATATATATATATATATATATATATATATATTTATATGTATCTGTATATATAGATGGGCTGATCAATGATGATTGGTCCTATCTAGGGATATGGCAAGGGCAAGGGCAACTGTCTCTACTGTGACATCTCCGTTGTTGATTTTGGTGGCGTAGTAGCAGAGTGGCTGGCATATAGGTGGAATGGAATCATGTGAAATTTCTAGTTATGAGTTTGTGATGTGTATGCATCGTGGGATCCTCACTCTGCTCATCATGAACTCCAGAATTGTTTGAATTAGTAGTTGTCTTCCTATTATAGCCAACTGCTGTTGTCAATTGTAGTAGTAATATTCATGAATGCTGATAACGTATGCCCAAGGAAATTATTTTTATTTTTCTATGTACTGGTGACTGTGATGCTGTGGTTGGATATCGATAATGAATGAGATTTGATGCCGTCATAATGACGTTTATTATCAAACAAACAATAGAAAGAAAAGAGAAAAAATATTTTTTTTTAATTTAAAGGGGCGTATAAATTGATCTTATGTGAAAAACTTATTTGTCAAGACAAGATCGTAGTTTCGTCAGCTGCAACATTCTCAAATCAAATCAAAGTTCTTTATTCGCCACATTTCACAAATTGAACAAAATATCAAAATAAATATCTTGCAGTTTGAAAAAAGCTTAAAACTAAAATAATATTAATATATTACTCATAATTTATATGGGCATTGCCAACAAAGCCTAAGTAAACCTAAGTATTCTCAATCACAATCGAGCTATTTTATTTTTTATCTATCTTTTTAGAGGACGCTTTAAGAAATCAGAAATGTAGTAGAGGAAAAGTCAGACGAAATATTATCTACATTACTTCCTATGTTACCATGTTTATAATATACTATGATATAATGCAAATACACTATAGTTACCACAAAAAATATATTTTACGGGAAAATTAGATTTCTCAAAAATTAAGGATTTATTGCTTTTTTGATAGTTTTGTTCAAATTTGACTTTCATTGGTCTTCCATTGTTACTTGAAGGTGGGTCAGGTCACATTACACAACTAATGGGAAGCTTTCATTTATAGCAAATTATTTCCTCCAAGGAGTGAACCTATTGGCTGTGACAAAATGAGAGTCTCTCATTGGCCGCCCAATGCGATCTGACACACCCACAAGAAACAATGGGAGGAGCTAACCAATGGTAGTCGAATGTGTGCAGAAATATCAAACATGTAAGCAAAAACATGTTAATTGATGAGAAATTGGCAGAGCAAACCCGATAAAGTAAACTAAACAGAGATCAAACAACAACAACAAAAAAAATTATTCACAGATTGATTGACTATTTTTACATGAATAAAATGAAATAACGACATTTCATGGTTCTTGTTCCTGTGACTCAAATATCACGAGAGATTCATTGATTGCCTTACTTCATGATTCATGACAAAACTGGACTATTCTTGTTTTACATTTGCTAAAATACAATCATTTTAATTGTTTAATTAAACTGTAATCAGAATCGCTTTACGAAAGGTTACGTAGAAAGGCTGAAACACAATAACTATGGCGATGATGTTAGTTCTGTAACGAATATCCTCATATTCTTGCGATAAAGTAAGAGGCTACTAACGATCATTTGCACAAAAGAAAATTAAATTCAACCGCCGTAAGATGACGTCATCTTAAGGAGCTCAATAGGGAAGTCGTTGCACTGGCTCCGTCAAATGACGTCATCTTACGGTGGTCAAATTTAATTTTCTTTCGTGCAACTGGCCGAGATTTATAATCTTTGGCAGACATACTAGCCAAGCTAGTACTCTATTGTTGGTTTTCCAAGCTAATCAAGCTCCACTATTCTCGAAAACCGGGAGCTAAGTTCTAAGGAAGGAAATTCTTTGAAGGAACGCTTTTCCATTTTTAGTATTAACAAGTCCTGTGAAGGGTTGATATAGCTGTAAGAAAGCAATAAGACGTTTTTAATGAATATCGTCCTCCGTTTCTTTGGTGACGTCACTGTGAAAAGCCTCTTCTCGAATCCAGTTCCAATTTTTGCTGCTCAAATAATTCATTATCTTTTGTTCTGTTCCTACAACCTGATTACACAATCATTCAACAGTTGGTAATATTACAAAGCTGAACGACTTCAGATGAAGCCATTTTTCTGTTTCAACGATGGAGATTTCCCTTATTAAACAAGAAATATTTTCATTCATTATGATGGTTAATGATATTTTCTTCTCCTATTACGTAATTGCATTTTTCTTCTTTTTCCTGTTCCTCATCATCTTCCTCCTCAACTCTTTTTCACCTTGAAACTCTTTTGCGTCTTATTTCATAATTCCTAAAAAATTGGATTCTAAATTATTGTAATTTTTGTCGGAAAGAATCCTCGAATGTCAAGATTTACTTCTATGGGATACTCGTAATTAACAAAAATTTAATGTTGCCTCCAATATCCAATATTATTCAGTACCTTTTTCAATAATTATTATCATCACTTCTAAGAGGATCTTTAAATTAACATGGATTACATTTTTACTACTATGTCCAATATTCAGATTCATTCTCAATTATTCTCATAATTGAATCAGTTCATATACTTGTATGTACAATGTACATAAACTAAATTACATTAGGACGCAACATAAAAACACAGTAATTGTTAGTAATAAGTAAATGATAATTTTTATTTTCTAGTTACTAGATTACTAGTTTTTTACTAGCTACTAGCACAGAACATGAGCACTTTAGACGGAGTACTTATCCTTATCTGTGCTGCTAGTTGCAAGTTTCTATTGCATTCAGAAATACGATGATTATACTGCACACTGTATTATAATGCTTTGACAATCATTTCTATGCAAATACTCTTCTTGGTGATAATTACCTGCTATTTTGTTTGTCTTTTGTATCACTCTCACTCTGCAGTGTAACCTACCTGTTTAATTCCGATGATTGGTTTAACGTTAATCGAGTTCACTGAGTAGGCAACTCCAGGAAGCACTAGTTGTCTCAGTGGGATAGAAGACAATTCAGTTTAATTGGCTTGACAACCTTTTGTTTGTACATGAGCACACACAAAAACACGCCTTTTTTCTGACTTGGGTGCAAAAGCACAGAATGGATTCAAAACGGGATCAAAGTGATTATGCACATGATTTTCTGCGTACTAGATTCTCAAATAGGGGACAACAGTGTGGTGTTTAAGGAATTAATAGGAAAGCAATTAGTAGTAAATGCAAGTTCTATAGATTGTTACAGCCAAAAGAAATGAATAGGCTTGAAATTATAGTGTATTTCCGAGTGGTAACAGAATTTTAGCCCAACACTCCTGTAGGACCAACGCTAACCGATAACAAAAGATTAGATTCCGATGAAGTAGCCTACTGTGATGTATTTGTAGTACTCAACTCACTACCAGTTCCAAGAATTGATTTGTATTTCTATCATTTGACTTTCTATCAAGCATTGTAATTAACATTCAAGTGTAATTAGTATTCAAGTATCTGCCGTATCATTACCGGTCATTCATATTATTTAACTGAATTATGGTAATGGTTCACTGAATTATGGTAATGGATGCTACATTTTATGGATAGAAATTGAGAGACAATATTTCGAGTGAATCTATGAATGAGTTTGCAGAAACCATTTGGTTTAGTAGGTGGATCCGCTCCTACATACTAAATTACTAGTAGAAATTTGAGAGATCGATTTCTTGTATGCTTGATAAATGCTCTTTTCTCTATACAAATCAATGAGATCTGAGCCGTATTATGCTTTATTAGGATATGTATCGCATTAAATAACTAGAAAGGTGAATTAATTTTCAGGAACAGAATTTTTATTAAATTTTGTTTTAGGCTAAAGAAAATGAAAAAATAATTGATTACTTGAAAAGGTTCCGGGAATAAACCAAATATTAACCGAGTGTCCATTAAATATTTCCTTGAAAACGTTTAATTAATTACATTTTATTCTATAAATACAGTCTATGATGAAGATGGAAAAAAAGTTTATTTACCACAAGAGCCGTGTCACGGAAAATGGAGAGTTGAAAATTAAGTAGAAAAGCCAGAAGAGGAAGAGTGTGGGGTGCAGAGAGAAAGAAAACAAAAAGAGAGACAGGAATTATTTAGAATTATTCATGGAATGGTTTGACGAGAATGTCGGTAAGGCTTCTTGTATGAATGAGTTAGATGAGATGGGGCGTGGAGTGACTGTTTTGGTTCCAGTGGTTGGAAGGAAGGATGTCTTGAGGGGAAAATTAATTCTGAGGATTTTCACAGACACTGTTAGGCTGAAACGTGTTCAAACTTGAAATTTCATCTTGGAAATGCATTTTCTTTTACTACTCGTTCAACTGAATTGTAGAGAATTTAAAATTTGAAAAATAGAAGTACTATTGTGATTGGGTGATCACAAGATAAATGTTACAACTGCATGAATGCAGAAAATTACGGTGAATTGGTGAATTCTGTTGTTAGAAAATAAATTTATTTCTGTTTTATCTCCTTTAATGTGAGTTTTTTTAGGGCTAAATTGTGGGTAACTTCCAAAAGAGCTTGAGGATTGTGCGTGGGTAATGAAACAGATGAAAATAGAAAAAGATATGGCTTATTCCTGGAATCTAACTTGGAACAATCATGGTAGTGGCAATCAGGTTGGCCAAGAGAGGGGCTAGAAATTCCATTATTGTTGATTATTTAAATTTTATTTTCTCATTTCCACTACCACAGAATAGAGTAAATTGAAATTTCATTTTCCAGTCGGTCATGCATTGAGCGCCAACACCAACATTAAAACAGTGAATAATTTCATAATTCATTGATATGGTTTGTTGCATACTCTTACAGGATCAAAATTTAATAATTTACTAGTTCGATGATCGATTTAAATTATTTAGAATTTCTTGATTTGTGATTAGCAATACAGCGATTCTACTCAAACGCTCAATTATTTCGTGAATGCTCCTTTTCGTTGCATACAGAGTGCACTTCATGTAACTGCAAATAAAAGAGCGGCTGCATATTGATTTACGACGCGTATCACTTAAATCGAGCCATCAACATGGAAAATGATACAATCAATAAACCAATACTGTATCATGAGGACTCGAAAGGTCTGTTTTAGTGCATGATACGTAACTCCCGGCTGATTGCAACAAAACGTGCTAGTTTGATACAGAATAGTGCCGGCCGGCTGTGTTAATGACAAGCAGAGCGCTCTATGGTAACGTTCAGATACAGAAGGCCTCGATCAGCTGTTCGCTTGACAGTTGACTTTTCGATTCATCAATCTTCAATATCTGTTCAGTCTGCTACATGTTGTGTGTACGTCTCAGTGAAGAAATTTAGTTCGTAAATTATTCGGCTCAATGCTAAATAAACTTAAGTTATTCAAGTTACCTAGTTGAGTGAAAAATTTACCAGGAACAGTTTCTAATCCACAACTACACCATGGAATCTCCTACGTTTTTTGAGGTTAACCACGTAAATTTTTAGGTGAGTCAGTGTCGTAAGAAATACGTATTGTAAATGATTCCTCCTCACTTATTACTTTTAAAAAATTTTATTTTTCTATAGATTAACCAACAGCAGTAATATTGGATGATTAATCTATTAAGACATTCCGCAGTTTAGCCCTGACTACATACTACTGGTTATCTCATGAATTTTAACGATTTCAGTCCTGATAAATATTGTATCCATTAGTCTTCTTCCCTGACTACTAACCCTAATTCAATTTTCAGCTAGATTTGAAATTTTTAAATTTTTATTGTTCTCCTTTGTTTTTTAATTGCAAGCTTCAATAGAATATGAAAATTCCTTTTCAAGTTGTTACTAAAATAGCCAAATCTATGCTACGATATTGTAATTTAATCGATAGGTAGCTAAAGATATAGCCTGATCAGTGGCGAATAATATGGATTGAATATTTTTGGGTGGGGGCAAGACCAATGATAATAAGTTGGCATTCCTTAGTTTTAGTATAGTCTAGTAGATGATTTGATAAATTTTAAGATTAAATGACTCAAGATTCTTTGGATATTGTTATTTTTAAAGGGATTTTGCAAATTAAATAAATGATAATACGAATTTGTGTGTAGAAGTTTGATTTACAATATTTATCTTCATTCTTCAGTTCACAAAACTGATATTTCAGATGAAAATCTTGTAAAAATGATACAATATTCCTCTTTTTATGTAATTTACTCATGAATTAATAATTAATAAAATTCATTCAAATAATCATTCAATTAACGTCAACATTAACACTAATTCACTTCAACTTATGGTATAATGAGATACCTTTCTTTGTAGTGGCGAAGGTGATATTGTGGAAGATATCCGTAATGAATAATAAGACGAAGTTGTCACTAGAGAAACTAGTTTCGGTTGTTACACTATTTACTATTATCAATCCCAAACAAGAGTTTATTTGAGATTGATAATGGTGTAACATCCGAAACTAGTATCTCATTATTTTTAATAAATGTGGTCGTGACAACTTCGTCTCATTATCCAGTATGATGAATAGACCAGTTCTGGAAAAAACTTGTTTTTTTTGTCAATCTTAAAATAGATTTTGAACTTTGATCAAGAAATTTAATATCTTCTCATGTATCAAGTATAAAATAAAGATTTCAAACGTTTCTATTGGTTTTCAACTTTGAAAAGATTCTTAACTGGTACAGTAGATACTTGTTATCTGTAGATTGTATATGAAATTTAGTCAACTTTGCAAGCTGGTGAATCGACTTTTAAAGCTTAAGCTTTCAGAAATATAATGTCAGAACGTTTTGCTACTTTGAATCTTGAGTTTCACTATTGATTGCTTAAAGTTGTAATAGAAGACAGTGCATATTCTATTATTCATAAATTAATGATTTTCAAGATGAATTTTATCAACTTTCTAGGTTATTGTAAGTTCTTTCAAATATTTATTTTAGAAGTTGTGATGGTCTAATGCCCGGTTTCTGAGTTGCTCATGAACTCAATGGACCATTAACTCAATGCTGGAGCAATGGGTTAATGATCCATTAAACTTAATGAACAACTCAGAAACCGGGCATGAGAGCATTACTTTAGAATATAGATCATAGTTGCTCATCAAATATGTAGATTTAGGTCAAATTGATTCGATTGTCTTCCGTTACAAAATTTTAAAATTTTATGTGTATTCAAATAGGTCAAACAGAAAAATACTCAAACTGGGTGAGCGTGCGCGCGTGTGCGTGAGGTTGCTTTGAAGAATTTTAATTAGGGAAGGTTTCGAAATGTCAGGATATTTGGTGTGAGGGAGAGTGCTTGATGGACGCTTTTAAAATGTGCGATTCTCCTCCAATAAAAATTCTACCAAGCATTTAAACGATAAAGGGAGCTGAAAGCATTCTTTTTGAAAAGCTTGCCGTTCTAATTTCAGAAACTGTTTTTCCGAGTAGCTAATTCAATTTTTGTTTCTCTTGTTGAAAATTGAGTTTGGTTTATTTTTACGCTCTAATTATTCTGGTACTGTGATTGTTGTTGTTGTTTTAAACTAAGAATGTTCTAGTTAAACATGACTAGTTAAAAGTCTACATGTACAAATCCATACATGTCTATGTATATTTTGAACATTAGTATCTTGCATATTATACATGATACCGGTACATGTATTTCTGTAAGCTATATTGTTTTGCATATATTTTAACTTTATATTTTTGTCTGTTTTATCCTTTGATACCAAGAAAGTCGTGTTGTTTATTGCCAGAGCCATTGTGACTTCCAGCCAATGTCACCAATTATTTGTAAAAAAGGATTTTGAGGTCACATAGGACCACTTCAGTCAATATTCAAGTCTATTCAGCCTCTTCGCATCAGTTTAGAATCTAACTTCTTTCTCCAATATTCCTTCATCCTATCAGATCGTTGCTTTCTGATCTCATCTTTAACCTCCATCGTCCTTTTTCTTTCTGGTCTTCCAATGTTAAACTTATTTGTTTGTAAAAATTTTTAATTTTTATTTTATCTGGAGCATTTTTAATTTTCATACCAATTTCTTGAGGATCCTTTAAAATTTGCGGAAAATTAATTCCTTGGGTTCGTCTTTTAATATTCCTCATGACTTATTGTTTCAAGGTTCTGTTATCGGGCATCCTGAGTATGTGGAAGAAATGGGAAATTCTTCGTTTCTTCATGACGCTGATAATTGGCTCTATATTTCTGTTTCATTTGTAGCAATTCTCCAGACACAGTTTTTTTTTGTAAGTTTTGTTTATGCATGTCCTAATGGTTCTTCTTTCGATTTTTAGTAGTTTTGGTATTATTTTAAATCTGGAATCTGATTTCGCAGGCATAGAGTGCTTTTGGGAGATCTACAAAATTGTAATGTCGGATTTTGGATTTCATCTAGACCCTTTTTTGTAGGTTGACCAGGTTAAAATTTGTGATTTTTTTTAATTTGTTTGTTCTATTTAATAACGTAGGATTTTCGTCTAGATTATGGACTAGATTTATAATAAATGAATACCGTAAATCGAATATTCGCTGCAATGACGACACTGGAATATACAAGAAAGGACTTTTAATCGTTGATTGTTAGAGAAATTATGACATGTAGTTGGAATTTTTCTTCAAAAAGATTTTTTCTAACAATGAATTACTATGTCGTGTATAACGTCGCAGGGTTGATGATATTACTTTTCCTAGACAGAGACTGAATAGGATTTGTGGAGTTCCACCTTGTGTTGCACAGAAATTGAAAAACTTAATTGAATTGGAACTTGTTAGCTTCAGGCGTAGAGTGTTCATACTCAGGTTAAAGCGTCTGTAACCTACTTTTTTGTTTTAACCTCACTCGCTTAGTTAAAAAGTGTTGTATTTCAACGTTGTATACAGTATTACTAACATGAGCTAGGATTTAAAACTAGCTCTAAATTCTGTTTTAATGTACAAGCTGAAAATTCGTAGGCTGTAGATAGGCTCCCTTGCTATAAGGATTGAGCCTATAGAAATATTTGCTTTGATAAAATTTGATTTATTTATGAGAGCTAGATGGCATTTTAAAAACTAGTGATAAAGCTTTGAAATTAGATCTACATTTTCTTAAGTAATCTATCAGGCGAAATGTAGGTACTCGTTATTTTTCTGGTACTGCTTAGTCTACGATAAGCCCACACATTTTTTTCGGAGGATGAAGCCCACATAGGTCTGAGACCTGTGCGAGTGTAATGAATTGGATGATGGTGATTGATGAGTTGGACCTTCAGTTTTCTGTGGGTTCCGAACCACCGGTAAGTGATGTACAGTAGAGAACAGTGTCTTTTTTGCTGGCCAATCCAATCGGTCACCTTTTCAAAGATGGCCCAGGAGTTTCGTAGCTTATCTCTGAACAGATACCTTCTACGGCACTCGGATATCACTTCACTTTAATTATTTATTTATTTAAACACATGTAAAAGCTCACAGAATACTCCATGAAGAGCCTTATTGACATACAATAATTGAAATGTATCAATATTTATAAAAAAACAGAGAAAGAGAAAAAAATACAATATTTTCAAATAAGATTAAATAAAGGTATTAGAAGAGACGGATACCTGAAATAAATGTTTCATTTGGTACTCTACTTTTAAAATAATCAGTATTTTTCTGCATCATCTACCTCACTTGATCGTTTTATTTTCTACTCAACTTTTTAATAAGTAGATGTACCGTATTATTTTGAAATAATTCAATACCAAACCGTGACGAATGGTATAAAGTTTCTTCACTTCCTACCATAAGCTGCTAGTTATCACTATTGTCCCAATACAATACAATGCTTGATCACCAACCCATGACTATATCGGTTGCCAGCCAACGTTTCGCTTGTCACCTGATAAAGTCGAATTCCGTGACACCGATCAGGAAGCTCTCTCCTTTTTCCTCCTCCTTCTCGTCCATTACTTCTTTCTTTTTACTTTTCGGTCGACGATCAACCAGCACAATTTATTCCTTCCAATCGGCATTCCTCTATCACCTTTCTGCTTTGTTTCTTCTTCCTTTCGAGTAAATTCTTCCCATTTTATTCGAACGGCAGATTCTCCAACAGCTGTTGAAAAACTTCCGGTTTGGAAAATAAAGGTCATTGACCTTTTTGCGAACTTATTTGTCGGTTGAATATACTAGTTGATTGATGAGTTCAACATAACTTGACTCAGTCCCTAACATAATTGATGTTGATGGAGCGATTACTGTATTGGTATTTTAAATTTTGTAATTTTAAAAGTTAATGGGAAACAAACTGTCTAGTTTTGGAATGTAACTGCCCATGGGCGCCCACAGGGGGGTGCAAGGGGATGCACTTGCACCCCCCTGGCTAAAAAAATAAGGAAATAAATTTAATAGCTAGAACTTTGTCTAATTACTTTTATTAATTGGAAATTTATAAAAGTACATTACATAATGCCCATTAAAAAAAATTATTTTCAATTAATGTACAAATCAAAGTAGTTGAGCCATTCTTATACATCAATGCTATTCAGAAAACAAAAACTTCAACTTTCTTGGTTGCTGTTCGAATTTATTTATAACCAAATCAATGAAATCACACTTTTTCGTAACCCTTTTCCTGTGGACACTCAACATTCAAAGTCCTGACAGCCTCATATGACTCATAGTAGACCGGTTCCAAGTTTTCACTGGCCGCAAAGTGCTTGCAGCGAGTTGACTGCCTTTACGTTTTGAAATTCTACACACGATTTAAAAGCTGTAGGCTTTATTCAATTGTAAATTTATGTTCCTTTTAAATTTATAGCTTGTGGATTAAACCATATAAATTATGCACAATAACTTAACTTAATTTTAAATACAATATTAATTTTTAACCTTGGCATAAAAAACGACGACACCCTCCTTGATGCACAATATACTATTTTTATTTGGTAGCTTCTGCGTAGCTTTTTAAAAAAAGCTTTAGCTTTTTAATTTGGTAGCTTCCAAATAGCGTAAAAATTCGTTTTAAACCACCATATTTTCAAAAATTTCCCCCGGACCCCCCTTTTTTCGTACCCCCCAGACCCCCCGGATGTTTGTTATCTATTGCACCTCCCTGCTCAAAATCCTGCGGGCGCCCATGTAACTGCCTATTTTTGAAAAGATTTATGACTCCAGACTACTTGATCTGTCACATCATTGACTGGGTTGAATATAGAAGCTTTAAGGCCCTTATTAGACGTCTCTAGCAACGAAACCGGCTGCTCAGGTGGGGTCATTGATTCTTATGGATGTTATTACACGAGGGTAGCCAGCGACGTAGCGACACTTGGCGACCGACTGGCTACCCATACTGGCGACTGTAAACAAAAAGGATATGATACCATTACCGCTCATACAACGCACTTCACTGTAATTCACTGCAAACTGAGAAAAATTGTGGGAATAATTCTGGCTACTAGGTCTAGTAGCCAGTGTGTCGCCAGCTACTGTCACTGGCGGCATCGCCAGCTACTGTCACTGGTGGCGTCGCTATCTACTGTCACTGGTGACGTCACCTGGCTACCTCGCCTAATAGGGGCCTAAAGGTGCTTGCACAGTGGAGTATCCAACACTCAATGATAATCAACAAAGCAAAATAAAACATATGCTGTAGAAAGATGTCATTCACGATGCTTAATTCTGTCAAACATCATTCGATATGCAACATGTATTTGATTTTGTGATGGTGGTTATCCCCCATTATCATATGCTCCAGTGTGCAAGCACTCAAATGAGAAAATTAGAAAATGACAAAATTATAAACCAATGATTAAATACCATTTTAGTTTTTTTGATGAGCTGTCACCATTTAAAAACAATCTCAATTATTAATTTCAATACTATTTTAAGTAGGCTAGTATTCGAACCTTGCATGCTCCACACAAATCAAACTTATTCGTTTTTCGTGCTTCCTAACTGTTTAATATCACCATATTACATGTAAAACGAGTCGTTTTATAGGGAAATAATGCGTAGATGTTGCACTCAATTCAATTTAATTGCCAGCGAATTGAAATCATGATGGCGTGCATAGGAGTCATTAAATCGATAGTCGATTCAAGCTGTAACGACTATCGACTTGTGAACTATCGATTGTTAATCTTCTTTGTAGTTAATCGGTGTGCTGACCGACCTTTGCAAATGAAAAAATAATACGGAAGGGAGCAAGAAAGAGTAGTTGTGGTGAAAGGAGGAGATAGAGGAGGAAAAGAAGAATTAGAAGCAGAAGGAGAAAATTGAAAAAAGAGGGAATGAAGGGTGGAGGATAAAATGAGAATAAGAAATAGAAAAGTTGGACAAGAAGAAATGAAGGACAACAATAGACAATAGGCCTACCATAAAAAATAAGAAGAGGAGGAGGAAGCAGAAGAAAAAGAAGGAAAACTGAAACGCTCTAAATCGAAGCAATGAAGAAGCACAACAACAATAAGGAGAAAGAAAAGGAAGAGACTGGAGAAAATGAAGAAGGAAGGTGAAATAGGGAAGCACTCGTAGAAAAGATGAAAAGAATTACAAACGATGAAGCAGAAGAACAAAATTTAAAAAAATTAATTATTTATTGTCATCAATCGTTTCAAGGCTTGAGCCTATTGAAAAAAACTTAATTATAACAAAAGGAATAAAAGTTGCAAAAAATCTTATTGCTAAAGGAAAACAAAATAAGAATAAATAGTAATAATAATATCCTATAATAATAATAATAATGGAAGACTAATAATAACAAAAACAAAAAATAGAATAAGAGGATGATGCAAAATAGTAAATAAGAATAGGGAAAGGAAAAACAAATGGGAAGAAGAGCGAAAAGATAGAGAGAAGAGGAAGAAAAACAGAAAAGGAAGAAGAAATAGAAGAACAAGGAAAGTCACGAGGAGAAAGAGGAATAAGAAAAATATGAAGTAGAAGAAAAAACAAGAAGGAAAAGTATCACAAGTAGAAATATATTGATGCATGAAGAAGTAAAAGAATCGCTTAACCTTCGTGTTGAATTTTGTTGATGACTGTTGAATTCACCCTGCAGACAGATACATGTGCCGCCTCTGTAACGTCTGCAGAGTGTCCAAGTAGTGGATAGAGGGTGTTGTATCGCCATCGCGGTTATTCGCAGCCCTCTTGTTCTTGTTCTCGATGTCTTGCACGCGATGCCGCCATTTCCCGCGTTCATCATTATTTATTCGGTTCTGTTTCTCGGCATACTCACGTTGGCTATAGTTGGGAATTATTTTTTTGTAAGGGTGAGTCGATAGTATTGAGTTCCATCTCATCGCACGTTATTTCCTGATGTGGAAGTTTAAGATCCACACCGACACCGTGAGAGAAAACACAACATGTGGATATTTTTTAAGTTTGCAAGTTTTGGGTCATAAAATTTACATTTCTAATAATAGATCATAAGCATTTTTGGTTTAGCTGCTGGGAATTGTGAGATCTTCCTCCTCCCCCTCTCTTCCCCCCATCCGTCAAGATTTTAAGAAATGATATCCTTGATACATTCGAAACAATAAAGACATATTGACGGAAATGTATTCTAAAGCACAATGAATACATTTTCAAACGTCGATAGCATTCTATAAATGTTAAAGTAAGACAAATAAATAATCTGTAATTATTTTTTTAAATATAGTAATAATTTCTGTATTAATTCAAATGAATGACGGTATTGAATAATGGTGCTTAAACAGTAGATGAATAATGGTGCTTAAGCAGTAGAGCATTAGAATCCATTACTGGATGATAATCACCTTCATAAAATCACATTCTTTGGAATTATGTATGACAGTTAGGCCATTCCCCAGCATGAGTAGACTTTAAGATAAATTTATATTCATCGATTATTGCTGTAAGCTATATAGTAACTATAAGTTATATTATACATTATTTTCATTGATTATTGGATGCTACACTGTTTAAGCACCCTAAATCGTCCTAGTTTTTTTTTTGTTTTTTTTTGTTTCGGTTTGACCATTTAGAGATCACGATTGTAGATTATTAGAAGCACATTTCAATTCCTTCTAATTTAGTTAAGTTATATAAAAAGTATATTTCCAAATTAAGTTGATAATCTTTTAAATTGAGTGCATGAAAATAATTGACAATGTGAATTTCTCACAAATAATTAAGGAAATGTACAAAAAACATGATAAAATTCACTAAGGATAATAATATATAATGTAAACATAATAAAGCACATAATTTAAGTTAATGTTCCTGTCATGGATACAGTGAGCTATTGATTTCTCTAATTTCTATTTTTATTTTTTCAGGTGAGTGCAGTTTCTATTGAGTGGCAACTGGCTTTGAAAAACGGTAAAATTCTTTTATATATGAGTTTTGAATTGTGAGTAATTATTTACTTAATTGATTTTATTTATTTTTTTTTTATTGCTAATGATGCCCACATGAGTCCGAGACTTGTGCGTGGGTAATGAGGTGAATGATTACACATAAATGCCTGACGGTGGAGCGGGATTCGAACCCACGACCACTTAAACGACAGCAAGTTGAAGTTGCGACGCCCCAACCAACTGCGCCAAGTGGCCCAATTTTATCAAAATCAATATTCGTAATGATTGATGATTTCTTTGTATTTAATTACTTTTCAATCAGAGGTAAGCAACGAAACTCCTGGGCGCTCTTTGTAAGGGTGACCGATTGGATTGGCCAGCAAAAAAGACTCTGTTCTCTGCTATAAAATCACTTCTCGGTGGTTCAGAACCCACCTAAAACTGTAGGTCCAACCCATCAATCACCCACGCACAGGTCTCAGACCTATCTGTGCTTCATCCTCCAAAAAAAATTTCATCAAAATTTAATATTTGTATAGTCAGTATTAAATTCAGTCACATTTCCAAATAAATCCATGATGTTTACGTTCATCATACAAATGGTGTATTGTATCAATTTTTAAAAGAATAAAACACTTTTAAATGTTGTCAATTCCACTTCTTTATTACTACAGCACTGGACCGCGGTCTCGTGGCTTCACCAGTCACATTTTCAACAGTACTGTATTTTCAAGTCACATTTTCAACAGTACAACCGCGGTCCAGTGCTGTAGTAATAAAGAAGTGGAATTGACAACATTTAACAGTGTTTTATTCTTTTATTATGGAGTTCCACAACATCAACCAAAATTCTACAAATAAGTATCAATTTTTGGTCAAACTATTCCGCTAAATACATTCCTCTGCTAAATATAGAGTATAGCCCCCATTAAGATAGTGTAGATAGTATAGAGTTCATTTTACTACTCTCATATTACCGTATTACCCTACATTGTATCAAATCATCCATTCAAGTATTAAATTACAAAATTGAGCTCACAGCTCAGCTCAATAGAAGGTGGTATTCAAATAGATTCTAATTCTATTCGGGATGGAATCGGGTTACATTTCATTTCCTTGTAACGAGGCTATAGTTCACTACTAGTACAATGACTGACTGAATGTCTTGAGGGTCTACACTATTGCGTAATCGAACTTCCAATGACGAAATGAGGGGAAATCGGTGATAGCTTCCATTATTTTCGTTTTTCAATTTATCTCTAGGCTACCTATCTACTGATTTTGATGATGATGATGAGGGATCAGAGTTCGTTTCGTGCCGGTGGCCTAGTTTCTCGTAATTGTGCACCTTCGATTGTCCCAGATTGAATGCAACGTTGATTGGAAACCGTTTCAACGTTACAACGAATTGCATCTATGACAAAGCAGTAAATTTGTCGTTATCTAGTAATTTTCAACAATATTATTATTTATTCTCCTTCCATTGTTGGTATATTTCTTTCGTAACTCTCTATTTTATGCTATACAGGTCTGTTTTGTATTATTATGTTCGAAGACTAAAATTTACATACTGTGTAGTAATTACACGTCTATAATCATGTTTTCGTGGTTTTTTATTGATTCAGAAATATTGTACCACGTTGTTTTGTAAGCTCATGAGATAGTCTGATAGTGTGTTGAAATTACCAAACTCTCTCCCAATTTTGTTGTTTGTGATGGCAAAATATGTCTTCAATTACCGAAGTTATTTTTGTCGGTTCTTGAAAAATAGTAAGCTTATTGATTGTTGTTTAATGAGTAATAAATCATCATAGATAACATTACCTGGTAATTATTCTAGTTTTGCCATTTTTTTATGTTGAAGAAATTTGTGAATATTTCTTAAATTTGGAGGATAAAATATTGAAATATGTGATGTAGGCATACTGTTTGGAGGCTTCAAGTGGAATTCGCCTGTAGTTCTAACTCTTCCTCATGAGTGTACAATTGTGTTTGTTTGCAATGATGATGACTAGACAAAATAAGCATTTTCCTTCAAATTTATTGAATTCGGAGGCTGAAAATATTGCGTTGTGAGATGTAGGTTTACTGTTTCTAAGTGGAATTAATCTCAATTTCTTACTCTTTTTTCATGTACTATTACTGTATTCAATTGTGTATGTTTGCAATGATGATGACTAAACAAGATGAGCATTTTCTTCAAATTTCAAAAACTTAAATTTTAATCTACCTGTCACGATTATGATTGTCGCGTGTCATTGTTATATTGCAAATGATTCCTAAATCCACAAGAATATCTGATTAAAAGAATGAAAACAAGATATCAGTTGACAATTTTGATAATGAATAATAATATCTTCATTACAGCTCCCAACTACTTAATTCGCAGCCTAATTAATAAATTCTCAACATTTGAAGCTCTCACTTTTAACTACTCTTGACCAAGTTCTCAATCAGTATCTATCTGTATCATCATTATCTTGTAAATATGATATTTTGGTTGAGTGGGTTAGAATTAGTCTATTTAAAAAATGCACTCAATAATCGAACGAATATCTTCTGGCTCCAATCATTCAATGATCATGAATAATATTATTGTTGTCGTCATTTTATGTATGATGTCTCCTCAAAGAATGAATCCGAGTTAATTGAATGATAAATCCAAAAAAAGCAAATTCTTTTTGGCTTGAACCCCTTAACCTCTCTCAATTTCCGCCTCCAAACACCACTGTCCAAGCTCAGGTCAAATGCTCATTTTTTCAAACTTCGCCGTTCTATGTAAATGCATCACTAAGAAAACTCGATATCGTTTTTTGTTTTATCGATAAGTTCGCATCTCCAATACTATATCAAAAGTAGCACCGTATACTGGCTAAGCGATATAATAATATGGTTTTTGGTTTTTAACCACTCATACAAGAAATTTGTGAATTTACATGTATAAAGTAACGCTGTTCCGGTAGCACGTTGTATCCGGGAACCTAATCTCTTTTTCAATCTTCACTCAAATATTTCATTCTAATGTTGACCAATACTGTATCCAGCAGAAGAGAAATCTGTTTAGAACTCAGTGACATCATATCTGAGTTATTCTATATAATATGGTAATAAACCTTACTGTAAACAACATTGTCGACGTCACCATATAGCTGCAAGCTACGGATCTGCTGGTTTCTGGTTCTTGGGATGACAATGACGTGTTTAGCAGAAGATAAACAGGTAAAAGTGGCTGGTCCTACCTGCCGGTCGGCATGAATGCATTGTACGGTTGTCTGTTTTGTTTTGATCGCGACATCTATTGGTGTCCTTTTTGTTTTCAAGTGCCTTCCCTGTTGGCAGGGGTGGGGTGATGTCGTTCAAGGGGTATAAAATTCTTGGTAGGGAGTGTCGGTGCTGAAGGGAGGGATGGGGGGACGTCAGAACTGTTGGATGGGCATTAGTTTGTGGGCCTCAGCCTCAGTTGGTATGCGATAGTCTTCTTTGTCAGTTCTTATTATTGTTTGCTTATCATTCTGTTTCGTATTTTGGCGGGAACTGTGCTAGTGTGCAATGCTGGGTGAGTTTCCATCAAACATTATGTTTCTTTCTCTGTTCAATTTGCTGAATACATTATCAATTACCGTACTATGTAATTTGCTTCACCAAACTGTACTGACTTTGAATATTGTATCTCGAAGACACCATATTTGTCTAATCAATTTTAAATACATAAATAATATGAAATACAAATATAAAATAAAATGCTTCATGTTCATGAACCGTAGTGCCGCACTGTGCCACAAAATCATACGAAGACGGTCTAAATATAATAATAATGAATAATGTATTATTATTTCCATAAAAAACAAAAAATAATAGAAATTTAGAAAACAATATCCAGTAAAATAACTGGCCTCTACCTCTAGTACATGTGACCAGTGTGCAACTAAGCTTAGAACTTATACAAAAAAGGTTTGAGTCTAGTCAGCATAAATATTGGCTGAGGTCATTGGGTTAAAGGTCATTAGGTTGGCTTTTTTTTCTTTCTTGTGTTGTTTTTTTTAAACTTTAATATTACATTTGTTATGCTTAAGCGGAGTAGTGGCTGAACTCGCTTTAAAAAAAAAATGAATTATTAGGTAACCCAACACAATTTTTTACAGGGGTGCCTTATATTTCTGCCCTACCGTACACTAAAATCTTATCCTTATCAAATCTGTTTTTGTTTTATCGAATTATTTTTCGCTTGAAATTTATTGAATCAAGTTTATTTTGCTGAGTGTCGTTGGTGTTGATTTATTTCATTCTTTTTTCATTTATATAATGTCATAATTAAGGTTACCGTGTGTATTATTTATTGTATAATGTTGGGTTGCAGAAATAAATTACTATTCTATGCTAATATATTACAAGCTTAGATTAGGGAGTGACCTTGATGGTTCGTCTATGGTACAAGGTTTCAATACTGCATGGAGCAGTAACACAGTAAATTAATTTCCAGCTCTTGTCATATTCATTTTTCAAAATAAAATTTATACCAGCAATAATTTTTTTTAACAGCTACAGTTGAATTATTCTAAACCTAAACATTACAATTGAATATTTCAATCCATTTTTTTTTAATAGTGAATTGTATTATTGATTTTGATTACAGAGCTTTTGATATATATCTACGTAAAACAATTCTAAATAAGATCTATAAATTAATGATCGTAATACAAACCTAAAATGACCAGAGGATTATAGCTATAATTTGTCTACAACTATCTACATTGGTGGTCTAAATCCTCGGTGATTCAGGACTCAAACACAACAGAATAACCTACGTTTTTATTTCTTTTCAATAGCCTATGCCAGACTAGTGTGCATAGAGGACTGATAGTTTGATGCAATGACCCATCACACTAGATCTTTATCTCAATCCAGGCATGCGACTCGTGACATTCGTAGATAGAACGTGTAATAGAACTGAAATATATGAATATTAAAAATCAAAAGAAATGAGTCATATTTAGATTGGTATGTTGGCAAATAACCAACAGAAGGATTGATATAATGTCCAATAAGGATATTTAATACAGTTGAGGTAGGTCACTTTTGACATATGCTCACGAGTGTGATAGAACTATGAAACGTGAATATTAAAAATCAAAAGAAATGAGTTGTGTTTAGATTGGTATGTTGCCAAATAACGAACAGAAGGATTGATGTTATGTCCAATAAGGATATTTTTTACAGTTTAGTTATGTCACTTTTGACATTTGCACACACGTCACTATGAAACGTGAATATTGAAAATCTAAAGGAATAGGACGAATTTTGAATAGTATGTTGGCAAATGACCAACAGAGAGATTGATATAATGATCAATAAGGATATTTTATACAGTTTAGGCATGTCACTGACATTTGTACTCAAGTGTGATAGAACTATGAAACGTGAATATTAAAAATCTGAAGGAATAGGACGAATTTTGATTGGTATGTTGCCACATAATCAACAGATGAATTGATATTATGATCAATAAGGATATTTTATACAGTCTAGGTTTGCCACTTTTGACATTTGTACACAAGTGTCTTTTAGAACTATGAATCGTGAATAATAAAAATCAAAACAAATGAGTTGTATTTAGATTGGTATGTTGCCAAATAAGCAACAGAAGGATTGATATAATGTCCAATAAGGATATTTATTTTATACAGTCTAGGTTTGCCACTTTTGACATTTGTACACAAGTGTCTTTTAGAACTATGAAACGTGAATATTAAAAATCAAAAGAAATGAGTTGTATTTAGATTGTTATGTTGTCAAATGACCAACAGAAAGATTGATATAATAATCAATAAGGATATTTTATGCAGTTTAGGCATGTCACTTTTGACATTATTTGCATGCAAGAGTGATAGAACTATGATACGTGAATATTAAAAATCAAAAGGATTAGGACAAATTTTGATTAGTATGTTGGCAAATCACAACAGAAAGGTTGATATAATGATCAATAAGGAGATTCTATGCGGTTTAAGTTTGTCACTGTTGACATTTGCACACACGTGTGGGTGTGGTAGAACTATGAAAAGTAAATATTAAAAATAAAAAGAATATGACGAATTTTGATTGGTATGTTGCCACATAATCAACAGATGAATTTATATAATTATCAATAAGGAGATTCCATACAGTTTAACTTTAAGTATGTCGCTTTTGACATTTGCACACACGTGTGATAGAACTATGAAAAGTGAATATTAAAAATAAAAAAGAATATGACGAATTTTGCTTGTTATGTTGCCAAATACTTAACAGATGGATTGATAGAATGAACAATCAGGATTTTTATACAATTTTAGCGTCCTTATTATGAGCGGAATATGAGAATCAGAAAAAATAGGACGAATTTTGATTGGCTTGTTTGCAAATAATCAAGAGATTGATTGACAGAATGATAAATCAGGACATGTACACAGTTTAGGCGTGTGGCTCTTGACAATTGTCCACCAGTGTGAGAAAAAATCGTAAATGAAATCCATCAATGGAACGAATTTAATTTGGCAGGCTGGCAAATGATGAATGACTGTCCTACTTTGGGTGGACGAGCCGTGAGGGAGCGGAGCCGGGATTGTTGTGATTGAAGCGGGCATTGTCATCCAATGAATGATTCGGCGAATTTCTTGGGTTCGAGTCTGGCCGGCTATCGTTCACGATTTCAATCAATAAAAGGCAAGACAAGTTGGCCTGTGCTCTTTGTGGATGGTCACGATGTCATCAACATCATCATCATCATCATCATCACCATCATCATCACCATCATCCTCAGCATGATCATCTGTCGCACTCATTACACATTATTGTTTGTGTCTGTTGAGTCAGGAGTGACTGGGTAATCCGCTTGAGGATGGAGGATATTAGAGCTGTTTTGGCAGCACTTGGCCAAAATGTTCATGCGTTTCGGCTCATTTCTCTTTATTATCTTACACTTTGCTTCATCATTAGCTTCTTCTTGTGTCTAATTCACATTTTTCTTATTCCTCGCCATTTTCTCCTTTCTCTTCCTTTTATTCTTATTTTTCTGCTCCTTCATCTTTTTCTCAAATTCCCACATTCAATTCTTCTTCTTTTTATTTATCTTGTTCCTCTTCTCCTTCTTCTTGTTCTTCTTATTCTTCTTCATCTTCTTCCTCTTCTCCTTCTTGTTCTTCTTCTTCTTCATCTTCTTCCTCTTCTCCTTCTCCATCATCATCTTCTTCCTCTTCTCCTTCTTCTTCGACTTCCTCTTCTCCTTGTTCTTGTTATTCTTCTTCTTATAGGGAAGTGATAGCCGCGAGCCGTAGCAGGTATCTGTTCAATCAGATAGATAAGCTGCGTTCTCGTAGGTCCTGTTCGTAACGGTGACCGATTAGATTGGCCAGCAAGAAAGACATTGTTCTCTGCTGTAAAATCACTTCCCGGTGGTTCGGAACCCACCTAAAACTGTAGGTCCAACTCATCAATCACCATCATCCAACTCATTACCCACGCACAGGTCTCAGACCTATGTGGGCTTCATCCTCCAAAAAAAAAAAAAAATTGACTTCCTCTTCTCCATCTTCTTGTTATTTTTCTTCTTCATCACATCATCTTCTTCTTCGACTTCCTCTTCTCCTTGTTCTTGTTATTCTCCTTCTTCTTCGACTTCCTCTTCTCTTTCTTCTTCTTCCACCTCTTTCTTCTTCTTCCTCTTCTTCTTCTTAATCGTCTTCTTCCTTTTCTCCTTCTTCATCATCTTCTTCCTCTTCTCCTTCTTCATCATCTTCATCCTCTTCTTCTTGTTCTTGTTCTCTTCTTTTTCTTCTTCCTCGTCAATTTCTTCTTTTTTCTCCTTTCTCTTCCTTTTATTCTTATTTTTCTTCTCTTCATCTTTTTCTCAAATTCATACTTCCAATTCTTCTTCTTCTTCTTCTTCTTCTTCGTCTTCTTCTTCTTCTTATTTTTCTTCTTCATCTTGTTCCTCTTCTTCTTATTCTTCTTCTTCCTATTCTTCTTCTTTGACTTCCTCTACTTCTCGTTGTTCTTTTTCTTCTTTTTCATCATCTTCTTCCTCTTCTCCTTCTTCTTCGACTTCTTCTTCTCCATCTTCTTGTTCTTTTTCTTCTTCTTTGACTTCCTCTTCTCCTTCTTCTTCTTTTTCCACTTTTTCTTCTTTGACTTCCTTTTCTGTTTTTCTTCTTCTTCTCCTTCACCTCCTCCTCCTCCTCCTCCTCCTCCTCCTCCTCCTCCTCCTCCACCTCTTCCTCCTCCTCCTCCTTCTTCTTAGACATTCTTTTCTTCTACCATTTTTCTCCTTCTTTCATCTCCACGTCCCTATCTCACATTTCTTCATCTTTTTCTAGCCAAAATAATCTCAATCCAGTATTAAAATTATTCCAATCAAAATTTTTAGCCGAGTACCGTAGCTGGTATCTGTCCAATCAGAGATTAGCTACGAAACTCCTGGGCGTTCTTTATAAGGGTGACCGATTGGATTGGACAGCAAAAAAAACTCTGTTCTCTGCTGTGAAATCAATTCCCCGTGGTTTGGAACCCACCTAAAGCTGTAGGTCCAACTCATCAATCAATATCATCCAATTCATTACCCACACACAGGTCTCAGACCTATGTGGGCTTTATCCTCCGAATAAAAACTTCTGATTTGATATAAATAGATTTCCTTCCTAGCATCATTATTCACTCAACAGTTACTTTTTTAACTCAGAAAACTGTTCAATAAATCCAAACTGAATGAGCTTAGCCCATTGATTATCAGAGAAAAATTTTTATTCCTGTGATATTGAACGTTACAATAATAATTTTTTCCTACAGTGACCTGAAAAAGTGCCTATTTTTGCACTAACTGTAGCTCGCAAAATAGTCTATTCCTGCACCAGTGCGGGAATAGTTATTTATGCATTAAGAGCGTGAAGCGCGACTTTATCGCTCGAGCCAAAACATTTACTGCGCGACGCGTAGCGGAGCGCAGTAATTTTGTGAGAGCGATAAAGAAGCTTCACGCGCGAATTGCATACAATATTTTTCCTAAAACTGCAGTTCTGGATTCCAACACAATAAAAGCTTTTAGTTTGTAACATCACAGACCATGCGCGGATTTGGTTAGCATTCGCCATTGTTGAGGTTATGTGAATTTCACGGATTCCATGATCCACCAATGAGAAGGCAACAAAATCAAAACAGAAGCGTAAAGAAAACAGCTGGCGAGCGTAATAGTTATTTATGTATTAAGAGCGTGAAGCGCGACTTTATCGCTCGAGCCAAAACACTTACTGCGCGATGCGTAGCAGAGCGCAGTAATTTTGCGAGAGCGATAAAGAAGCTTCACGCGCGAAATACATACAATATTTTTCCTACAACAGCAGTTCTGGATTCCAAAACAATAAAAGTTTGTAGTTTGTAACATCACAGACCGTGCGCGGATTTGGTTAGCGTTCGACTTTTTTGAGGTTATGTGAATTTCACGGATTCCATGATCCACCAATGAGAAGACATCAAAATCAAAACAGAAGCGTAAAGAAAACAGCTGGCGAGCGTAAAGTACTTTACCGCTTGCTGAGCAGTAAAGAGGTATTTTACAATTAGTTTTCAGTACGTAAAGAACTACTTTACGAGCAGTTGTAGGAAAAGTACTTTTCGTCATACTTGTAGGTTATGGACAGTTTACCAGTCAAGCAATCAATGTGGTAAACAGCTGTTTACAGAAATCAAAAACAGCTGATGTAATTTGATGATTATTACCGTACACTGTGTGGTAAAAATCATCAAATGATTATTGCCGCACTCTATGGGTGGTTGTGGCTACCACTTCACTGAAAAACCATTTGGTCGAAAGCTAGATCAGCTGATCTAGAACCATTATTGCCACATTTCACCTTGAGTTGGTGTGTTGAGGTTATGTTTGTATAACAATGATTTATAGTTTCTTAGTTCAACTTATCTGCTATTTTAGACTTGTATGACGAAAAATATCGTACGTAACTCGTCCGGGAAGATGTTTACCATACTCGTATGATAATACCGCACTCGACTTCGTCTCGTGCGTTAACTTATCATACTCGTATGTTAAACACCATTTCCCGCACTTGTAACGTAATATACTATTACCGCTTGCTGAGCAGTAAAGAGGTATTTTACAGTTAGTTTTCAGTACGTAAAGAACTATTTTACGAGCAGTTGTAGGAAAAGTACTTTTCCGCACTCCAGATTTGCAACCTAAAAATACAAAATAGTGAGAATGTAATACGCAGGTATTCCCTATTCTGCATTCAAAAATAGGTTGGCTACTCTGCTTCAGCTGTGAAATAGTTGTTGTAGTTATTGTTGAAATCCATTTGATTCGAAGATAGGTTATGTGAGGAATTGTCAGGTTATGTATGTCCTGTTTTGTTCTGTTTAAATTACTTCAATATAAATATAATATAATATATAATATAATATAAATATAATATAATTACTTTATATTCAAAGTAAAAATACTTTAGGAAAAATTTAATGTGTAATACGAGCGCAAAGTATTGTTTCTGCACTCGAGAAACTTTTTTCACTCGCCTTTGGCTCGTGAAAAAACTTTTTCTCTCGATGCAGAAAAACTCTGCTTTGCACTCTAGTTACACAAATAGCTATTATTGAATTTACTCATAATTTAGCAATAAATTAGTCATTTTTCACGTATTTTCGCCTTTTTCCATTACTGATGTAGATGAGCTAAGGTTTGCAGGCTCCTCCCTATACTCAATAACCTCATTTAAAACCATCAAAAGCTATTTAAAATTACATTGCTTTGTCAATTCGATCGTGAAATACTTCTAATGCGAAATAGATTGGCAACGAAATGTACATACGGGTAATTTAATTTAAATTAATTGAAGGTGTATCTACCCTTGAAAATACGAGTAAATATGAATTTACCAACACGTGACGGAAACCATACATGCTCAAATAGCTATCAAGAAACATCCACTGACCACAATAAAGGTTCTCAACACAACAGCGTTCACAGATTTACTGGTGAATGGAAAGGATGATTTTCGATCGAATTATTGTGAGTATGTAACAATGTCGGTATTGTCATTGTTAGTGTCAATGTCATTTTCATTGTCAAGAAAGTTGGTATCTCTTGTGTATGAGCACTAGACAGGTATCTCTTGTTGAAGTTGATAACAGAATTTCCCATAGCGAGCGAGAATCTCCTTTGCCGGCACTGCAATGAAGCCGTTCAAGTCACGCCACAAAGTACAAATTCTCAGACTTGAGAGCTACCAGCTACGAATAAGAAGATCCAAAGTTGACTCTCTGCAAGTTAAGGATGTTTGATTAAATAAATGATAAAAAATTCTATAAAAAGATGGGTGAATTAAATAAATGTTTGGAATACAAGGATGTTTGAGTAAATAGATAATAAAAATTTCTATAAAAAGATGAGTGAATTGAATAATAAATGCTTGGAATGAAAGGATGCTTGAGTAAATAAATAATAAAAAGTTCTATAAAAATATGGGTGAATTGATGAAGTATATGGATGATTTGCATGTTCATGCAAATATAAAGTAATGAATAATTGATACATTATTGTACAACTAAGATCGGGAAGCACCAAATGGCATATTTACTTGAAATTTAATAAATGACAATGAATAGCAAAAGAATAGAATACTAATATTATTTTAACGGTGCACCCTGCGACACTGTTGAACCAATTTTGAATGTGATTTGTTGCTATACCATTAATAAACATTTTTTAACTTAATTAAAAGGTTAAAATAAATATACTGGTTTCAGAGAAAAGTGAAAGAAATAGGAATAGTCTTTGGCTTATTATAGTTAGTCTAATAGGTTTTGGCATAAATTTTGTGTAACAGAAGAATCAATAAAAAATTTCAGACTAATAAATGAGACGCATTCAATTCATGTGTTTTTTGAAACCTTAGTTTCAAGTAATAGATATTTAAAAAAGAGGAACAATAAGGAGATAGTGAACCCTAGTTTCAAGTAATAGATATTTCAAAAAAAGAGGAAAAATTAGAACTAAATCGACAAATTGATTGATTGATGAGTTGGACCTACAGTTTTAGATGGGTTCCGAACCACCGAGGAAGTAATTTTACAGCAGAGAACAGAGTCTTTTTGCTAGCCAATCCAATCGGTCACCCTTACAAAGAGTGCCCAAGTTTTGTAGCTTATCTCTGATTGAACAGATACCTGCTACGGCACTCGGTTATCACTTCCCCAACCATAGCAAAAACCCAATAAAGCATAAACATAGCTATACTAAGAAATAAATTAAAAAAGATTTAGGGGAGCAAAAAGTGGGGTAATTGATAACTGCGCGACTATTATCCTTGAGAACAGCAATAATCATAAATAGCAAAATCAATAGAAAATCTAAATTCGAATGGTTTACAGAATCTAAAAGTAATTTATAGCAGGGACAGATTTGCAAGATAGAGTAAGACTAAGAAATAAAATGGCAAATAATGTTCTTCCAGATGAACCAGAAATTGAAACTTTGAATGAAGAAAGACTTATTAAACAAGGCATTAGGATGAAGGAGTATTGGAGGAGGAAAAGGAGACCAACGTGACTTGAAAGGTGAATGAGGCGGTCTTTAGTAGGCATATACAAAGGAGAAAATAGCAAAATAATAATGAACAAAAAAGTAAAATAATAATTATTAATAGTAGTTTATTCTTTCTTAAAGCTCCGGTTAAAATTCTAACGATTATTTTAAGACCAACTTTTGGAACTCGTAGTATGTTGCGAAGGATAAACTTGATAATATGGAAATATCATTGTATTTATCTATAAATATTGCATATTTTTTCCTGAATGGTTCTTTTAGCGAGCACGCCCAATCAGCTTCTTTGCCCATCATTTTTCCAGAGTGACGTTCCTTGTTTTCCTGAGTCCACTCTCTCCCCTTTCTGCCAATAGCCATTTTCCTCTCCTGAAACTCCAAACTCTGTATTGTTTTTCTGAATATTACTCTGTTTTTTAAGATCCCTGTGTCTATTGAATTGTTTAGTAGGTCATTGTATATTTCTTTAAGCCATATTATCTTATTCTTGTGAGTGTTGATTAGGTCGAAGATCTGTTTTGTTAAACTGATTTGTTTTGTTTTGTTTGTATATTATATGTCCATAGAATTGCAATCTTTTTTTCTTAATTACGTGTGATATTTTTTCTATTTTGGAATAAAGTTCTTAGTTGGATCTTTGTTTATATTCTGATAGTGTATTAACTTTCTTATTGAATATTTTAACATTATTTATTATTTTAATATTTTTAATTAAATCGATTTGTTCTATATTGGCTACCTCTTGAATAATAGTTTCTGAGGCTGTTTTCAGTAAAAAGCATCATTTTCCCTCAAATTTTTCACTGATTTAGGAAAAAAAGACGAAAAGAGTATAAAAGAAGTCAGTTCGAATAAAACGAGCGTGAAAGCAGAATGCTTCAGACGAATTATTAAAATAGGGCTCAGATGTACACTCTGCAGAAGGTTGTCTATTATTAAATAGACTGTAGAAGGCAAGTGGGGTTCATCCCACTACAAATGCTTCTTTGCATCTGGATAAAAAGAATGCAGATGGATTAAAAATGAGGGTACAAGAAAAATGGATAAAAGAGAGCGCAAAAACTCTGAAATAATGATAAGAAGTAATAAACTGATTGTGATCAAAAACTTGATAAATTTCTTGGAATCTTACACACTAGTTACCATAATTACTATATCAATTAGTTGAAGTGAGGCTTAATTTTGATGTGAAAGGAACTCTTGTACACTATAAAAAGCTTCAACTAAATATTTTTCCAGTTGTTTCTTAAATATTTCTATATTTTGAAGACTCTTTATTAACTGCGGTAGCTTGTTGTAGAGTTTCCTATCAATATAACTAGGGTTTTGTTTGAATAAGCTACTATTGTGACGCACCAAGTGATAATCTCCTCGACTTCTTGTATTATAATCGTGTACATCAAAATTTTTGTTAATATCATTCTTTATTACATATAAAGTACCTTCATACACATGTATGCAGGGTACAGTTAGGAGACCAAGTGTTTTGAACAACGGCCTACATGAATCTACTGTAGTTTTCATATAACTTGGCAGCAGTTGGGTTAAGATGTAGCAAGTCCTCCCATCTTCTACACGAACCGCTTTCTTTTGGATCTTAAACACCCATTACTCCCTATCACCATTCGAGCAGTTTTAAAGTAGCTACAGACTATTATTAGTTGGTTTATATATATATATTTTTTTTAATGATCTAAATAATTGTATAAATTTCAAGTTATGAATGTATTACAAATTCGTAAGCTAGAATTAAGACATATTACCTGAGGTTAAGTTAAGAATGGACGAATTTTGTCCAGACTTCGCCATTTTATGTAAATACGTCACTAGGATTTTCTTCAGTTAAAATTAATATCATTTGCTGTACATTTGCTACCTATGCGACGGTAATAATGCTAAATTTAAAATCATTTAAGAAATTTTGTAAATTTACATAAATAAAGTGTTCTAATCTAATCTAATCACCTATCAAGGTTTTGTTTTGATGAATTACCCCATACTAAGATAGCTTACCTAATAAATATGTATAACCATCGTAAAATCAAACACGTATTGTGCTCAAGTTAATATGCTCAAGCAAATTTACCAGGAATTTAAGGAATGTAACTGAATTTGTGTACATAGAAGAGAAATTAGTAAAGAAGTTAAGAAATGCTGACAGAAAGCACAGTGTTGCTAATGTTGGTAAACGGTGATCATGATTTTCACCTATATCGAAAATTTTACAAAAATGTTTGAAAATCATAATATTTTCTCAATGAAATACTAATAATTTTTTTACATTATATTCTCTACAATGGAAAGTGATAATGGAAGACATTATCCAGGTGGAAAAAGTCACCTATTTGATGTCAAATTACTGAAAGGAATATTATAATCACAATTATTGAGAATATTCAAGGGTATGAGATTTTCATATAGGTTATAATTATATTAGGGAAGTGATAGCCGTGAGCCGTAGCAGGTATCTGTTCAATCAGATAGAGATAAACTGCGTTCTCCTGTGCACTCTTTGTAAGGGTGACCGATTAGATTGGCCAGCAAAAAAGGCACTGTTCTCTGCTGTAAAATCATTCCTGGTTGTTCGGAACCCACCTAAAACTGTAGGTCCAGCTCATCATCCAACTCATTACCCACGTACAGGCCTCAGACCTATGTGGGCTTCATCCTAAAAAAAATATGTACGATTGAAAAACAATCATATAACTATAGAAATGAAAGTACGTTGTGCGTTTAGATAAAGGAATGGAATATGCGGAGAAATGAATTGCTCCATGCCTTGAAATGTCAAATACAGTAAAGTTAATGTGTCTTTCTTGGGTGCCTAATGTGATGTGAACATCATTTTGAATGAGAAGAAGAGATTTACAACTTTTCGATTAGGAAACAAACATGAGGTTATTTACGTTGTACGTAAATAAAAGGCATTTACGTCACTTGTTGCCTTTCTCCTATTAGTCTCGCATTACAGAAGCCGTGGGAAATTGGGGAGATTACGACAGTTATTCGCAATGATTACGGAGTTCATTTGAAAGAGGAAGCTGAAGATTTGTTTTGCTGGAGAGGAAAAACAGGAGTGAAAAGGAAAGTAAGGGATAATGAAATAAAAGAGCCTTGGTTGAAAGAATTGCGAGGGAAATTCACTTAGCGTGCGAATTTAACGTTAAAACACAACAGTCTCAACTCCATTTGAATTGCTGAAAGTCGTTAATCCTTACAGTCTTTTATTTTCTTTATATTTATTGGAGGTATGAGTTCCATTAAAGGTCTGAGAATCGTGAGAGATTTGTGTTTCCTCTATATTTCTTGTTTATTCTGAGTTTGACGGAATGTAGATTTGTACGATACAAAATGAAAATAATCTGACTTGGGCTTGATGTTCTAATTTATTTTGGATTAACTCCATTATTGTTATTGAGTTTCATATTTTTCTTAATAAACAATAAATGTTGTATTTTCATATTTTTGGATTAAGGATTTTTAATAATTAATTCTCAACTGTAGGTCCAACTTATCAATTACCATCATCCAATTATTATTATTATTATTATTATTATTATTATTTTGTCACATGAAACCGCATTATGATGAGCATAGCTCTAGTGGTGTATGACACGTCAATGCAATTTCAGTTACATAGCCATTAGGTTACAGCAGGTACAGTTGTCAAATTACTATTAAAAAAAAATGAAGGAACCTTTTTTAAATTCTATTTTAAGTGCTAAACATGGACCGTCGCGCGTATCTCGTCATGCCCCAAGACAAGCGCAACAAAGCCATGGAAATCAAGGTGTGTTGCCAGATTTACAGATTTTCCACAATATCGGACATTTATATCTGGCAAAACAGCAGCCCAAGCACTGTGTCGTTACATTTAAATAATCTTTGTGCGATTTGTCGCATCTCATTCTGCTGCAACCAAAGACTGAAAATAAAACCTATTTAAAATATTCAAGATAATTAATTATCTTATGTTAGTCTATTATCTTATGTTCGTTCATCATTCATTTTATTTTATAGACAAAAAAAACAATAATAATTAAGTTAATTCAAACATGTGAGTGCTTTGAGCCGGATACGAGAAATTCAATTTATAATGGACTCTATCTAATATCTCTACTAAATTTCCAATTATTTCCTATTTTATAGGGTCAAAATGAATTTGAAAACAAACTGTAGCATTCTCCTATTGTGTATGGACAGGCTTCAATCAACAAATCCTTTAAAGCTGCAATGAACACATTATAGCTATTGATAATTTTCAATTTATTTGGAAGGCAATTAAAAACCTTAAGCCCAGCATAATGTGGTCCCCCTTCTAGTAATGTGAGTCTGTGTGTTGGATATTGTAAATTTGTTGTCTTATGTCTTGTGTTGTAATTATGGGAAAGGTTGTCCTCCATAAATTTTCCCCTATTTTTATAAACATAAGAGGCTATCTCAAAAAAATAAAGAGCCGGTACAGTGAGGAGTTTCTGCCTTTTAAAAATCGGTCTACACGATACTCGGGAGTGCACCCTCTCAATCAACCTTATTGCTTTCTTCTGTCTACGAAAAATTGTCCGAATATTGGTTTCACTACAACCCCAAAATATAATACTGTAGCGAATATGGGACAAAAAATAGCCGTGGTAGACAGCTAGAGAGGTCCTGACATTTGCAACCCTCGCTATAGTTCTTAAGGCAAAAAGAGCTCTAGATAATTTAATATCAAGCGCCCTCAAATGAGTATCCCACTTCATATTTTTCTGCAGCTCTACTCCAAGAAACCGACTCAATCCTGAGGAATGACATTCTTCTCCCCTACCAGAATAGATATTCTCAACAAAACCCGTAGGACCTCCAATTGTAGAAAATTTTACAAAATTTGTTTTAGCCAGATTCAACTTAAGATAATTGCAACTGAACCAGTGACTCAGTTGGTTCAGTACTCGGACTGCCTTTCCTTGTACCTCACAATCATTCTTGTCTTCTATAAGCACCGAAGTATCATCGGCATACAAAATCAGATCTGAGTCAACACTGTGAGGTAGGTCATTAATGAAAATATTAAAAAGGATTGGACCTAGAATTGATCCCTGAGGAACACCACGTAAAGTCCTCTTCCACTCCGATGTAACCATACAGCCATTTCCTGTCTTCAGTCTAACTGCCTGAAATCTATCAGACAGATAAGATTTGAAGAACCTCAATGATTTGCCAGTAAATCCAATTTAATTACTTTAATTCAAAATTTTACTGTATTGAGCAATATGATTGCTCAATTTTTCACGTCTCAAATCACGTCTTTTGCCCAAAAAGGGAAATAAAAACAATTTGTTCGTTGCCTAACTGCAGATTCTTCTATCAAATTTCTCCTAATATTTTGAAGTAGTAAATCAGATTATGATTATTGTTATTATTATCAGAGAACATTCAACATTACTTAGAAGTTTTTGGCTTCTAAAAATCCAATTCATAAACATTTCACTGGTGAGAATTGAAAAGAGTTGAAAAATCGGCAATAATTCATCACCATCTCACAATTTATTCTGTTTTAAATTGTCCACAGTTTTGACAACACATCTTTATCAATCAATTAATTATCGACACATTAGATGTCGGCATCTCCCCAATTATACAATATTTCTCAATCATATTATCGTATCCCGCTAATAAGTCAGATAGTCTCAAACTCTTCAGTGATGATAAGTGAAGGAATAATTTTGCATAATGAACCAACCTGGAACTTCATTATTATTCTTCTCGACTGGTTGATTCTGCCTCAACTCGCCTCCTATCTAGTGTTCATCTGATAACTGTATGTTAATATTGTAAAGTTTCATCTTCTATGCATAAGAAATTTGATTGTTTTCACCTGAAGATATTCAGAGGCACACCCAATTGTGAAAATATACTTGCTCCATCCCATGTTGTGCAATTAGTATTTTCGAATTTTCTATGGGCGTAAGTTTGTTGAGTGTTCTTGGTACTCTGAAAGCAACCTATACAGCTCATATTATTTTAGAGTGTGCGTTCTTTTGTTTCACAAAGAGTAACTTATTCAGTTGGTGTTGGTACTAATTATATGTTGAGCTTGTATTATTATGCTTTCAGTGGTTTTGAGGTATATTCTCTCTTCATTTGTATCGTGGCTTATAAAGTTTTGCTCCAAAAGCATCTCTTCAAACTTCTTGCTCAGAATTGTTGAATCTTATTCTCGAATTTGCCACCGATACTGTAATGATACTTCATGCAACATGCAACGATTGTATTGTGACTGACTTTACACCACAAGTGAGATGTAAAGGTGTAAAGATGAAAAGTGAAATTTAAGTGTGATGTCCTAAGCATCTCAAAATCTCTCAACAAAATCTATATAATCTATAAGAATGTTGCCATCTAAATGTTCTTGAATATTTTAATTTTTTTTAAACATTTTTATATCTTTAATATTTTTCAAATTCTGTAATAGTTTCATCCAAATATCTCAATTTTACACATTTAATTCTTCTTCAGCCATTTGTTATATCTATAATTAATTTATCTATTATGATTTTGTTCATCTATTATTTTTACATTATCTCCCTTATATTTTCAGGTATTCATAATTAAATTTCTTGTAATCTTTGAAATTTGTACTTTGTTTCTGTGTTATGAGGACAATAATGGGATCATTCCGGTGTCCTCATTGATTATAATCTCTTAATAAATAAATAAACATCTTATAGACAAATACGATTACCAATATAATTTATTCGTTCAGTTTAACTTACCGATCAATCGAATAACTTACCCACACTAACATAACCTAGAAAGCGTGTTTGTTAATTGGATCTGGTATTAAAATTCAAATTGATTTCGAATTTTTTGAATCAGCTGATTTGACTATTGCAATATTATTCATTTCGACATTAAATTTTTTTAAATAGTTTTTTTGCAACTGCTTTTATAAGACGTGAATAAATTCAGCTGTATTGACATCACGTCTTATATCTATTTTATAACTGTAGCCGTAGGTGAAAAATCTAAAATAATATAATACTAGTTTCCAATGCATGTCATTATCGAAATACTCAGTTTAGTCCCATGTTATTAATTTATCAAATTAAGAATCACTATACTATACCACAGCCTTCTTTTAAGTAAAAAGTAGTCTTTATTTGTTTTTAACAAAATATTAAATAATAATTATGATTCATATTAGTTGGTGACAACTCCATTTACTTCATGAAAATGATTGGTCGTATTAGAATCGGTGGAACGTAATCCTCATGAATACATTATTTGATTCAAAATTCTCTCCATTAAATTAATACTGGCTGCAGGTAATTTATAGCTGTAGTTTGTGCTAATTCTGTTCACTTAGGCCTACATAAATTAAAATAATATTCTTGAATTTATTTAATTCTATTCTAATTTATTTAATTCTAATTCAATTTTAATTGAAATTCGAAGTTGTTAAATTTACCATAAAAAGTTGATAAAAAGATATCAGTCAATTTCAGAATGAGCTATTTCTATTTGTATGAGTGTATGCTCGATAACAAATAAAAGTTAATTGATTTGGATTGATATTAGAAAAAAATTAATATTTTTGTCAGATTTTGGTGAAAATCTCTATCATTGTGTTTGAAAAGAATATCTTGATAATTTCTGTTTGTATTAGTATTTGGGAATGCTGTGGCTAATTTTCTTTAAATTTTGATTTATGAATAAACATTTTCTTTTGCAGACCTGCAGTTCCCGATCGATGTTAGCGGAGTGCAGAAGGACCATCCGTTCTTGGAGCCGGACTCTCTGCAGTCGCTCTTCAGACGTCTGCACGCACTCAACAGGTGTGCCAACATGAAGGTCGACAATCTGCCAAAAGCCACGGTGAGATATTATTCAATAATTCAAATGTTATAGATTTTTGATGCTTTCCATGACGAAATACTTTATGAACAATCTAATAGCAAACCTGCAGTCCTACATAGGACAAACAAGTAGATCATTCAATAGACGAACACATCAAAGCACTACATTCCAACACTCAGAAGCGAAATGCAGTATAAGTGAGTAAAATTTAGATAGAAATACAGAATTAGTTTTGATATTAGATTGTGATATTTTTTTGTAGATTACGTCTTGAGACTCCAATTAAGGAGTATAAGGCAAGTCAAATTAACAATTATACTATTCCTGGATTTCTTGTTCCTTGACGAACTGCGTTGTTAATATTAACTTTTTAAGTGAATTCAACGACTTGCAGTCAAATTTTTATTAAAATAAGTAGTATTTCATTTACTTCTGTACCTTCTGGCCTACAGAAGTAAGTGAAATACTACTTATTTTAATAAAAATTTGACTGCAAGTCGTTGAATTCACTTAAAAAGTTGAAATTATACTATCTTATATACTAGTTACCATAATGACTATATTAATTAGTTGAGGTGAGGCTCAATTTTGATGTTACAGGAACTCTTGTACACTATAAAAAGCTTCAACTAAATATTTTTCAATTGTTTTTTAAATAAAGTATTTCTATATTTTTAAGACTCTTTATTAACTGCGGTAGCTTGTTGTAGAGTTTCCTATCAATATAACTAGGGTTTTGTTTGAATAAGCTACTATTGTGACGCACCAAGTGATAATTTCCTCGACTTCTTGTATTATAATCGTGTACATCAAAATTTTTGTTAATATCATTCTTTATTACATATAAGGTAGCTTCATACATATACTGTACTGTATAAGCAGGGTACAGTTAGGAGAGCAAATCTCTTGAACAACGGCGTACATGAATCTAATCTATTAACTCTTTCCATACACCTAATAGCTTTCTTTTGGATCTTAAACACCCTATCAAGGTTTTGTTTTGATGAATTACGCCATACTAAGATGGCATACCTAATATGTGACAGTATGAGCCCATTCAATTGATGTCAGAAGTAAAAAAAGTGTAACAAAGGACCGGGATTTCTCTCCTTACTAAGCGACATTATTATATTACCTCTCAAAATGTTGAGCCTCGGTCCAACTACGCCAATTCAGACAAACGAACAGGTTAGTAATACACTACAATTGATGCTTTCGGTGTAGGTTCCTTTATCAAAAGCATCAATTGTAGTGTGTTCCTGACCTGTCCGCTGTCCAAAACCGCGTAGTTAGTTGAATACCGAGGCACTGAACTAGCACTTTGTATATGCTAGTTGTAATGTTGCAAAACTCATTATTAGGACTGATGTTTTGACAGGTAATCCTGCTATCGACTCATTAATACGAGAAAATTAACACAGAAGTAATACTTGTACCTAACGTACATTTAGTTTGATTGGCCTCTACATTATGTACATTTCCAGAAATAATCCAATTTCCAAATTTATTTATAGATATTGGATGCATTTCAATTCACTTATTAATTATAAGCCTTGAAAATAATACATTGAAGCCTTGTTCTGATAATGCCAATTTTTGGGCTTTTTGTTTGGCATGTGCTGCACTGCATATAATTCCCCTTCTTTAGTAATTGATTGGAAAACAGTTTTCTACAATTGAATAGTTAGTTTGAAGTAACTGACATTTTAATAAACTGACAATTATACAGGAACGGAATAGTGGAACTGAATAGTAGTAAATACACAGTAAGTAGAACACTACCCAGAAAAGTTTCTTATTCAGCAGATTCTAGTATTAAATAATATAATATTTAGCGTTTGTCAGCCATTTCATGTTTTTTCCAAATATATTTTTTCTAAACAATTTATTGATGTTAAATGCATTTAAAAGTCCTTCCTCACATACCAATGTGATAAATGTGCAGTAATAGTGACCCTACCATAATTATTTCAATTTCAAGCCGATCAAGCAGGGGTTTCTTGTATACATTTTTCTCGCCTGAAATCCACCCTTTGACTGTTACAATAAAGATGAAAATAAAGTAAAACACACCTTTCCTTACTTAGGGCTCAAATATTACATATATATATATATATATATATATATATATTATATCAATAGTTATGATTTTCTCAGGTTTAATCATGCCTCATTGCTGGGGCTATTGCTATTTAACCCTTCTCATTATTTTCTCATCAATTTTACTTCCTGACTCATATAAATGATGTCTTCATTAATTTAGAATACTGTAAAATTAGTTTTGGATATCAAAAAATCAATTATAAACACTAAAAATTCAAAAATTTTGTTACGAGTACTTCAAATTCAATTTTAAACAAATTTAAACTTTTTTTGCACAGGGTGATGACTCAGATGAAGACGACCAATGTGCTTTAAGCGAGAACTGGACGTTCCAGCCGGAACTGAGGCGTTGGTCCCGCGTCTGCGAAGTTACCGCGCACAGGTTGCAAGCACTGCAAGGTTGGTATCACTGCTACTGCTCATAAAGTTCATATGCATTTAAATATTTCACAGATTTTAATAGGTATGAAACATTTAAAAAATTTCATCGATCTTGAACGAAATGGTAGTATTTGCTTTGAGGTTATATATACTGCAGTTGGAAGTTATAGCATTCTATCACTTAAAGTAGAATCAGATAAATTAATATTTTTTATGTCAACAATGTGTGTGGAGTAATCAAATCAAATCAAAATTGATTCAGATTCTTCTTTGACATATACAAACAAAAGGGTTCAAAAGTAAAAAAATCCATTATATCTGCAAGGAACAATCCTGTGCGCAGGTAAGAGTTGCTGAGAAAAATAAATAAATAAACAATGAATATAGAGATAAAACAGTGGACAGAGAGAAAATAGAAGAAGATGAAGGAAGAGATAGAAGAAAAGGAGGGGGTTGATGGAAGCGTAAAATAATAACAAAATAGTGATAATCATTCAATTACAGAGGCTCTTGAATATTTCCACTTTCCAAAAGGTCGGGTATGAGTTATTACTCATAGTTGAGTTATTGCTCTAGTATGTTTCAAGAAAGGTGAAACAGACACAATAAAGGAAGATTTAAGAAACACAAGCTCATATCAGAAACGTAAGAAATCAGTTTATGTCTTTGTATCAATTTACATGCAATTTATTGATTACATTACGTTGAATTGAAAATTTTATATTTAAACGCCCTTTAAAAATTCAATCTTATTTTCAGAAGTATCCAACTTGCAACCTCAATGTTTATACTACTATATTGTGATCAAGATCATCACTACTCCCGAAAGTTTCAAGATACATTTTGAATACTCTGCAAATTTAATACTTTTATTCAATCACATTGAATTTGAAAACAATTCATGTGAAAAATCCTCTGAATTACAAAATCAAAACAATCTTCGGGTGCAGCAGTATTAGAGGCCTACAATATAGAACCTCTTGTAAAACAATATTAATGCAGAAAGTTCTAAATATGTTTAAAAAAAAATTATTTGAAAAATCTTCTGAATTTAAAAATTAAAACAATCTTCAGGTGCAGCATTATAGGCCTACAATATACAACTTCTTGTAAAACAATATCAATGTAGACACTTCTAAGTATGCTGGCGCAGTAGAGCATCCAGTACTCATGAAATCAAACACACGTGGTGGAATGGCGATATTTACACTGTTCCTGTCTGTCATACACCATTCCTCAGCATATAATTGTATAACTCTTTTCCCGCTATTGATACTGGAAAAGTGGAAATAACCGCCAAAAAAATTAATATTTCATCTAGTCAGGTTAGTTGATTTAGCGATAACGATTATCACCGAGTATTGAATTCTCCTATGTACAAGCACCATTTGAAAGTTTTTTTGATCTTAGGATCTTAGAAGTTGATCAGATGCTTCACTGTGCAAGTACTTTTACAAGTTTTAAGATTTTAGAGCCCTAGTTATGAACGTTCCTTGTGTGTCTCTTGGCTTGAGGAACTCTTGAAATGCGGCACTTGGAATAGCGGTATTTCAAGAATCCCTCGAGTTAAGAGACACTGAAGTAACGCTCATGAATATGGCTCAGTCAAGATCCACCAAGTTCAAGATAAGAAACAGATGCTAGCACCCTAAATTGTCAAGATTGCGACATTTCCCAAGAAAATCAAAACTGTGATTTTGATTCAGATTGGATTTCTTTTGCAAAATCAACAATTCAAAACTTTCAGGTGTGGCTCAACAGCAGCAGCAACAGGGAGGCAACCAGTCATCTCCAGGCTCACACGACAACAGTCCCGTTGTGATAAGGTACGGCAGTTTGCCGCCAGGAGCGCTGACCACCGACAGCGAACTGCTAGCGTCGCGATTCCGACGCTCAGGTAGCGAACGGCTGCGAGACGGCGCCAAGGCGTTTCTCAGGCGTGTCGAGAGTCTAAAGTCGCGGCGCAGGAAACGACACAATAGGGAGGGTGTCGTTATATCAGGGCCACAGGTGAGGGCTGACAACTTAATATTTAATCTGTGAGTTTTACTTGACGAAATACTTGATGAATAATCTAATATCTGAAATCTAATAACAAAACTGACACTGTATTTCTATATTCTATTCCAGTATAAGTGAGTGAAAATCATATATTAAATAGAAATACAGTGTCAGTTTTTTATATTAGATTAATATTCTGACTCTTAATTAAGTCATGGTCTGAAAAACATTTTTTCCTTGATATAATTTCTATGAGATTCTGTAACCTTAGAAGATGAATGGAGAAAAATCGCAAGCTATGAGTGGAAATGAAGATTTTTTGAGTTGAAGCAAGGAAATTTTGAGGGTTACAAATTGAGTTAGACTGTAGTTGGTGGTGTACTAGATAAATGGATTTTTCTGAGAAACTTCATCAAATTACTTTCACATATTTTGAAGTATGAGTACTGTATTAGTTTCTCGTCTCATCAACCATGTTAATTTCAGGGTTGAGTGGTAGAGACTTGAGTTCTAACTCCGTTAAGGCAGTTAATCAATCAAAGCTCCCACTTAAAACCATTTCAGAAAATTCATGTGAAAACATATTATTGTATTATAAACATTTTTTTTTTTGTATACTTTCTGTTCACAACAAACCTTATACTTCATGTATAGACTAGAATTTTACTCTCTTACTATAAAAATGTGTACTTTATATTATTAATATATAAAGGTGAATAACCAAAGAATGATGTTTATATCTTGTTCTCTGTATTCTACAATGAATAATCAATCAATTTTTATTCATTAAAATACATCAGTGGTTTCACTAAACCTGCAGGTTTTTCAGTAGGTGCCCATACAAAATAATTATTAGTACAACAAAAACATTTCAATAAATACATAAAAAAGAATTAATTAAATTATATAATTGAGAATAATTGTCTAGTTTAGAAAGTAGTAGAGTGTTACAGTAAAAAACATATGATGTTGAAGATCCATCTTGTTTCCACTAATATGTAATAAAAACTTAAAAAACACTTTTAAGTGGAAATTAATCCACGTTATGGCGTGACGGCCGTCTCACTCTGTTTTCAAGAGCATCGTCAGACGACCCACAGACTCTTGACATCAGAGTGAGACGGCTGTTACGCCATAACGTGAGTTGATTTCCACTGAAAAGTGATTTTTAAGTTTTTATTAAAAAACATATTATTCACGTGTTATTATTTGAAAAATAGATGAAACATATAGAGAAATAGGGTGGACGTTTATCGAATTATTACTCCAATAACACAAAAATGAGTGTCAAGAAGTATTGATTGATTTTTCAATTTCACAAGGGTACCAGATTTTTCGATCCCTACACTCATCTCTACTCCTCCTAATCATTAGTATTTTTTCTTTTCTGTAAAATTATAACGTACTTCTGGATCTAAATCAAATGTCCTGTGAAAAACCACATACTTTACATGCCTTGAATTCCTCTTCCATCATAGTAATAGATTGTCATACGAAATTCTCCAAAGTATATTTATTTCCGATTGGAATATAATTTTCAGTCGTTTCTGTTACCCTTATCTATACTTTTTGGTAATTAAAATATATTTAATATGCTTGACTGCTTGCCGTTTTGCAGTTGTTGGATGTAGCGTCAATGCAGCAGAGAATGAAGGACATGAACTGCATCGACGTTTCGCCTCCGGACTCGCCCAACACCTACGCCTCAGATGAGAAGAGGCCTTTCCGGCGGCTGCTGTCGCTTTCCAGGCCTGACTGCGATTCAGGCGCACTCTCTGATTCAGAGGTGTCCTGGAGACAGCACTACCTAAAAGACGCCAATAGTAATCACACAAAGGTGCGCCTTCACTTAATATAATAGTAGAATTGCATCCAGTCGATATTGCATTTTAATTTTGATGAAATAAATGCTGATGAAATAATTTTAGATATTAAATGAGAATTCAAAAATCATTCTGCCTTGATTCATTTACAATAATCATTATTTTTCTTACTCATTTTCATTTAAACATTAATCTATTTTTTTTCTTTGTAGGCTTAGACTGTATGGTGAATCTGTATTGAATTTATTTAACTTTCTTAGTAATGGCGAAGGTGATATTGTGGAAGGTATCCATAATGAAAAATAAGACGAAATTGTCACAACCACATTTGTTAAAACTTCGAGAAAGTTTTAATAAATGTGGTTGTGACAATTTCGTCTTATTTTTCATTTGAATTTATTTGTTGAAGAGGTATTGAGCATGTTCACTTTCTTCAAAATAATCACTAATAAAAAACAGGATCTTAATGTTCTGTGATCTTCCACATTAATTCAGATTAAAGTAAGAAATGACATTTGAATAGAAAACGTTGCACCCAATATCTATTTGAACAGGTTGACCGCCTTCTTAAGTGATGCTCTGAAGATAAGGAAAAAGCTGGAGTTTAATTATTAAGAAAAATAGTTTCTGTATTTGTAGTATTATTAGATAATTCATGTTTATTTAGCGTACTATTTAGTAATTTTTCTCCAGAAAAATGGAGAAGCCGACTCCTGGCAGACAACCTTCGCAGTTATGCCATTATAATGCCTTAATTTTATTTATTATCTCTTATTTTTATTTTCTTAGTTTGTAGATGCAATGGTTCTTTATTTGTTGTCTTGAATGTATTTATTTTCATTCAAATTAATAAATAAAATAAATTTTTATCATGAAATTTTGCTATTAGTTCTACAATTATTTTAGTTCCACAATATTGATTATTGATGAAGTATACAACAATAATACAATACGTGAGTTTACTGATCATTTCACCACGAATCAAACAATTAATATCAACTCCTCCAACTCTTTGACACAGTAGAGTATTTATTTTGAAAAAACCATGACAAATCCGTATACCCCTTTCACAGGAGGTCACTGGATGATATAAATATCTTGCTATCTAGAAGTATAATAAGCTAGTTTGTAAGCTAGATCCGGGAATAAGGAAGAATATGCTGAAGATATGTATGAAGAAGTATGTAAGCCAGATCGTGAATGTTGCAAAAATGAAGAAACCAACAAAAAAAGCAAGGTGGCAGCTATTAGAAAAGAAATGGATGCAGAATGTAGGAGAGGATTTGTGGATGATGAGAGTGAGAAGATGAAGTAAAAATGCTGAAAACGAGACGTTTGCTGACAAATTTCAATGAGACGGATACCCATATTCAACTATATTCACAGTGTGAGATTATTTATTACACTGAAGAATACTATGTACTTATTCGAATAATACACTAGTACACGTGCTGACAGTACAATGCAAAATAAACAAAAAACTCGCTTAGAAGATGGAAAACGTCAAATGTCAAAAATTGATGTGAGCCAGTAGTCAACAACGTTACAGTCATTGAATATTATATGAATAATTTATGTGCTGTTTATATTACCCTTACAGCTACAGCTACGCGTGACTCCTCAGACCTCAGATACCAACAGTATGTTTTGGTCTCAAGAGTGGACTACGCAGAAATCTATAATATCTAAGAATATTTTTGTTTTGTTTGTTGCAGGTTCTCGAGTTAGTAGATGTAAATAGTAGTGGCAAGGAGGGAGGTAGCAGTAGTGGTAGTAGTACAGGAGGAACTGGCCGGAGGCCTGTGTCCAGAAGAGGTAGCTTTACTAGTTCAAGTCTCGAAGGAACACCAGTTAGGGCCAAACAGACTGGTAAGCATACAAAACAGATATAAGTTTATTAAATTTCCATCAAATATGATTTCTTAAACGTGTAAAAATCATGGATAATTATTATGATACTGAAACTATTCACTTCCTTTTTATGAAAAATTCAACGACTTTCTGTCAATTTTAATTGAGAATAAATAATAATTTTACTCACTTTTTGGCCAAACGTTTTCGACTCGTGGAGACTCATCATCAAAGGCCTTTGAAGGCCTTTTCCAAAAAGTGAGTAAAATATTTTTTATTCTCAATTTAAATTGACTGCGAGTCGTTGAATTTACCATAAAAAGTTCATATTAACAACGCAGATCGTTATGAAACAAGAAATCTAGGTATCTACATCCCTTAAGCTTTTGCGTTTTCATAGTTTTCAATTTTCAACTTGGTTGATAATAATGTTTTTGGTTGAAATCTTATATGATTGAAGACATTAATGTCGTCTATGACTTTTCATGTAAGCTACTTTTAAAGAGAAATTGTTTTGGAAATGTATTTAGTTGTTTATGAATACGGGCGAGCTCCCTTATAATATTAATTAGAGTGGAAAATTGATAGATTTCCGTTATGAAAAACATATAACTAGAGGGCAATTAATTGAAGCTACTCATTGAAGGCGTCTAAATTGATTACAGTAGGTATACTATTCACTTCTAAAAGCTTAGCTCCTCCATTAAACTTTCATTGGAGTGGGAAATAATTGAATTTCAATATGAAAAACTTTCAATTGAAGGTATTTATCCAAGACTTTTGAATTGATTACAGTATATCATTATAATATTATTTTCTAAGTGACTGATTTTACGTATTTACGATTTTAAGTCTGAATGACTCAACCTGAAGCCTCGAACCTCACTATCATGAATTTGATGTGTCCTCATAACTCATAATTCATCACTGCTGAATGATTGATGCTTTGTTTCAGATTCAAAACTAAAAGATGTAGAAATGGAAAGTGCTGAATCAAATAGTAATGTAGCTGATAGTGATTCAGAGACGATGCCTAGGAATAAGTGAGTATTGTTAAATTATGATTTTTGTTGTCATATACTTGATAGCTCCTCCATAACTTCCTTTGAAGTGGAAAACTAATAGAATTTTAATGACCTCTTGTTTTGTTAATTATTATGCTTTTTCAATTTCTATACTGTATATGTAGGACCTCTTGTTTTGTTTATTAGGCTTTTCCAATTTCAATATATGTAGGACCTCTTCTTTTGCTAATCAGGCTTTACCAATTTCAATATATGCAGGACCTCTTGTTTTGTTAATTAGGCTTTTCCAATTTCAATATATGTAGGACCTCTTGGTTTGTTGATTAGACATTTCAAATTTCAATATGTATAGGATCTCTTGTTTTCTTAATTATTAGGTTATTCCAACTACATCTACTCGTTTCATTGGTAATCTTCATGTACAGAGTGAGAATGAATTGTTGAGTGTATTCTTTATTATGTTGAGTAAAAAATAGTTTACTCACATGCACATGTTTGTAAATTTATTCAAAAGACAATATCAATATTCACAATTCATGTGACAGAAAATCTCTACATTTATTCTGCTAACTCTTTGTCTTTTTATTTTACCAACCATGGCCTTTATTGAACTAACCGCAACTCGTCCACCCCTGCTCATATCGTAGCAATAAAACAAGCAGTGCTCATTGTTGAACATCTCAAATTCTAGCACCCGCATAAACCTCTGTTACAAGAATAGGAGCGCTATTGCAGTTTATGTTCTGTTCAATAACTCGTCCTCTGAAGAAGGTTGTAATGGATTAATAAAAATATATACTCATGTAGAAATATATCAGACTTCTGATTTTTTGTCGTTAAAACTTTTTTAAATAGTTTTTTCTAACCAATTTACTGCCTCGTGTTCACATTTTTTTATTTATGAATAAAATAGGCTCAAATTTTTTTGCTCATTTTGTACTATTAACAACTTTGCAGTAAAAATTTCGACAGTTACTTATCTATATCGTCTGACAAGAATAAATAAGATTATGCTAGTGCTTGCAGCCCAAAGAATAATCAACTATTTTCTCCAATGAATTTCAATAGCAGCAAGTTTAGTATTATTTTCGACTCGAAAGTTTCAATCAAAATTTTATATTTTGAATTCTTTTCAATTGATCTATTGTTTTTTTCTAGTGAATTTTTAAAATTTTAATTGAAAAGAAACGTCATTTTTTCGAATAGAGGTTTTTAGTAAATCTAAATTTTTAGTGTGGAATAACCTAAAAGTTTTGGATGAAATAGCTTAATCAAAATTTGTGAAGAGAGCAATTTTGGACTCTGGTATATTGCATTTTTACATTTATTGTTACTTTGTCTATATAAATGAATAGAAACTCATCTGCTCAAGTTATTCATCTTTGTTTTGCTTGGATTGCAGATCGGTAGTTAGATGGCACAGCTTCCAGCGCGGCTCTGTGCGACCTGACTCGTATTCGGGTCGGTCGATTAGCTCGCTATCCTGTGGTCAGATGCTTGTCATGCGGAAACTCGCCCTGCTCAAGCTGACTGCCATCATGGAAAGGTATTGTCCCACGCATCGCACCGGCTGGAACTGGGAACTGCCAAAGTTCATTAGAAAAATTAAAACGCCCGATTACAAAGGTAAGCTGCTTTCCTTATACAGTATTAAGAATTCAAACCAAATTTGTTCTTTAATCACTCAGATACCTTTATTCAATAATTTATTCGTTTGCATCTATAAAAATGTATAAAATATGTTATGAATTTATTAAATAAGTCAACTTCATCCTCCGAAAAAAAGAAGAAAAATTTCCATTGGACACTATGATAGACACACTATGACCTTAGCCAAAGTTTAAAAGTAATATTAAAGTCATAGAATTAATATGACGTAATTATGAAGGAAATCGTACAATTTATGAATAAAATTAATTGAATTCAATATGCTAAGTATTAAAACACTTCACTGTTTTAAAAGTGTTTTCGTTTAAAATTTCCATTTGAATATTTTATTCTTGTATTTAAAAGGTATTCTTATTAAAAACGATGAAAATTTTCATCAGAAATCAAGTAGTTTCTTATCTCTGATTCTAATTGAAGGGATGGGCAATGCATTTTTAGTTGATGATTTTCAAATCATTCTCATGACAGGTTCATAAATACAGACTTGAGCGTGGTTAAATCAGCGCCTGTAAGTTGTCATGAAGTTACAATGAATAACTAGGATCGGCCTCATTTTGTTTCAAAACCATATATTATTGTAGAATAATAGCCCAGTCAAACTAGACAAATCGAGAAAAAACATTTCTCTATCAATTGTTTCTCTTGATGGCCATTGAAATGCTCGTCTATAAAGAAAGTTAATTTTGAAAAATTTAAGAGACGGCATTTGCTAGAAAATAAAATATAAAATTTATAATCGAAAATAGACCTTTCCTATTATCGATTATAGTTCAGCAAGCACTCATCATACGATACCTTGACTAGGTGATGTCATAAAAATACAAGTGATAGTTGGAATCCGTTATAATATTATCCAAAAAAAATTAAATTGTACCCTTCACAAAATATCAAAAATAGTGCTAAAATGTTACATATTCATACTATATTACGAGGACAAGTGATGTTTTAGTTACTTAAATTTTCAATACTATAATTTTGCAAGACAGTCCAAATTAATTTAGTTAAATATTTAATTTTGAAATTTATTACGCCGAATTTTTAGAGTATGGGCCCATCTCTTTATACGAAGATTTTCGTAGAAAAATTTATGTGCTGGTTACCTTAAAACTGTGAAGTTCTAGTCGAAACCTTTTTGTTAATTTCACTTAATATCACTGAGAACGTAGTATACTTTCAGTATTTAATCCTGGATGTTCATCCTCAGAATTGAAATCGATGATAATACTTCATCTCCTAGAAGTCGGACAGGCCTGGATAGTCAGCCTTGACCCAGTGATCTCCAGGTACTGCATTTGATAGTCTGGGTACCACGAAACCTTGATTACATGATGCTCTAGCCGGTTACATTCACCGCTGTTTGGAAAGAATACAATTCCCGAATAATTTCTTGTTTATCTAAATTTGAGATGTCCGGAAACGGACAGTAACACATGATGACAATACTCACTAATTTCACTAGATGTTCATTAAGTTTTTAAGAAAAAGCTTTTAAATTCTTTCGAAATTGTTAATTGTTTCAAAATTTATTAAGTTTTATTAAAATGCTAAACAAAGATGATCAACTAGAACTTTTACTTTATCATATCCTAATCGATTTTCTCAGTCAAAAATTAAATTTAAGTTACATTTTTTTTGTATAGAAAATTAATTCAGTAAACAGTCATCATAGTTTCAAAGAAATCTACTTCAATTGAATCTAGAATTATTGTTAACCTTTACGGTTCTACCTTTCCAAAGTTATACAAATACAGATAAGAAATTTTTTGGTTACCTTTTAGCGGATTTTGGGGAACTATATCCTCTTCATGACGAAACTACATAACACTTAAACTGATCAAAAATGAATGGGATTCCAACTATTTCATTAAAAAAAATTAATTATCAAAAAACTACTTTACATACTTTTCCCAAGTTAACGTTACATTATATTCAAAAGTTAGTTCTACATTTTACTATTGGAATTCCTACAAGTTGACGTAACGACAAACTGATTCCGAATGAAGTGACTAGTAGATTCGATTTTTCAGAAATGACAAAATTGGTTTCTGCGTCGGCGCGAACTAGCGGATGACGTCGTCTCGCTAGCTCGTGATTGGCTAAGTATTTTTTTTTTTATTCTTTTTCTTTTGCTCATTAGGAGCAATACCGTGAGAATGTTCTCCTACAGACAACAATAGTACTAGAATAAACTATAAACTTGATAATCCGGAGTAGTATGACAATGTGTGCTCGTAATTCTGTCTCTGTCTATCAGTTATCGATGTTTTCTTTGTACAATAATACAGTTACTCTACATTGTTACTTAGTAATAAGAAAGTGGTAATACAATGTCTTTTCATGCTCAAAGAGCTTACAATTTCAAAGATTGTAGTAAGAATAATGATAATGAGAAAATAAATCTGTTCCTTCTACATCGACATGACTGAACATAACTTTTCTTCAAAGGAAATTATATTTTATTTGATGAATAAAATTGTATATTTGTTTTAAAGGAAATTATAATTATATTCTGTAATAGAGATTTTGGGATACAAACCCTAAAATCGTTACATACTCCCCCTTCTTCTAATGTGAAACATGCCTAAAGTTTACAATACAATCAGTTACAATTACAATACCATGACAAATTTGTATATCAACATCTGAAAATATCCTATATGATGCAAAAAAAATTTAGAAATAAGGTACCAAAACATAACTAATAATAAAATTTTCTAAGTTGACTAGTAACCAAAGTCTAGTTGTGTTATCATCAACTTATTAATTCAAAATGTCTTGAAAAACCACAAGTCGATTTAGATTCAAGGCATTCTAACGAAACTTCAAGTGATGCACAACAAAATAAATTCTAAGTGCTGTCTAATAAATCAAGTCCAAGAGTAATCCAAAATTTACTAAATTTAAAGTTCTTCCAGCAATTTCCATAAAAAAAATTTTTTGTACATTAGACTATCATTGAGTGGCCAACTACAACTACAATCTGGTGTACTTCAACAGAAGTGCAAATCATCCAGTACTAAAAAAAGGTAATAGGTATGCTAGTCATATGCGTCCACAATCGTAGCTTACAGTAAAAAAAAAGGTTTATCTAGATAATTTTTGATCTCAAACGATGAAAACTGAAACGAGAATTAAAGGTGCATCAGTATAAGAGCATCCACTTGATAAGAGAACATCAAGTGTAGTTGTCTATCATCTAATCAAAAAAATTCTTTCACTTCAAAAAAAATCTAAGTTCCTTCTTAAGTTCAAATTTATAATAATTACACTAAGTTGATAAGTTCCATTTACATAAGGGAATATTTATCTAATTTCATCGTTAAATAGATTAATCAACTACATTACAAGTTTAGTTTCACATACAAGGTTAATTATTTATGGATATTCTAGAATATTTCCTATACATTCTCAGAAATTTCAAATTTCAGAGTCAAAAATTATTTTATTACTTACTAATATATCTTTAAAAGATTATTATTTTATTAATTAAAGGTAGGTTTGACAAGTTTAGATGGTGGCGCGCCTCACCAGTTCTAAATTGTAAACAAACCACGTTCTGCTACCATAGCATATACAACAGTGTGTTGCTGTTATGAAACGCGTTGCGTGTGTCAAGGCAACGGAACGTTGCAAAGGGAGCTTCCTCAGATTAGCCTAGCTTACGGAGCGGTCTACTGCTACGAGTGTAGCGACCCTCGGTTGACCTACTTAGCGAACTCAAAGCCTTGCTCGGTCGTTGTGTTATTATGCACAGCTGATCGCTGTATTTAGTAAACAACAATTCTTACTCTTCTTCTCCATCATCTTCTTCTTCTTCGCTTTCTCGCGGAAAGAATTTCTTAAGTTGAGACACATGTGTTTTGTGAATAACATCCTCACTGTCGGGATCTATTAATTCTACGGTGACGTCCGTGAGAAATCGCCCGATTTTGAAAGGTCCTGCCCAACGCGGACTTAATTTTTTACATATCTTTTTTATTTTGTCGCTCAAAATATGGGTACGGGTCCAAACAAAATCATCTGTTTTGAATGGGACCTCGCGTCGATGTTTGTCGTAGTTTAGTTTACGTTTATTATGCGCTTTTGTGAGACTATCTCTCGCCTCTTTCCATATCTTCATTGTGTCGTCACCGCTCTTGTTTGGTAACAATTCAGAAATGTTCCAAGCGTTTGACAAGGGGTGATTCGCTTCGTATCTGAACATAATACTGAAAGGAGTTGCATTTATGCTTTCGTGCTTTGCTAGATTAAACGCCAGTGGCAACCAATTTAACGTCTCGTCCCAGCGGGTTTGGCTGTTAGAATGAAAAGCAGTAAGGGCGCTCCTTAAGTTTCGGTGTAGCCTTTCTACTTGATTAGCTTGAGGGTAGTAAGGGCTAGTGTTAGCCGCCTTTATGGAATTTTCAAAAAGGAAATTTTTAAATTTTGAAGACGTAAAAATAGAGTGGTTATCGGAAATTACCGTCTTAGGGGTGGAAAAATTTACGAAAATAGTTTTTAGAGCTTTAATAACTGAATCCGACGTAGTTTTACGAAGTGGTATTAACCACGAAAATTTTGAAAACACGTCAATACAAGTAAATATATACATATTTCCTTGTGTGGAACGAACTAATGGACCTACTGTATCGATATGGAACATTTCCATGGGTTTTTGTTGAACTTTTGAGGAAAGGAAACCAAAATTAGTTTTTTGAGCGGGTTTACTTAGTCCACATGGAGCACAAGATTGAACAAGATAATGAATATCTTTTTTCATTTTTGGCCAATAGAAATTTTCAAAAATTTTAGCAGTAGTTTTGCTGACACCTAAGTGTCCTCCAATAGCGGAATCATGGTAATATTTAAACACTAGTGGAATTAGAATTTTAGGCAAAACAATTCTTAATTTTTCTTGATTTCTTATTTTTATCACTAGCACATCTTTAGAGATGCTATAAGGGAACTGATTTTCATTGTTAGAAATTTTATTCATTATATTCGAAATAAATGGGTCCTTTTTTTGATGAATTTTGATGTCGGTAAAAACGAGTGGGAAATCAGTAATTTTTAGGTTATTTACGAAATTTAAAAGATTTTCATTTTCAAATTCAGTTTCGATCAATTTTTGTTCTTCTTGACTTATTTCATCCTGAAACATCCTGGATAAACAATCGGCGGTTACATTTAACTTGCCTGGAATGTGTTTTACATCGAACTGGAAAGATAAAAGTCTTAATATCCAGCGACTTAAACGACCTACCTTGTTATCTTGTTTCAAAATCCATGATAAGGCACTGTTATCGGTCAACAAAAGAAATTTAGCATGTTGGAGGTACAATTTGAATTTTTCCATGGCGAAAATTGCAGCATAACATTCAATCTCATAAGTAGAATACCGGCATTCTTGCTGAGTCAGTTTTTTAGAAGCATATGCTATGGTCTGCAAAATTCCATCTACTTCTTGTGACAAAATTGCGGCGACCGCAGTAGAACTCCCGTCTGTCTGTAGAACAAACCTTTTTGAAAAATCAGCTGTTTTTAAAACTGGCGGGTTCATGATGGCATACTTTAATTTCTGAAATGCATTTTCATGTTTATCTTCCCAAACAAATTTAGTATTTTTCTTTCTTAGATCATTTAAAGGTGCAGCAATTTCTGCATAATTTTGAATATATTTATGAAAATATCCGCACATGCCGATAAATCTGGCTATGGCCTTAGCATTTTTTGGTTTAGGGAATTCCTTAATCGAATTCGTACGATTAGGGTCGATAGTGATACCATTTTTGTCAACTAGGTTGCCAAGAAAAGAAATTTGTCTTTTAGCAAAATTAGTTTTTTCAGGTTTGACAGTGAAGCCTGCATTTTTAAGCCTTGTTAAAACTACCTCTATGTGTTCGAGATGAGACTCAAAGTTTTTGGAATAAATCACAATATCGTCGAGATAATTTAACACAAATTTGAATTTAATATCCTCGAAAAGGTTGTCTAAGACTGATGTTAATGCTTGAGCTCCAATGCTTATTCCAAACGGAACGGAATTGAACATGAAAGTATTTCTACTTGTACAGAAAGTTGTTAGATGTTTACATTCTTCTGCCAAGGGCATTTGATAATAGGCCTGGTTCAAGTCCAATACCGAAAAATATGTAGCGCCATGAAACCAATGAAAAATATTTTCCAAATTTGGGAGAGGAGTCGAATCTAAGGCTATCCTTTTATTTAGGGCTCTGTAATCCACGACCAATCTTTGCCCCCCGTCCTTTTTCGCGACTAAGAAACATGGGCTAGCATAGCTTGAGGTTGACCGTTGGATAATTCCTTGTTCAAGCATAGTTTTTATTTTGTCTTCCAAAATTTCCATTTTCATAGGATTTAATTGATATGGGCTTTTTCTTACCGGTTCGTGAGAAGTTAAACGAATTTTATATTCTACTAAATTTGTTCTACCGAGACGATCTGTAAGAACATCATTGAAAGTATTTAATAATTTATCTAGTTTACCTTTTTGAGAAACAGTTAACTCATCTTTAGTGTCATCCGCACTGATTTTATTCTGAATTTTAAGTGATTCGGTTTTCAAGTTGTTTTCGAAAGAGAATTTAAATTGAGGCCGAAAATTGAAGTAATATCTTTTATTAAATAAGTCTACTACTAATTGTGTGTGGTGAATGAAATCACACCCAAGAATGATAGGCACCGAAAGATTTTCACAAACGTAAAAACTAAATTTCCAACTGAAATTTTCGATTTTTATTTTTATTAATATTATTTCTTTTAATTCAAGTCGTTGTTTATTGGCGGTCACACAATTAAAATTTTCCTTCACTACATGGAGGTCAGGATTTTCAATTAACAATTTATCAAAAGTATTTTTAGAAATTATACTCTGGGAAGCCCCAGAATCAATTAAAGCTAGAGAATTTATTGTATTATTTCCTAATTCACAACTTACGAAAGGTATTACTTTATTAGTTAAGGCTTTAGTTTTTAATCTATTGAAAGGTTTCCTAATTTTTCTTTTTGAAATATTATTTAATTTACGTTTACTTACTGATTCTTTATTTTTGGAAAACTGGGCTTCATATTTTTTACGAAGGGCAACAGGTTTTAGTGAATTTACGAAATGGTTTTTATTAGCCTCCGATTTACTAATAAAATTTTGTGATTTGTTTTTTGCAAAATTGACTCTTTTGTTTTCGAAAGATAGTCATACTTTTTTATTATTGCAATCATTAGCGTAATGACCTAGCTTTTGGCATTTGAAGCATTTTACTGTGCTCAAATTTCTAGTAACATTATTAGGTTTCGAATTTTGATTATCATTTCTAAAGGTATTTCCGCGAAAATTTGTACTATTAGGGTTTGATCTACATTCTTTAGCTATATGGCCTACCTTTTGACAGTGATAACATTTCTTAGGCACTGTACCCGTTTCATTCCATGGTCTTGTTTCTTTTCTAATAGGCATAGTTTCAACTCGATTTCTTTCTATGTCTGCAAATTGAATGTTTTGAGACTGGACACACAAATCATTTAGGTCCCTAAAATTTCTAGGTCGAAATTGAAAGACTAACCTTGACCTTTCTTCGGGATTCAGGCCGGAACAAATAGTTGAAACTATTTCTTCCTCGGACTTATTTAATCTTAATAATTTGGCCGCATCTTTAATGGCTACTAAGTAGGCTGCTAGAGGTTCCCCTATCTGTTGTAGACGCCCATACTGTTCGCGTTCGATAACGGAGATTAGTCTCGTCGGAATGAAATAGGTCAGGATATCATGGTGAAAGTCATCAAAAGAACTGCTAAGATTTATTGCTAAATTTAGTCGTTCGGACAAAGGTCCGATTGTCGAACTGTGAATTAAATTGAAAAGTTGTTGGTCTGAAATATTGCCTCGTTCTTTGATCTTCAAAGAAACGCTAATAAATTTAAGTAAATTATCGACAGAAAGTCCATCGGTAATAGGGAATTCTTTAATTAAATTTTCAATAGGGTTAGATAATTTAGTGAAAATGTTGCTGAGTGCGGAATAAGATGTTTGGTGCACGCTCGACGTATGTCCAGGAGCTACGGAAAATCTATTGTTTTGAAGATTCATTTGAGGGTTAAGAAATCTAGTAGTAACCGGCTCTCGATTAATATCTGAATTACGCTTATCGACATATTGAAACATACTGTTATCCTCAACAACAGTAACCACGTTTGACATAGGTAGTCTTACTCCTAAATTTCTTTGAGCCTTTTCAATGTCCAAACTTAATTTGGGTTGTCCTATTGGATTGACAATTCCGGAACTACTCGCCTTTTCCGTATCGTGTACTTGAATACTAGGGGGTACAAAATTCGGTGTTTCAAAATTGTCACCCGCTGGCGAAGTGGCCCTACTTCTAAGAAATGGTTTTAAGTCAATTAGCTGGGTGAACACGGCTTGAGCCGACACTATCGAATTTTCCAACCCCTTAATCAATTCCTGATCGCTAGTCTCCTTAGCATACGTGAGTAATTGGGTTATACGGTTCAAAATATGAAAAAATATACTGATTCCTTTTTTGATACTAGCACTTCTATCCACATTAACTTGACAAGGAACGCCAGACAAATATTCGGCTTCTTTTTTCAATTGGTGTTCAATTTTAGATAAGGCAACCTTACTACTTTCATCATTATAGATAATACGAGATATCTTGGGATCGGGCGCGCTCACAATTGTTCTGTATTTAGCACGCAATGTGTCTAAGTCATACTCTGATAACGTCTCCGGCGGAATGCCGAGAGTTTCAAGTTCAAACACTAAACATTCTTTACTGATATAATTAGGATTGAATTTAGCACTAGGTATTAAATCAAAATTGAATACACTATGTACCTCTTTCCTGGTTTCCCAATAATTGATCGTCTTACTTTCCATCGTGTGAGGCGACGCTTGTTTACTTGGTGATACGGGATTCATGTATACGTTAAGCTAACCTATATTGAGTTCAGCCTATTTACGAAAATCTTGCATTCTCTATTCAAACCACTTTTTTTTGTTCAAATCTTATGTCATTTTACGGTTACATATAAGTCAAATTCAAGTTTCAAACACACTAAATTCTACGTTTAACTATGTTATCTTGATTGTCAGATTATCGACCCATATAACCTCTCCTGTCATTGTCTCGTGAGATGAGTACTTTTGCGTTTCCTACTTTAAGGTTAGTTTTCAGTTAAAAAAAAAATTTTAAGTCAGAGACGGCGTAGTTGAATTTTTACACCTTTAATTTTTAATTTTGAAGCCTATTTTCAGACAAACAAAATTTTTAAAGTAGCGCGTGCGCAATTGAAAACGTCACCTTTTTGTTTTATTAATTTCAATTTTAACAGCAGAGTGGCGCAGTTGAAATGCTCGTCTATAAAGAAAGTTAATTTTGAAAAATTTAAGAGACGGCATTTGCTAGAAAATAAAATATAAAATTTATAATCGAAAATAGACCTTTCCTATTATCGATTATAGTTCAGCAAGCACTCATCATACGATACCTTGACTAGGTAATGTCATAAAAATACAAGTGATAGTTGGAATCCGTTATAATATTATCCAAAAAAAATTAAATTGTACCCTTCACAAAATATCAAAAATAGTGCTAAAATGTTACATATTCATACTATATTACGAGGACAAGTGATGTTTTAGTTACTTAAATTTTCAATACTATAATTTTGCAAGACAGTCCAAATTAATTTAGTTAAATATTTAATTTTGAAATTTATTACGCCGAATTTTTAGAGTATGGGCCCATCTCTTTATACGAAGATTTTCGTAGAAAAATTTATGTGCTGGTTACCTTAAAACTGTGAAGTTCTAGTCGAAACCTTTTTGTTAATTTCACTTAATATCACTGAGAACGTAGTATACTTTCGGTATTTAATCCTGGATGTTCATCCTCAGAATTGAAATCGATGATAATACTTCATCTCCTAGAAGTCGGACAGGCCTGGATAGTCAGCCTTGACCCAGTGATCTCCAGGTACTGCATTTGATAGTCTGGGTACCACGAAACCTTGATTACATGATGCTCTAGCCGGTTACATTCACCGCTGTTTGGAAAGAATACAATTCCCGAATAATTTCTTGTTTATCTAAATTTGAGATGTCCGGAAACGGACAGTAACACATGATGACAATACTCACTAATTTCACTAGATGTTCATTAAGTTTTTAAGAAAAAGCTTTTAAATTCTTTCGAAATTGTTAATTGTTTCAAAATTTATTAAGTTTTATTAAAATGCTAAACAAAGATGATCAACTAGAACTTTTACTTTATCATATCCTAATCGATTTTCTCAGTCAAAAATTAAATTTAAGTTACATTTTTTTTGTATAGAAAATTAATTCAGTAAACAGTCATCATAGTTTCAAAGAAATCTACTTCAATTGAATCTAGAATTATTGTTAACCTTTACGGTTCTACCTTTCCAAAGTTATACAAATACAGATAAGAAATTTTTTGGTTACCTTTTAGCGGATTTTGGGGAACTATATCCTCTTCATGACGAAACTACATAACACTTAAACTGATCAAAAATGAATGGGATTCCAACTATTTCATTAAAAAAAATTAATTATCAAAAAACTACTTTACATACTTTTCCCAAGTTAACGGTACATTATATTCAAAAGTTAGTTCTACATTTTACTATTGGAATTCCTACAAGTTGACGTAACGACAAACTGATTCCGAATGAAGTGACTAGTAGATTCGATTTTTCAGAAATGACAAAATTGGTTTCTGCGTCGGCGCGAACTAGCGGATGACGTCGTTTCGCTAGCTCGTGATTGGCTAAGTATTTTTTTTTTTATTCTTTTTCTTTTGCTCATTAGGAGCAATACCGTGAGAATGTTCTCCTACAGACAACAATAGTACTAGAATAAACTATAAACTTGATAATCCGGAGTAGTATGACAATGTGTGCTCGTAATTCTGTCTCTGTCTATCAGTTATCGATGTTTTCTTTGTACAATAATACAGTTACTCTACATTGTTACTTAGTAATAAGAAAGTGGTAATACAATGTCTTTTCATGCTCAAAGAGCTTACAATTTCAAAGATTGTAGTAAGAATAATGATAATGAGAAAATAAATCTGTTCCTTCTACATCGACATGACTGAACATAACTTTTCTTCAAAGGAAATTATATTTTATTTGATGAATAAAATTGTATATTTGTTTTAAAGGAAATTATAATTATATTCTGTAATAGAGATTTTGGGATACAAACCCTAAAATCGTTACACCATATTTATGTTTTAATTTGACTAGGCTAAAAAACACCAATTCTCTTAACCGGTTGTTGAGTAGATGATTGGATGTTAAAGATTCCATCACACAAAAGCTGCTTAAATTTTAATTGATTGAGTTGTAAATTTTTGTGATATTGATCTTAAAGAATTGAAAACTAACGAAAAGCAGATATAGCTCTTTAGCTGGTACTTACTCTTCTTTATCTCATTTTCTGTAGCGTAGTTCTTTAGTTTCTACAGCTCAGCTCTTCAGCTCTTCAGCTTCTTCAGCTTAATTATTTATTTACTTAAGCTTGTAATGAAATTGAGAAGTTATAAAAAGTATATAATTAAGTAGGTTCTATTTAACAATATTCGGTTTGTGTTGACAGACAAGACAGTGTTCGGTGTGCCTCTAGTAGTGTCACTGCAACGCAGCGGCTATGCTCTGCCTTTGTGCATTCAGAATGCACTTTCGTGGCTGAGGGCGAATGCACTCGATCAAGTTGGTCTGTTTCGTAAGCCGGGCGTCAGGTCGCGGATACAGCGGCTGAAAACGTTGGCTGAAACGCAGGCGGACGAACTGACGTTTGATACGCAGCAGGCGTTTGACGTGGCCGACATGGTGAAGCAGTACTTTCGAGAGTTGCCCGAGGTTCTATTAACCAATAAGCTGTCGGAAACGTTCGTCGCCATTTACCAACGTGAGTTATACTTTAGAATGTTTTTTGTGTAAATTTGAAACATTAATCATTTACAATACTTGAACAATTTAAAAAAATCATTTATTTGCCAATAATAAAAATTAAACAACCTAGGTTCGAGTGCTAGCAAGGAGTACCAAAACATAAACATACAGTAATTCAATTTATTACAGTAAATGCAAATATCAATGATTAAAAATTTCATTAGAATAGTATTAATAATATATGTGAAAATAACCAATGATTTCAAACCTAAGAGAATATATTTTATCAAAGAAAGTGGGCGCTCATTAAATTGAGAATTAATTCATGAGTTTAACAATTACAAATTGATGTTGGAGCTTAAACCTTTAAAAGGGTATTTTTTAATAAAATAAAAATTTATTTGTATGTTATGTTGTTATTTGTTTAACAATGTAAACTATTATGCCGCCTTCATATTTGCTTGATTTGTTAGAACCCCCATTTAGATTAATGGTGCTTCGTTCTGAAGGGTGATTGTAATAGAAATTAACCTTAAACTTCTAGTCAAATTCATATCAAACCCGCAACACAATACGGTAGTAATTACATTGAACTTAATGATGGTTAGGCAACCTGGCACTATCTTTCAAAAAATTCAAGCCAGAATTAAATTGTGTTACAATGGAGTTGCATCATTCTCGTGAAAGTGGCTTTATCATCTTCGATTAAACTAGGCACTATTGCTATAATTTTATGTCGCATTTTTCTTAGGTTGCTTGCACAGTGGAGCCTTACGACTCGAGGAGAATCACTTTAATCAACCACATGTTGCAAAGCGGTGATATCTACTTTCCTCCAAGCGAATACGATTATTATCTAGTATCGATTGGTACATTATGCAAGCATCCTTAATCATCACTGATGAATCATTTAAGTTACACTGCACATTTTTTATAATTGAATTTATTTATACTTACATTTCCGAATATTTTCTTTCAAAAAAGTTCAAATTTTCTCTGCAATTATTATTATTAAAACTATTACATTCAAAATCAAATGATAAATATTTTTTAATAATATTAATATTGATTTAGAAAAATTGTCTCTGCAATTATTATCAAAACAAATGCATTTAAAATCATGTAATAAATATTTGTTTTTACAAATAATAGTCATCAATATCGATTCAGAATGAATGAAATACTGGATTCTTACTGTATTCGTGCGGTTTTTTTCGTAGACGTACCAGTAGGCCAACGCATGGAAGCAGTGCAGTGCGCGCTGTTGCTTCTTCCCGACGAACATCGAGAGGCCCTCCTCACACTGCTCGAATTTCTGCAGACAGTGGCGTTACACGCGCCAACCAATCAGATGAACGCCAGCAACCTGGCATTGTGCCTTGCGCCGTCGCTCTTCCACTGGCAGCCGACTCCCTCTCCCACCCGATCCTCATCAGTCTCTCCTCGACGTCGAAGCAACAAGAACCTGGGCATTCCCGATGCTAGGGAGCTGGGACAGAATAAGGCTGCACATGACTGTCTCCTATCACTCATCAAACATCATAAGCAACTGTTTATGGTGAGTAGAAATTGGATTAGGTCACAAGATGGTAGAAAGTTCTGGAATACCGTCCGGCAGGGGCGAACCCAGAATTTTTTTCGGATGGGAATATCAGCTTAGAAAATTTTATGCAATGGATATCAAATCAAATCGTTCATTTACCTTGAAAATTTTGCAAGAACTTAAAAATGAGAATAGAAATATTTAAATATATTAAATATATACAACTCAATTTTTCCAATGAAATTCTAATTCCTGGATTTCTTGTTCCATGACGAACTGCGTTGTTAATATTAATATTTTATTATAATATTAATATTTGACTGCATGTCGTTAAATTTCACATGAAAAGTTGAAATTCTAATTTTTCTAAAAGCTTTTCAAACAAATTTCTTATTTAAGGGTTGTACCATAGAATACCTCGTTAACCGAATTCATTGAAAAATCTCAATAGTTTGGTACTATTGATTTAATTTTTCAATTTTGTTTGAGGATAACGTATTATTTTTGTTTAATTTTTTTGTCCTGTGCTTGTGTTTCAGGTGTGCGAAGAAATGCTGAGCCAGTGTAGGTTTAGCTACATGGAGGAGAGTATTCCCGTGGCGTTGGAAGAGTTAGGAGCCGAAATGCAACAGGATTGGCGCGGATACATGCAGGCGTGCACCACCGCCTTGCTCAAAGAAGCCCGTGATAAGTAAGTCATGAAATTAATTCATTGGTTGCAGTGATTCTACCAATTACTACTGTAGTTGAAAAAGTATCTTCACTGTTCTACGTGTTTAATAATTGTTGCTGTTTTTTTCGTATCAAAAGTTTAATAAAATGAACATCGTAATCTGAAATTTCCATAATTTTGAACATGCAGCAATTTAATCACTCGTATCTTTCAAATAACTCCAGCTTAAAAGAAGGGGACAGGCAAAATAAGAAATTGAACTAACGTGTGAACAACGCCTAATATTTCAATGTTTCCTTCCCAATGAATTAGGACAGCGCGTAGGTCAATGTTGTTTCAACTTTAATAGTCAGGTAGTAATTAATTAACTTACCTTTTTTTCTCAAGAATCAAGAATCCTTTATTATTCATCATTTATTATAATATAAGGAACAAACAATATTTAGATTAACTTAACAATTAGTTAGCTTGTCTTTTTTCCTCAAAAATCATTCATTATTCAGCTATGTTTAACATATTTGTTAAACATTGAATTTCTTCCATTCATATTTTCCAGTTTTCTTCATCTATTCTAATTAAAACTCTGTGTTATTGATCATTTCTCTTGCATTCATCATTTCCGCATTCATCATTTTTTTATTATTTCCAACATACCATACATAATATTGAAAATTGAATAATTTCATATGTAATTTACAAACAATAATTCAACTCTTTTATTTTTGTAATTTTTCAATATTGTACAGAGCTCTTTTCTCAAAAACGTTTCCAATAAAATTTTAAATTTAATAATGTAAGATTCTTCTCGAATGAACTAACATGTTAGTTTTACATTGCAAGATAACTTTAAGCTTTTTTAAATAACAATAGTAAACACTGCAGATCACGATTATAGACAGCAATCATTCAGTCTCATTTTGACTTGAAAAAATCATGTTTCTCGAGCTCTGCTTGAAAAACTTGATCAAAAGCTTTGGATAACAAGAGGCAAATGGTTATAAAACTAGGCTTTAAATATAAGAAGGTTTCTATCAACTTTTTGTTATTTTCTTCTTCGTGTACAATTTTCATAACAGTTCATTTAATAAGATTGGAGACTTGTGCAAAAATACTAACAAAGTGTTGTATTATGTTTGTAGGAGCCGAGGCTGGGTGACTGTTAGCAACATAATGGAGGTGGAAATGGCTTACAAGAAGGTGGGCGATGGCCATCCATTGAGGTTATGGCGAGTTAGTACCGAAGTGGAGGCGCCTCCCACCGAACTTCTGCATCGAGTGCTGAGAGAGCGCCAGCTGTGGGACTCGTCGCTGCTCAAGTGGCGTGTGGTAGCGAAACTTGAACCACAGGCCGAGGTCTTCCAATACATCACTGGCAGCATGCCTCCGTTACCCGCCAAAGATTATTGTGTGCTAAGGCAAGTATTACATTAATTTTTTTTGTAGGATGAAGTCCACATAGGTCTGAGACCTGTGCGTGGGTAATGAGTTGGATGATGATGATTGATGAGTTGGACCTACAGTTTTAGGTGGGTTCTGAACCACCGAGAAGGGATTTTACAGCAGAGAACAGTGTCTTTTTGCTGGCCAATCTAATCGGTCACCGTTACAAACAAGATTTAAGTCTAGATATTTTTTTGAGGATGAAGCCCACAGGTCTGAGACCTGTGCGTAGGTAATGAGTTTGATGATGATGATTGATGAGTTGGACCTACAGTTTTAGGTGGGTTTCGAACCACCGGGAAGTGATTTTACCGCAGAGAACAGTGTCTTTTTGCTGGCTAATCTAATCGGTCACCGTTACAAACAGGACCCAGGAGAACGCAGCTTATCTATCTGATTGAACAGAATTTTGCTACGGCTCGCGGCTATCACTTCCCTAAAAGAATTTCAAAAGAATATTATGATCAAATGTTAAAATTAGAATAATGATTGAGCCATAATCATTTTTATGCTGTAAATTGTACTTGAGATCTCCGTATGCTTGAAAATTGACGACTGGAAAGATCTGATGGGGCTGAGAAAACTATGACAGTGAGGTTATTTAAAGAGTTAACAATAGATTGATGTAGTATGGATATATTTTGTGATCGATACATTAGTGACAGTAATTTATTGGAAGTTACAAAGGTAGATGTCATTGCGTACAAGAGACGAGGCATTCACGTTCTACAAGAAGAAAGCCTCTGTTGTTGTACAGTATTCAACTTTGAGCATAATCAAAACAGTATAAAGTGCGAACAAATTAACACATTATACATAAAAACTGCCTCATTTAATAGCTCTAAATCAATGGATTCTGACATACAAAAAAACTGCCAAATAAAGTGCCATACCAAAAAAAAAACTGCCAGATATCACAAATTGATGTAAACTAAAAAATTAATATAAATAAAGTAAACTATGAGAATGAGGTAATTCAACGAGTGAAACGTTGGCATTGATAGCCTTTATAACTGGGAAACGATGAATTAGTTACAATAATTGGTAGACGCCATTGTGTACAGAGAAGAGACATCTAAGTTCAAAAGAAGCTAGCCTTTGTTCTTATTACGGTACTCAACTGTACCGTTGAAAAGCCTCAATTATGAGCTGTTATATTATTATTAATTATATTATTCGAATTAATTAGATTTGAATCCATTCTTGTAAGAGGAGTGACAGTGAAAGTGAAGTAAAATACAAATTCGATCAAATGTAACCAAATGATTTCAGCCTTCATAAAATTTATGGTTTTGGGGGGTTTCAAAAGATTAACCTACAGGCGCATTTAATAGGTGAAATTGCAATAATATTTCATACATTGAAGTTTTGAGCAATACTTATAACGATGCTTCACCATTACAAAGTTTTGTTTCTATCAAAACAACCCTATCCATGAGTCCATTTTTTCCTCATTCTCATTGAAATCCTTTCCAGCCTAGATCCCCAGCTACTTTAAAGCATTGCAAAAACGTGTTCTTCAAATTTTGTCCTGTTGCAGAAATACGTCTAATTTTTTATTTCTTATTTGTTTTCATTCAACTATAAATGAACAATTGTGATATTCCACACTCAATCCTCCAATCAATCTTGAAATATCCCACTCATATTTTATTGAATGAATTCATTTGAACTAAGAACCATTCTAGTATTTTTCTTGCATGTTTACAGAACTTGGCGAACTGAGCTGGGCAAAGGAGCATGTGTGATTGTTGAGACTTCGGTGGAGCATGCAGACAGCACCAATTTAGGCAACGGTATTAGAGGAATAGTGTTAGCGTCACGTTATCTTATCGAGCCTTGCGGGTCGGGCAGGTCACGCATCATGCATTTGTCCAGGGTTGACACCAAGTGAGTAATAACGTCAATAAGTTATATGTTAAGAATGTAATTGCATTTAAAGCTGTGTTATTGCTTTTGGTCAATCCAAGAGAACTGATGCGATTTGCTATTCCTTCTTCAAAGCATCATGTATGATAGATATTAATCATATCATATTGTATTAATATGTAGAATCTTTCTGTGCAGAACTGACCTTTTTGAGTCGCGGCGGACGTGTTTCGAACTATGTGGTGCCGAAGAAGAACCACATAGTTCGAAACGTGTCCGGTGCAACTCAAAAAGTTCAGTTCTGCACAGCAAGATTCTGCATATTGAGTTATACTGCAGTTCACAAAAATTGATATTCACAACAATTATATTATATTGATTATTACACCGGATGATTACAAAAAATGTCTAAATTTTGAAGAGCTTCAATTAAAAAACTAAGATACTTTCAGTACTCTTTGACCATTCATATGAGAAATCACATACAACATTTTTATAAATGATATAAAGGATCAAAAGTTAATTTATTCTAAATGAAATGGTATTTTATTCTTAAAGTGAGACCCATAAATTTTCAAAATAACCGCCACAAGAAGTCCAAATTACATCTATAAGGTAATCGAATTATTTCCAGATTTGTAGCAACATGTCCGTCGTTAAGGGCTTGATTGCCGCAGTTATTTCTGATTGAAATTCATCAGAGTGGTATAAGCTTTCCATTCTCTACAAATACTCATAAGAAAACATTACTGGGGATTGAATCAGGGCTTCAGTGAATAAGAGTTTTTTGTCAGTTCCTCTGCGGCCAATCCATCGAAACAATACAGTTCCTAATTTGTCATCTAAGAATTCTCGAATATGTAGGTGCGAATGTGATAAAGCTAAAGAAATATGTTTCTCTTCTTCTAATTGAGAAGACTACTTACTTTCAAGAAAAACATATAACAAATAACTGAAGTCATAACTACAAATAGCTGAAGCCAACAAATAACTGAAGCCGTGGCACTAGAACGCTGCTACGATTGTGAGAGAAATTTGATTACACAAGTATATATTTATTTTCCAGGATTTCTTCTTCCATTATGAACTGCGTTTTTAGTATTAACTTTTTAAGTGAATTCAACGACTTGCAGTCAATTTGACTGCAAGTCGTTGAATTCACTTGAAATGTTAATATATATTTATAATGCTGGTGGCACTATCAACCACGGTTTGCAAAACCTATCAAGTACTAAGTGAGAACTTAATTTGAGTATATAAACTTGAGTATCTTCACTGGGTTATTTCCACTGTATTCTCTTGACATTTTTTGTTTGTTCAATCAACAGAGGACGAACACCTGAGTGGTACAACAAGAGCTATGGTCACATTTGCGCACTACACCTGGCAAGGATACGCCGCTCGTTCAAGCACACTGCCGAGGGACCAGAGAGCAAGGTCTGACTACCGATGAACGTTTTCTTGGTTGGTGCGCTTTAAAGTATCTCGCTTACTGATAGCGCAACTACCAGGATTTGCAGAAGTTTGTTGCAGTTGAGTGATTTTCCATGCTTTCAGTCAGTCATGAAGACTATTCACTTGGTGAGAAAAGCTGAACGAAGGATGCTGTGGAACAGGAATAGGAAAACCAGGCAACTATTGGTATAATGGCTACAATGTTTCAAGTGTGATTCAGCAGCAGGGACAGGATGAAACCTCTAGAATATTATTCTTGTTGAACAACTAGGACCATTCAAGTTTACAAGGATGCATCGAGGAAGTTGAAGCTTGCTGTAAAACAGCTAGCGTTCTGTAGGTTTGGTAAAAACCAAATTTGTAATGACTGGAAGCAAAAATTGAATGTTGAAGACTCAATTTTACAGTTGAAATGTTGTAGCCAGTGATAAAAAGTTGGAATGCTGCTAGTTTTTTCAAATCCTCATGATGTTAATGCAACCCTTGAGATGGGAATGGGGTTTTCACAAGTTCAGTTAAACATCGTGAATGACTAGTTATGAAATTCCATTTTGTCGTACAGCAAAGAACTTGTAACATCCTTTTTAATAAGCTGGAATTTTTCTCTGTTGGAGCAGAATAGGACGTTGCTGTGTTCACTATTATTCAGTGTTATAAACAGGGAACAGCGATATTCGGTTGAAAACCTAGTTTTGCACCATAAGATGAATATCATGAACATCAAATACATTACATTAATTTCAGCATGCTACTTTATTTAGTACCCACTGGTTTTTCGAACTACTGAAGATCAAATGAATGACTCTTAATGAGTGAGAGGGGATGAAGGATTCGTTGAAAAGAGTCATTGCTGCCAACTCTACTATCTGAACATTGATGCGTTTAGAGAAGAAAACATAATGTCGCAGTGTTTGTTTGAGCAGCTTCATCGATTCTTTATCAAACATGATTCAAGAAAGTCATTCTTTCTAGAACAAAATACCTCACTGACCGATGATTGAGTTAATAGAGTTTTTCCTGTCTGATACTTAATTCTTGTTGAATGTCATTCCAAAAACTGTACAAATTGTTTTTAATATTTTTTACCATGAAAATCTGTGTATGAGTGTGTCTGATCTTGGAAACCATATATTATCCATTCCATGCTAGACAGTTTGGCTCATAGAATCTCGTCTTCAAGACCAGTTTTGTTCACGAAATTATCGTCATAATATTCTCTCATTCAAACCCTTAACAGGGAACTAATTGTTTTTATTTGTAATCTCCCATGAACACGTTTTCCAACTCATACTACAATTTTAACATCACATAGCTCTTCGTTACTAGTGTTATAATTGAAAAATCGTTTGATTTATACGGGTTGAGAATTTATTATACTCATAAAAACATCACGTACTGGCATTGATAATAATAAATTCTGTGTGTAGTAAGGTACTGGTACTTCAACTAATAATTATTTTTTATTCCAATTTACACTCTTAGATAGATTGAGAAAATGATGTTTTATCACGCTGCATGACGAATTTTATATTGTTCTGGAACAACTCAAGAGTATAGTAAATGAGTATGAATGAATAAAAGTATGTGGAAAACATGAACAAATTGGCATTCTTATAATGGATATAGATGTTACAGATATCCATCCACTTATGTAGGGAAATTATTTTCCAAACTGAGAGCTAGAGCTCTTTGCTATTATTATAATTTCTGAATCACCATAATTCACAAAAAAATTTCCATTACTGAAAGTGGTTGTGATAGATATTGTCATATGAATCAGAGCCAAGAGTTTTATATATTTTTTTATTATTGGAACGTTTATTTTTTATCCGAATATCCTGTGAATAACACGCCACTAGTGATTATGATTTGAATGGGCTCCGAATGTATGATTTGAAAGTACCGTATATATCAAATGCATTCTACAAATTAGAGAATGTCTGATATAGGAATATGAAAATAACCACATTCTTTAGTAAGTTTTGAAGTGTAAGTGAGTTTGGGCCCAATTATATAAATTCATTTGTGTCATGTACATTAATTTCATTGCCAGCTAATAATTATTGAAAGAATTATTGCTTGAGTACAATATAATTTTATAATATTGCATTATGAGATAGAAAAAAAGAATTTCTTGTGTAAGTTATAATTTTTTGAATTATGAAAATGAAAGAAAATATGAATCTTTTATACTGTAATCGTCATTTACCTCTTTAGTTATAATACTGAATTTGAAATTCATCACAATAAATTTGTAAATTAATGTAAATAATTTTTTTGAAAGTCGTATCAAACTTAACAGTTTTGTGAATATTTTTGTACTTTTGTTAATAGAAATCCAATATATTTTGAAATATGAAGCGGTTAGAAATAATACAGATTCGGATCATACCAAATAGCCGTAATACCATTGAAAAATCTTTGTCAATAAATAAAATCGTATCAACCAGTAAATGAGAGGTTATCAATTCAAATTCTCTAATGGCACTGAAGACTCTGTCTTATCCAATAATATCTTTGAAATTTTCTAGTTTATAAAGTTTATAAAATATCTAGGGGTAAATTTGTTGTTAATCGCTGTTGTTATAGTTGTTTGTATAATAATATGTAATATATTCACAAAATTGTATGTAGATTATATCATAGAAGATTTATATTATCAGACTTGTAATGTTTTGTAAAATATTACATGGGAATATAATATTTTATTGCTAGTTAAAAATAATAATGTTATATAAGTTTGCTACCTGGCTATTTTTATACTTGTTGGCTGTCTCTTTGATGTATTTTTAATAATTAAAAGAAGAAAAATTATGATGACATAATAAGATAATCTGTGATATAAGTTCTAATAGTTATTAAGTCGAGAAAGTTTATAAATTTATGAAATTCGAGTAATCCATGTGCTCTTATTTGAAAGGAATTACATATTCTTGTTTTAACATACTGGTTCATTCAATCTTGGATCAGTTGCAGTGTTAATAGGTACCATGAAATAAGATCATTTTTGCTAGGATATTATTTCTTTATTTGTTTATCAAACTCCTGTTATTGCAGTTCAAATTATGCACGAATTTAAAATAGGTATTTTTTTAAATGTTTGTTAACAAGACAGGTTGAATTGTGAGTGAAATGAGCTGAATCGTGACTGAGCACGGAAGATGAACACATAAGCTAGAAACGCGTCAGCGACTCAAGATTAAAATAACAAGATAATACTAAAAGATAAAACTCATAATTTTATGAGTCTTCAGTATATTTAACAAAAAATTCACTGTGAAGAATCGCATACTAGCTCTTATAAATTTTGCGGGTCCACGAATCCAATAAATAAAGCTTAAACCTGGAATACCAGTAAGGTTTTTATGGGAATTGAATTACATCCCTCAATAATCGGCATTCATGTATTTCAAATTGCAAGCCCTATTTTATCAAGCATTAATTTGTAGTATTCTAAATTCATACAGCCCAGATACTCATAACCATCTAATTTTAAGGTCACTGCTATAATTTGATTTTTTTATATTGTAGATATTTTCAGAGTATGGTTGATTTAAATCCATTCCCAACTAGTCATGTATATTATTTGTAAATTACTCTCATTCTCTTGATAATTTTGATTTACATTGAAGAAATCCTCAGGGACTTGATACAAATTTTTTAGTGATGATTTTAAAATGTTCACCTTTCATTGTACGTACAACATAGAACAACAATAATTCTCGATAAAATTGCATAAAAATGAATTTTTTAGTTATGCTTTTCAAATTTTCAATTGTTGTAGCCTACAAACGTGTTAAGCAGCTTTAGTGGACTGAATTGAAAATCTTGAAATTATGGTTTAATTACAGTGAATAAATATTCTTGGTCGTGTGTTGCATTGTTGAAATTTTCGAAAAACCAATTCTTAGTAGCACGAATTGAAGTAATTGCATTCTTTTAAATTATTTTATTAGAATGAACTGTCAGCTAAAAATATAATCTACTAATATATTAAGTATAGTTCATCTTTATTTTCTGGAAATGTATGTAAGTCCACCGATCAGTACTTTAAAACGACCAAACTTCAATCAATTGGGGACCAAACGACTGAATTTTTCCATTTTTCAAAAACACCTCAACCAAAAATAGATAACTTGAAAAGAAACTACAGGAAAACACATCTGAAAAATTATACTCCATCAAATGTCATAATTGATTCAGTTTAATTTTTTTATTTCTAATTGATTATTTCAGAGATAAACTACGAAACTCCTGGGCCATCTTTGTAACGGTGACCGATTGGATTGTCCAGCAAAAAAGACTTTCTCTGCTGTAAAATCACTTCCCGGTGGTTCGGAATCCACCTAAAACTACAGGTCCAACTCATCAATCACCATCATCCAATTTATTACCCACGCATAGGTCTCAAAAAAAGAAGCCTGCAAGGTGTAAAAGACATCAGTAAATAATCTTGTTTCGACCACTAATAACAAGCTGAAATCATGACATCACAGGTCTCAGACCTATGTGGGCTTCATCCTTTGAAAAAAAATAATTCGTGTACCATATGGTAATTCCAGCTTATTACTAATAAATAATAAAAGCTTTAAGCAATAATTGCAAGTTCTTTATCAAATAACTTTATCACAAGCTCTAATAGCGGATTACCTTTGTGTCATTTCACAGCAAGAGTTTGTTTTTAAAATACTCCATTTTTCCGTTACAAAATCCATGAAACGTTTTTTCGCATAGCTTTCTGACATGCCTCACATTGAAGAATTTCCAGTTATAGTCATGAATACTTTCAATATTTTAATCTCATTGGTTACTGTATTTGTATGTGATTCTGGATATAGTTTCATCCTTTCCCTGATATTTTTCCCTCTGAACATATTGAGTCACCTACCGTCACTTCAACAAGAAGCACATTCATCCCTATTTCGATTTCAATCTCTTGCGCTTTCCATTGATATCAGCAATTTCTTCCTATCTGGATTCCATTCATTCTTCCTCAATCTTATATATCGTGAATCATTATATTTTCAAATTGTGCCGATTCCAACACTAGGTTATCATGAAATCAATAATAATATATTGTACGGTATATTTGTTAGTTTATTCATCATCACTCAAAACTTCGTCTTTGCAGTAAGTGTCCTGGTGATTCTCATTACATTTTTTCTCTTTTTACTTGAAAATTGAAATTTCAAATTTTACGCTACAAGATACCTTAAAAATTACATTATTTCGCAGTTATCCATTCCAGGTGAAAAAATCTGAACATAAGAAACTGTACATATACCATGAAATATAATTTCTTTATTTTGTTAGCGTGTAAGTTTCATAACCAGTATGTTTATTTATTTATGCCACTGTACAATTACATCACATTAATAAGTCAGTAGTTGCTACGGATTTATTTCATGGAATAGCAGGTTACCATTTACGTTTGTGTGTGTGAGCGTTTGCAAGTGAGGAGGACATACATAGTATTTGTACTAGTACAATGGTGTCAGAACTTTTGTTGACTCTTAGATAATAATAAGTAATATTATATTTGTGTACGAAATTGTATAAATTTTTGAAAGATATTTTATTTGATTCAAACTTTGTGTTTTATTTGAATTTTGTACTTTTATATATATTTAATCCATGCGGTACCTTTATGGTATTGTGTCTGTTTTGTTCAATGTCCACTCTTTGTAAGACTGACCGATTAGATTGGCCAGCAAAAAAGACACTGTTCTCTGCTGTAAAATCACTTCCCGGTGTTTCGGAACCCACCTAAAACTGTAGGCCCAACTCATCAATCACCATCATCCAACTCATTACCAACGCACAGATTTCAGACCTATGTGGGATTTATCCTCAAGAAAAAAAAAGAAAAAAGTATCTCTGCTATTGACCTATAATCATAGACGAACCATCATTACTCCCTAATCTATGCTATAATGGACAAAATAAGAACATTCCACCCTTTTATAAACAATATTATTACAATATACTGTGATACTGGACTTATTACTTGAATTGGGCTCCACTCCCAAATTATTTTTTAATATTAATGCTATTATTTATATATAAAATATATGTGATTCAGCGCTCATCGTTTTGTAGCGCTATACCATAAATTTATTAAATTCAATACCCAGCGTTAGTAGATTAGTAAGCATACCCAATATTCATTTTTCTGTCCAGTGGAGAGTTCTTGAAGTATAATTCCGTTTCCTGAAAACTGAAGAATTTGTATGTATAAAGGTGAATAAACTAAAGGCTTACTTCTATTCCCGAAATAACAGGTAAAAAGGAATTCATAGGTTTCAATTGAAGCAATTTTATGAACCATCGAAAATTTTGGTTTTTATTTTGCATTGTCATATGACTGTGACTTGAACACAAAACCTTACAGGTATGTGAAAAACATTCTTGTTCACTCTTGGAATAACAATGATTTTGCTTTCAATATATCATATAAATAATACAATAATGTAAGAATTCAAAGAGATGTGATGAGATTCAATTTATTCTATAATACAATAGTTTATAAATTTAGAGAGGTGCAATGGAATTCAATTTATTGTATCCCACAAGAGATAGTACAGGAAAGTTTTGCACTGTAAAACATACTGCTAAAATGAAACTTGTTACATGAAATTATGTGCATGTTGACATCACTTTTTTCAAAGAGTAAGTTTGACACTAAGAGTAAGTTTTGACACAAAGAGTAACTTAGTTTTTTCCAACGATTTTCAAAGATTTTAAAAATTGGTGATATCAATTGAATTTTTACAGTCAACATCCTTCTAACATAAAATGATGTTCTGATAGAAACGTTTTGCATTGATTAGCCAGAAATTGCCGGCATTTTTGAGCTATCACTTGTGCTTTTTTGAGCTATCACTTTCTGTTTACAAATGTTCAATCGGTGTGAGCTGTTCACAATTCAACTTTGTTAGCTTTAACTCCCTTGAAACCAAGATTTGTAAGCTTGTAGACACTGCCTGCATCAGGAAACATTTGCAAGCTTTCGGGTGTAGCGTAGATGTTGGCTGTTGTAACGTAGAGTTCATCGAAATTGTCTCCTCCAAATGCTATTGATGTTACTTGCGGTACGGGAATTTGTATTTTTGACAACACTTCTCCGGAGTCTGGGTCGATTCTTAGCACCTGAAATTTAAACATAGACAAGTAATGAAATATAATTTCCCATTTCCTATACTTTTTTGTTGAATTAATTCCTGGAATCTCGAATTTGTCTTATAATAATAATTTATGGAAGTTTTTGTGTTTATCTTCAAACATGAATTCTAATACCGTAGGTGAAGGTGATATTTATAATTCTCTTGATACAATTATTCTTATTCATTAAAACCGATTCCTTATCGATAATCCATAATTCCGAACAGAATCGTGTACCTATAGATCCATAAAAAATTATTTATAAAATTTCTGCATTCCAAATTGAGGAACGTGATAGTTATGTGTAATTTTTTTCTAGACGATATACTGTACTTAATGAACACTGTACACTGACACTGTATATATTGTTGATAGGCTTATTTATGTCTACACATTTAAAACTGAAGGGTTGCATTTTATTTCTGGGAAGAAGGTTCATCAACCAATCAGGCAAATGATTGCCTGATTAAGCTTGTTCTCAGAAGCGAAATACTTCTCTCCAGATTTAAATGTGTAAATACAAATAAGTATCAACAAGAAATATACTGTCAGTTTCAATGTTGGATTGATAATCTGCAACCTTCGCACAGGTATTTCATCCACAGTACAAAGAACAAGTTATCAATAATAATTATAAAGACACATATTGTCCATTCATAATATAATTTCTGAAAATATCCAAGTACTGATGAGGACTAGGTAACAAAGAACTAGATAAAATACTTCCTAGTAGAATTATATCCAATATTTCCCATTTCCATATTATATCTCCTAACATTAATGAATTTTATGCTCCATACATCAATATGCCTTGTTGTGGCTTGAGGTGAATTAATTTTTTCCAACTCATATACAAGAAAGGCTACACCGATTTTGTGTCGCTTTCCACACGTATCTTTCGAACGATGACTTGGACGCAGGAAGTAGTTCAGACGTTTGCTGAATAGTATACATACTCACAAGGCCGTTTTCGGTGGTGGGGGAGAGGTAACGTGCAAAAAAGTAAGTAACATTTCGTAACCCCCCAGTTCACCTATGCAACTACCTGTGTAGTTGTGCTGGAAGTAGGCTGTTGAAAAATAAGGCTTACGTACGAACAGAAATTTAATCTATTTTCTGTCGCATATAGAACTCCAGAATTTGTATGGCTATGCTTTTTCTGAATTAATATTTTATAGGGACTAAAAAATATAGTAAATATATATTCAAAATTTGTGAAGGGAGCAGTTTTGGACTTGAGTCTGTTGCACCTTCACACTCGTTGTAAATTTGTCACAATAAATAAATAAATAAACTCAATAAATAATAACTTTTGTGACTATACATTTCATACATACGCTCTTTTACTATTTAGCAAATTGGATTGAGTTTTTAATAAAACGTGAAATAATTAAACTTACACAGCCTCCTGCGAATACAGCCACAACCAATTTTCCTTCTGAATCAACGGTCATGCCATCTGGTATTCCTGGAATCTGTTTTTGTTTGAAGTCGATTACAGTTCTCTGGTTGCCTGAAAACATTTTCTATTTAGAATCTTTTAAAAACATGGGATTTCTGTCACAAAATAGAGTTATCAATTAGAATGTGTTATGTTTTCCATAACGAAGTCTCTTTAGAACTGAAATGCATCCCTCCAGTATCTCCAACAAAAGTGAGTGGAAATCATGTATTTAATTGAAATACAGTGTCAGTTTTTATATTAGATTATCAATTAATCTTCTCATCTAAGGAACTTGTTCATGAGACTGGTTATATTTTTAATGGAATTTAAAAAAATCAGTATTCATAATAACAACGGTACTCTCTCTACAAGAATTCTGCATTCAAACCCCTTCTTATAACAAATCTTTATAGTTGAAGCCTCTAGTTGCATAATTTATTTTAAAATGCATAATGTTAAACAATAATTATTCAATATTGTGAATGAATGATCTAATGATTCAATAGCATGTTCATAAAAGCATGATTTCATTGGAATATTTTTGATAAAGATGAATGTTATGTTGTAGATAGGAAGTGATAGCCGCGAGGCGTAGCAGGTATCTGTTCAATCAGAGATAAGCTGCGTTCTCGTAGGTCCTGTTTGTAACGGTGACCGATTAGATTGGCCAGCAAAAAAGCTGTAAAATCACTTCCCGGTGGTTCGGAACCCACCTAAAACTGTAGGTCCAACTCATCAATCACCATCATCCAACTCATTACCCACGCACAGGTCTCAGACCTATGTGGGCTTCATCCTCAGAAAAAAGAGAAAAAAATCATCAATTTCAATTTCAATTTATTCTAAACAACTTATTTCGCATAAGTATTTTAAGTTTAGTATGAGATGGATGAAAATGAATATGGTGCTGATGAGTGTAATTTTCTATGGTAGGTTAGTACTGTACAGTATATAGTTTAAAAAAATAAAATAAAATAAAATGTGTCTTAGATCTATTATATATTGATTAATTAATCAAGTTCACCTATTACCTAAATAAATTTACATCTACGCCCTAATAAATGAACTATTAAAATACTATGTATAATCTACAACTATATATTTAATACCGTACAATATGCCTTAGACTATGCATCCATAGTATTATGGAATCATTTATTCGAATATAATAGTCTCGTAATTCTAATACTCATAACGGTGGTTTGTGAATATCTTGCCTGCCAAATTTGAGTTTGATTCTTTAACCTCAATATTTTCCATTTATTTAAATGTTGCAAATTTTAAGAAAGCAAACAAAATTTGAGCAATTTTCTTTGTGATAACAGTTGCTCTATATACTTACTTATACTTCCAGATTTGATGTCATAGTCGTAAGCGGAAACCCGATATTTCATTGAGTCTATGTAGAAGAAGGTTTTGTGATCGAGGCTCCACGCAAGTCCGTTGGACAGAGTGATTTTGCCCAAGTGTTTGTTTGCTTTGTAGCCGGCACTGTTGTTGCCGGTGATTGAATAGAGTCCTCCCTTCTCCTCAACAAATTCACCCAGTTTACCTTCAATTTCGAATCCCATTGTACCTATCAAACAGAGTGAACACTCAAATCAATGCATTCTACAATGATTATTTGAGAAACCCGTTCAGGTGAGTGAGTGCCCTGGTAGCATGGTGGATGCTCCGGCAAACTCTTTAAATATCCAAGATGAATTGGCTCTACCAATTCTCATTTGCATAAGTTAGTATGGAATTATTTAAAATGCTTTCGTTGTTATCCAACCAGATGACGTGGTAACATATTTTATTATACATTGTAAAAACCCCGTTATCTTTATTACAATGAGCTTCTGGTGTTTATTTAAAATGCAGTAATAGGTAAGTCAGAGTTCAGAATGAGTCTGAAGTTTTTTGTAATAGTAGAATTATTTCATCAGAATTCTTTGTAGCACAAAATAAAAACAAGCACCACAACATACTACCTTACTTTCAATTTGAGCAGATAACTATTCCGTAATGAATTTACAACTGAACAAAATGTAATATAGGTATGTAGTACATATTGTGTTTAATTACCTGCTGCTATGTTTTATAGTAGTTTTGGTTCGTCCAGTGTCAGATTATAGGAAAAAATAGGCAATATCTATTTGTAATGTGCACTGTTCAATTATTGCATAAATTATTTGTCTCATTATTGCTCTGTCACCTAGTGGGGCACTGCCTGAACAAAACATTCTCTTGTGATATTTATATCCTATCAAATCCCCCCCACCACTTTTTTCATTTTTGTTCAGTATTTATTCGTGTCTTGAATGAATGGTGAAATATAAATTCGATTTTATTTTTTATTATGAAGTGTAGTATCATGATTATTCCCGTATTTTCATGCAAAATGCAATTCAATTGGCTCTTACCTGTCCATAGTCTACCAGCCGGGTCCACTTTGCCGTCATTGAGCCTTGTCGGATTATCTTTTGGCTCGCAACTCGCTATTGTTTTTGGCGCCTCAATATCAGGACTAACACCATCCCAGCTCATCACACAAATGTCGTGCGAGTTACTTATTACAAACTGGCCACTCTGGCCCTCAACTGGAATTATGAATGTTGGTCTGTATTCTCCTAGAAAAATAAAAACAGTATAAAAGCATTGTTCCTTGGCTATAAAATTATATGTTATTAATTATTGTAACTTGCCAGTAATTGCACGAATATGCAGTCAAATATTTGAGTAAAAAATTAAAATAGTTTACTCACTGAGCAGATTGCCAATTCGGACCGCGTGGGTCCATCATCGGTGCTCTCTACTCAAAATTTCCACTCAATTATTTAACTGTATAGTCGTACAATTACTTGTAAGTTACTAGTGAAACGTGCAGCCCTTCATGGATACCAAATTTCAAGATATTAATAAAAAGAATTTAATTTCGAATTCCAAGTGGAGCATTCCTGTATGAGGCAATTCTGACAACATCCACGATCCAGACCTTCTGCCACATAATTAAAAGGACAACAAAGGATATCAAATACTGAGACCCTGAATATCAAGCATAAGTATAGCCTAAGAGCCAATCCAGGGTATAGAAGCGTGACTCCAATATGTTGATTTTTGGGTTATTAATGTGGCATAACATAATGTGCAAAAATGAAAGTTTCATAATTTCTCAATTTTTATTTCAAATTTAAACAATGCAGAAGTTTAACGATTAAAATTATAATAAACGAATAATCGTTAAAGAAAAGCTCTAAATCGAGAAATATAACAAACACAGCAAACGGAAATAACTTTGAAATTTAAAGGATTTTCAATTGGGGAATTTGAAAAAATAGCATTTTTTTAATGCTATGTACAAGTATTTATACTAATACCTTACTAGTAAGTAGTATTCCCGCGAGAACATCAGTATCATTTTATAATGACCAATAATTATTCCATTTTTTTAATAATTCCGTAGGCGACACAAAAAATGATTTCAAATGTATATGATGAGCTTACCATTGCAAATTGTTGCTGTATTGTATTTGCCAGAATCAGGCTTGTAACTGTGAACAGTGGCGTCTTTGTGATCAATGAAGTATAGAGTGTTGGTATCTGGGTCCCAATGTGGTCCTTCGCCCAAAGTTATTGGTGGTGTAATTTTTTCAACCTGTATTGACATCTGAAAACGGTAAAACATAATTTTAAATCAATTTTATTGTATTCCACCAAGTTTAACTAACATGTTGCCAATGACAGTCGTCTGTTGAAATTGGCTACCGAAAACAGGCTTGAAACATAGGTTTCTTTTTATTCTAAATTTAATGACGCAGTCAATTTTAATTTTGAATAAATAATATTTCTACTCACTGTAAATTTTAAATTTACAATAAAAAGTCAATACTAACAACGCAGATCGTTATGGTACAAGAATCCAAGAATAGGATTCTTATTTGAAAGTAAATTCCATTTTCTGGCAATTGCTTAATTTCATGTGATAAAAAATTAAATTACTGTGTAGGCATGTTTTTATATTCTTCAAAATCCATTTTTGATCAAACAAACATGAAGTAAAAAGAAAGGGATACCGATTTATTTATTGAACTAAATTTATTTTAGGTAAAGTGCACTATACGGTAGTGTAGACTGCGTAGAAGTTGAAAAAAGTCTAATCATTCCATTAACCAAATCTGAAAAAAATAAAAGCTAGTCTTGTTGTGTATTTGTAGGTGAATATCTATTCAAATACGATTGTATCTCCATGCATTGCAAATCAATAAACACAATTCGTGGGAAATTATGTAAAAAAATTGATAATCAGCATAGAAAATGCCCAATAATCCATTACCTATTGATTTTGTACTTGGGCCTACTACAGAATATTTTATTAGTTGAAGAATTAACTACAAAATTATTGTCAAACTAATTACAACTAATTTTTGATTTCCTGAAATGTTTTTGAAGAGCTTTCAAGTTCAAGACTATAATATTATTATTATTTTAGAGGTCAATAACGTTGTATTTTTTAGTAATCGGGATCATCGTATCTACGAGCGTTTCAACTTCTATGTATTATTATATTGATTATATCTATGTATGACATTATATTGAGTCAGGAACAATAAATTGTTTTTAGCAACGATATCAACGACTATTCTTAGAATAATCATAATGACTCCAATACAATGGCTACTGTATGTGGAAAAATTCACCATCTATTACAGACATAATAATAATTGCAATAAGAAAAATCAAGTCAAGATCATTGACCGCAAATAATCTTTTATGCATGTGCTAATTCTATGTCTTAATTCTCAACTCCCATTTGATATTTGATGGTGTGGATTTTACTCTCATGTTCAGTTCAAAATAATCATAAAATCATTATGTAGTAAAACTACCGTATAACTTAATATTTAATATTCGTTTTGTTTGCTTTTTCTTATTTTTTTTAATAGAATTTACAGTAAAGTAGGCTACAGTTGAAATTACAGAAAAAATTACATTTCCAGTGGTACCTGTCGATTACATCAGTATACCCATCAAGTCACTGCTCGAATCATATTACAAAATTCAAATCAAATGAGCTCTAAGGACAATTACTGTCATAACATCAAGATCAATTGACAAACGTTTAGTATTAAGTAAAGGCCTACATGCAATTAAAAAAAAACTCATTATATTTCATTTGGGGTCATTTCAAGAATGTTGTATCATTCAAATTAATGTTTGTGTAGGTAGTATTTATAGATTCATCACACAGGCCTGTAATGACTTTTATGTAAAACAGCTCACATATTATACGTATTTAGCTTTCATATACGTTATTCATAACTACACGATTAACTTACTATTTTTTACAGGATTCCTAGATAATCAACTTTTTCCTGGTTACGGAAGAAAAACTACAAATAAATCAGATTTCAAATGCTTCTCTTGAATATGAACTGCTTTTTGCTTATATGATTCTAAAACACCCCAAAAGACTACACGGTAAGCTACTGTATCGAAAGAATAACTTGCAAGGAGGAAGGATAGCTATCTGTGTCTGTGCTCAGGCTGTTCCCAATCTAGGGTAGCTCACTTTGATTTCAGATTTTATATAGATACGTTCACATTGATTACATTGAGCATTAAGAAATGATTTCTTGAATAATTAAATAATTATGATCCATTAATACAACTCTCAAAAATAGTTTGAAATGCCTTTCAGTAACTTATGCAAATTCAAAAACTTTTTACATTATTCTCAATTATCAAACATAGGCCTATATAATATAGTCCTCTAATCTCAATGTAATGGATATTCTGATCACCATCTTCACAAATGATCTGATTGCTAATCGTTAAACCACTTCACAAAAGGAGCCATAAAACTATTTGATATCGTACCTTGAAAGTAAACTAGTTTCACTGAAATGATGTCATGTTAGCACCAGCACATTCGAACACACGCATTTTGTGAGGGCTTCATAAAATTTTCAAAGTTGACTGATGGATTTAAAATCGAAATACGATACTGTAATGCGTTATCTTCCTTTTATTCTCTTCGACACGGTAAATTTTTCTTTCATGACTATACTAAATAACACGGTAGGCTCCTGATATCCCACATAATGATTTGGCAGTGTTCTATTGAATGTAATTTTTCCATCCCTTATTAACATTCTTCTTGCTTCTATTTCATCCAATATATTTTAATGCTGTGTCAATTTATTTATTTTAATATTCCTCATTTTTATCAGTTTGAAATTGATTATTTCCTTCCCCCTCTTTCCCAAGTTGCTTAACTAGGGGGGGGGGGGGAAATAATTAATTCCAAACTGATAAAAATGAGGAATATTAAAATAAATAAATTGACACAGGATCAGGGGGAAGGCCCCCACAGAGACCCAGAAACGAAAGACATTTTGGAATTTCAACAAGCCCTGAGAGACAAAAGAGTAGAAAAAGAAGTCTTGAAACACTGAAAATGTAGTTTTAGAGATTATTTTCATAAACATTTCGGGGTGAGTACCCCGGACCCCCTTTTGAATGTACAAGCTACATAAAGTCTTGAATAAGTGTTAGAAAACCCCTCCTTCTCCTTTGACATTTTAAAGTACGATAATAAAAAGTGTACCTTATCAGGTGAGGTGGGGGATCATAAATAGCAAAGTGAAAATAGTCTGCTTTAAAGTTTGGCTACTTGAACAATAAATTTTTAGCACTAGAGTTCGGATCTCCCACTGAAATTTTGTTTTTGAGGATATTATTTGTTCAGTACAATATACATTTTTATTTTTAAGCTTTCCAATTACTTTAATTATTATTTTCCGTACAATTATCCATTTTTATTTTTAAATTTCTGGACGAAGCAGTAGGGCTAGAATCTCTTTTCAGTTTTTCTTCTCACCATTTAGTTCGGCCATTCTTCAAATATATCAGATGCTAAAAACTCAATTAGGCTATTATTACAATACAGTCAAGGTACTGCTCCAATATACAACTCATTTCAATACTCCTCATCCAACTCATTTTTTTTGTAGATTACGTCTTGGAGACTCCAGTTAAGGAGTATAAGACAAATCAGATTAACATTAGTCATATACACTAGATACCATAATTAATTACTATATCAATTAGTTGAGGTGAGGCTTAATTTTGATGTGAAAGGAACTCTTGTACACTATAAAAAGCTTTATCAACTAGATATTTTTTCAATTGTTTTTTAAATATTTCTATATTTTCAAGACTCTTTAAAAACTGCGGTAGCTTATTGTAGAATTTCCTACCAATATAACTAGGTTTTTGTTTGAATAAGCTACTATTGTGACTCACCAAGTGATAATCTCCTCGGCTTCTTGCATTATAATCATGTACATCAAGATTTTGGTTAATATCATTCGTTTTTACATATAAAGTAGCTTCATACACATATAAGCAGGGTACAGTTAGGAGACCAAGTCTCTTGAACAACGGCCTACATGAATCCAATTTCTATTTACTCTTTCTATACACCTAACTGCTTTCTTTTGGATCTTAAACACCCTATCAAGATTTTGTTTTGATGAATTACCCCATACTAAGATAGCATACCTAATATGTGACAGTAAGAGCCCATGGTAAGCTGTAAAAAGTAATTTTTTGTCATTCAATCTAGCGAGCTGTCGCAGGACAAATACCCCAGATGAAATTTTACTACATATTTTCTCAATGTATGGTGCCCAGGTCAATCTTCTATCCAACAAAACTCCTAGAAATGCAATGTTTTCTTCCTGGTCTAGTTGATTATCATATATGCTTATCTATATGATTATCATGTTTGCTTATGGTTTACTTTAACTTTTTCTGGATTTCTTATTCCATGACGAACTGCGTTGTTAATATTAACTTTTCAAGTGAATTCAACGGCCTTGAAGATGGGTTTTAACAACTCGAAAACGTTCGGCCTACAGAAGTACTGTTGGAGACTGGCAACTTGACCCCTGAAAGGAATTCGCAGTGAATATTGATGAATACAGCACATTTGAGAGCGACTTGACTGGCTCACTATAACAGCAGTGATGTATATAACCCAACTACCACTGGCTCAGATTCGTGCTCTATTTAGTGCAAGGCATAGTGTGGAGCTATTACGCCATTACTCCTTCCTTCACCTCTCCTCTTCAGGCGTCAGGGGTCATGTTGTCAGTCCCCAGCAATAAGTGAAATACTATACTTATTTTAATAAAAATTTGATTTAACTTTTTGTTGTAAATTTAAGGAATTGCAGTCAATTTTTAATTGCGAATAAATAATTTTTGTACTCACCCTTGGCCAAACGTTTTCGAGTAATGGAGACTCATATTCAAGGCCCAGTCGTTAAATTTACAATGAAAAGTTAATATTAACAACACATATCGTTATGGAACAAGAAATCCAAGATTTTTTTGTTTGATCTTAATAATTTTTATGTGCTCCAAATGTCTTTGGTAATTTTCTTTTAAAAAAATGAGTAAATTTTGTTTGAGAATTTTTGCGAAACTAAATCATTTACCGTGTAGCAGTCTGGATGTATGAAGCGAAACATGTTATTACTGTTATTTCAATGCACGACCCACACGATATACCGGTTTGACTGCGGAGTTATAAATAATCAGTCTGTGTGCCTTATTCGTTTTACTCTCTTGTACTCCACTCATAGTCCTATTTCTATCTCCTTCATTCCACTTGTTCTGCATTGAAGTACTAGGAATCGATAGCCGAGCTTATTCAAGGTGCTGGCAAAAGTTGAAACAGTAAATAAACCTATTGTTTTCCTCGAAAAATCCATGATTTGCCCTTGGTCTACATACAAATATAAAACGTTCTTTATTCAATAAATTCAATCAAGTTGAGATTTTTTAAAGTTGGAATTTGAGATCAAAGGTTATCATAGGAGGCGTTTTGTTCAGAGAGGTTCGCCTACTCTGATTTGGAAATGGAATTGGCTTTTAAATGTTGTACCATTGAAAATACATCGTTACCATTCAGATGACCTTGATAGTCTCTAGTTAACTTTTGTATCGAGTACTTGTAAAAGCTATGCGTATCTTTGATGAACAAAGATTATCTCTAATCTTATCTCACATCAAATCGATGACTACTGTTGTTGTGAGGCTAAATACAGTACAATAGACCTACTAAATGGTTACTGCTTTGACTCCTGGTAGCCTACAGTAGTAAGTCGTCGTTTTCAGAACCCAAATCCCTTATTATTATATAGCTCTTTGTAATGGTAGACCTGACACAGGTTTCTCAATGAAGTCTTTTTGATTCTGTACTGTACTGTTCTGTACATTGTACTGTACTGTTCTGTACATTTACTGCGTTCTTGTGACTTGACAATTTAATGTATTTTACAGTACGCAGTGGTGCCCATCCCCCCAAGCCTCATGACGCCCCCCCTAAATTTAGCACCAGCCCCCCACCCATAAATTAGGCAACGCCCCCAAAATGCGAAAACATAAGCCCCCCATATTCTTTCTAAAACTAAAAGAAGATTTATATAGGTATTGAAAAAATTCAAACCCAGTCGATAATATACAAAATGTATGTATATTTCTTGAGATTCTTTACATAGGTAACATTTTTTTGTAAAGTTAAAAAGAAATATCAATGAAATGATTATATGAACTACTGCTCAATAAACTTAATTACAAAATAGCTAAATAAGAATGCGAACCTGAATGGTTTTTAAACAATCCTTATCATTCAATCCAATCATTATCTATCACAGTAGTGGCGCCATTCCGTGCCCCTCCCTCTTAGCTCTCACGTCTCGCTAAGCTTGAATAATAACTTCCTGAAGCTGATTCATATTCAATTTCAATAGTATAATAATAATTATAAATCTATTGTCATTAATTGACATTCTATTTGGTGACTTTGTAATATATTTTCGACACGTTAAAAACGGTTTCAATCAACTTTTTCCACCCCCAAACTTTATTGGACCCCCCCAAGAATTTCAATGACGCAGTCTGCGTCATAGCCCCCCCCCTCGGAAACCCCAGTAGTACGGTACATAATTTCGAATTAGTGCTATTGATTATACTGAAGACTTCCGCAATGGCGGATATTGAAAACAGAATTGAATAGGTAATAGAAATCGATGAACGCTACTACACAAAAATATCAGTCACCGCCGGGAATCGAACCGCGGACCTCCCAATTGCTGGTCGGGCGCCTTAACCACTAGACTACAGTGACCCTTCTGTATAGTAGCGCTCATTCTAGACTTGGCCATATCGGCTCGTATATTACAAGTTGGTTTTGAAGGAACTGACAATTTATCAAACTGTCAAATATATAGAACAAAATTTTATTATTATGGCGTGACGGCCGTTTCACTCTGTTGTCAAGTGTCTTTTTAAGTTTTTATTATATTAATGGAAACAAAATGGATCTTCAACATCATAATTTATTAATTCATCGATTTCCATCAGCTATTCAAGACGGCTTTGTAGGAACTGACAATTTTATCAAACTGAAAAATATATGGAACATAATTTATTAATCTCCATCAGATATTCAAGACTAAAACAGGTAGACTACGGCAGTTCATACAGGAGAGGTGTTAGGTCTTAGACGCTAGGCGTCGTGAATAAACGACTGTATTGGCTGAATAGTCCAATTAAATCTCACTCAGCCAATGATATATTTCCAAAATGCTTTTACACTTGATATCCCTCTCCGAAAAAATTTCTGAATTTGCCCCTGAACGAGAGTATGTACCAGTCATGACAGGGTATACTAGGTATACTAGGCTCTACTTCAGAAACGCAGCTAATCATACGTTTACGTATATCCATGGTCCCAGCGTTTACTTACTATTCATCCGGTCTGGATCTAGTTAATAAATAACCAGTCATCAACCACTTAGCAGTTTGTCAAAAATTCTACACTGGCACGTCGCAAACGTCCTTGCAGAAAGGTTTTGTGAGAGAGAGACTCTGAAAGCTGAGCTGCTGAGGTCTTCTGGACTACTGGATTGAAAGTTAAGACGTTCAGTTTTGCTTATGATAAAGAATAAGAAGAAGAAACTGTGTCATTGGCCAATGTCACCGATCATTCCAATTTTGAGAGAGAACGAGTGTGTGTGTGTCTGTGTGAGAGAGATACAGAATAAGGGAGAGAGTGTTTGAACTACGTCAATGAATTGGTTGCTTAATAAAGTTGGACCTCTCCGAACCAGTTGCTTACGCTTGCTCCTCCTTGAACATGACCAGGCAAATTAGATCAAGTTCACTCTTTTATATCCGAAAGATATGAGCTGAAGCCTGTTAATTAACTATATATTTCCTTCGAAATATCCAAGTTATTTAGTACTGTTCACAGGAGGTAGACAACACCATAAAAAGATTTAAATTTTGTTAGTTTAGGAATTCAAATAGAGCTCAAAAACTATAGATCGTACGAGCTTCTTGAGAAATAAAATGTACGGCAGTAGAATAGAATTAGTTCTCCTTGACGATTAGATAAGTTTTATTTCGTGTTGAGACCTATTTGACTGCGTTACACGTCCACGTTGATGATTTGCAAAAAAATACTAATGAGCTATAACGTCATAACGTACATGATCAAGTATTTTTTTCTCCAGAAAAAATTAGCTACAGGTTTCTTCTGTCTATAATGAATAATTTCAATTAATTGAATCACCAAATTGGGATGGACCAATTAAAAAAATATCGAAATTGAAATATAAAACTATTCAATATGATTTATATTATATTAGCCTACGTGCATTCAAAAAAAAGAGGATAAAAAATTCTCTAATTTGTAATAAAATAATTAATTTTCATTTGAAATGTGATTTGAGAATGGCGATGATGTAGTCAACTTAATGTTTGATTTGCCTTCTGTCATAGATGCACATAATTAAATCATATTATCTCTCAAGAAAGTAGCATCATAAATGATTTTAAAAATTAGCATCACAATTTCCATACAGGATGTATGCAAATACTTCTGCGAATTAAAAAAAAATCAAATTGAATAAAAAGAGCGGCAAAGCTCAATTTTATAAAGTACAGCTACTTGAATGAAGAAAATTAAGCTTTGATATTTTTTTTATTCAACGTTTCAATCTCTCTGATTGTATTCGTAGAATTTAATTAATGTTTCAATATTGAATAGATAAAAACGCCCAACATAAGAGAATTTAGTCGCACAGCGATAAAACTTGAAATTTAAGAAATAAGTAGAACAGAGAAAAGGGTGATGACAGAAGCAGTATAAAGAGGGGAAAGAAGAAAGAAGAGAGCGAAGGATAATGGAGAACAGAGCAGGGTCTGTGAAAGAATAAGCGAAAAAGGAAAAATTATGACCGGTGAAATAGATAAAAAACATTAGTTCAAGTAAAGGAGGGTGGGGGAGGAGTATTAGAAGATGGGCGTCGTCAGCAGGCATTTGTTGAGGGGGGGGGGCGTATGCCTGAGGGGGGAATTTTAGAGCGGGGTTGGGGACCCTTCATCAGAGAATTCTTATTAATCTATAATAGATTATTATTAAAACAACTGTTAAAACAACAAATAGGTTATTGTTGTAGATTACTGTCTGCAACCAAGCGCCGAAGAAGAACGACATAGTTCGAAACGCGTCCGCCGCGACTCAAAAAAGGTCAGTTCTGCACAGCAAGTTTATACATATGAATAACCAGCAGGTATAAATAAAGAGAATATAGTTATGAAATTTTAGTTGACTCCCTCAATGTTATTAATCTATAATAGATTAAGTTAATCTATAATAGATTAAGTTCGGAACCCACCTAAAATAGTAGGTCCACCATGTTCCCCGTAACATGGCACAAACGGCCATGGAACTACCCGTAAGGGTCTCCCCACCATTAAAAGCCATACGCTTATTATTAATATTAGATTAAGTTTATTATTAAAACAACTGTTTCTAGATAACCAATAGGTCTAAATAAAGAGAATATAGATATGAAATTACAGTTGACTCCCTCAAGTCCGGACTCTCATGGATCGGACGACGGATAGTCCGGACCTCCGAATGTTCTCTTGGAATGACATCATCTGCGCATGGAATGGTTTCTCACGGTAGAAATCGGCAGGAAAAATTCTTGCAACAGATCTATTCTGAATTTTTTTTTTAGGATGAAGCCCACATCGGTCTGAGACCTATGCGTGGGTAATGAGTTGGATGATGGTGATTGATGAGTTGGACCTACAGTTATAGGTGGGTTCCGAACCACCGGGTAGTGATTTTACAGCAGAGGACAGTGTTTTTTTTGCTGGCCAATCTTTTCGGTCACCGTTACAAACAGGACCTACGAGAACGCAGCTTATCTCTATCTGATTGAACAGATACCTACTACGGCTCGCGGAAGAATAGTCTAAAATTTATTTTTAGAGATTTTACGCCACATTAAAGTCAATCATTTGTCTAAGTTTTGTCAATCAGATACTTTCCTTTTAAATTTAAGTTAAAAATGAATTCAACACGAAAAATTCTCCGGAATAAATGTAATTTTCTACGACTTCAAGAATAAATTTGTTTTTCAAGTAATGATAAAATTTAAAAAAATTGTGTCGGGGATCCTGATGCCCTCATATTTACGCCCCTGATTAGGGATAAATTAATAGAACTTGAGTAAATTTTTTGTTAAAGATCATAATTGTATGAAAACAGCTTGAAACACTATTATTTTTACCCAAAACCCAGAGCTTGATCATCCCCATTTCAAGTAAGAATAACTTCAAGATTCAAATAAGAAACATTTTCTCTCCAACAATTCTGGTGCATGTAAAGAGCGTAAGGCCAGTAGGAACTGCATTTAAAAAAAAATAACAACAACACTTTTCATCTAGGATCATGTGGCTTATTACACTACGCTATCGTAACAAATGGAGCTACAAATTTAAATAAAGTGATGAAGTAGTAATAAGTTTAATATTGATTGTTAATGACCAAATAATGTCAACTTAGGCTTTGGACTAACTTATCAATAAAAAATTAAATCTGTGATGATGCTTCCATGACAAAATACTTTATCAACAATCTGATACCAAAACTGACAATGTACAGTATTTATATTTAATATATGATTCTTTACTCACTTATACTGGAGGGAGGCATTTCACTTCTAGAGAGAAACTTCGTCAGGTTATGACGGACAAGGAACGGCTGCGAGAACTAAGCAAATTGTGTAAGCTGTGTAAACTATGGATGGAGCGGCGTTCTTCCAAATCCTCCAGGGTCGACTTGACTTGGAATCAGGCTGATGAAGCTTCTCTTTCGAAGTGAAATGCATCCATTCAGTATCTCCAGTATAAGTGAGTGAAAAATTATACATCAAATAGAAATACAGTGTCAGTTTTGATATCAGAGTGAAAAAATAAAAGTGAATCTCTGTACTGTTTTGTTGTTTGGTTTTTTTTTACAAATACATCACTATTTTTCAAATTTTATGAGGGGGACATGAACATTGACTTCAATTATTAGGAGGGTGGGAGGTGGGTTATAAACAATGACCCCAAATATTGAACGCGTGCAAACCCCCCCCCCCCCCGCCTACACCATCATCACCGCCCACCGGTCTTGACACCCGTGAAAGAGGAGTAGGTAAACGAATACGAGTTGGAAGAGGAAAAGAAAGGAGGTTTAGGAGAAAGAGACGGCGAGAAACAGAACATTTTCCTTTACAAAAGAATGAAGAGATAATAGATAATTAATATAGAATGTAGATAAGAAAAACTTCAGAGCTACCGTATTTAAGAAAATGGTGAATAATTTTCCATGGGCCCACTTAGTTAATATTGTAGGCCCACATGCATTCTTGATAAGTAAAAAATCTTATATCATTGAATAAAATAAGTTTGAATTCAATAAGCTACGTGAGAAATGGAACTTATTTTTCAAGTATTCGGAGGGTGATTAAATAGAATTATAAAAACAGGAAGCAATCTTCAATAACAATTTTATTATACGGTACGTAGCATTCTAGTACCGTAGCTCCTTCTATGTGTGTCAACAGAAATAAATATAGCATTCCAATTTCAATTGATTTATTTTCCAGAATCTTCAATCAATTGTTCAATAAATATTAATAATGAGAAAGAAAATTTTCTCTTGTGCACCTCGTAATCATCAAAGTTCAATCATTTCAATCTCATCAATGAGAAACTCTCAAATATAAATTTTGAGTTTATTTGCTTAACAGATTGATTAAACAACAGTAGTGTCAGACTCTAGTTAATAGTGTAGGCCCATACATTTTTGATAAGTGCAAAAATCTTGTATCATTGAATAAAATAAGTTTGAATTCAGTGAGCTACATATTTTACAGATATGGAACTTATTTTTCAAATATTCGGAGGGTCGAGGGTGATTAAATAAAATTATAAGAACAGGAAGCTATCTCCAATAACAATTAATTTTATTGTATGGTATAGACATAATTCATTTTTTCATTAAAGTAAAAATTAATAGGATGTCTGATTTAAGTAGTAAATTGTAAATTTATTTAAGGGTTTAATCCTCCTATGTAGCTTTCTAGTAGCTCTTTCTCTGTGTGTCAACAGAAATAAATACAGGCGTTCCAATTTGAATTGCTGTAGTGTTTCAAATGTTTTATTTTCCAGAATCTTCTGTCAATTGTTCCATAAATTAATAATGAGGAGGAAATTTTCTCCTCTGCATCTCGTTATCATCAACGTTCAATCATTTCAATCTCATCAATGAGAACTCTCAATTATAAATTTTGAAATCTATGATGGCTGACGAAGCTTCTTTTCAGAAGTGAAATGCATCCCTCAAGCATCTCCAATATAAGTGAGTAAAACAATATATAAAAGTGAAATATATAAGTGAATAGATTAAAGATTTTTAGTTTATTTGATTAAACAGTATTATTAGACTCTAACGTGGCTGTCCTAAGAACACTGGTTAATAGTTTGTATTAAATAAAATCATCCACTATTTCTAGAATAATCAGTATTTCTCCAAATATTGAATAATATTACAAACAACATAGTAGCGTTGAAACGTTTGTCTGTATGTAAGGAAGTCGCTCTGCATCTCTGCTCTTTGTAAAGTTTTAAAATTGGTATCTATTACGCTTCATTTAATAGTTGATGGAAACCTAAATCTTATAATATTAGGATTTGATATCAATTTAGAATGTAAAAAAGAATGAACAACCTAAATACTCACAGCTGAAAAATATTGAATTATTAAAAAAATTATCTAAAATTAATTATAACTTCCGGAGGTCTATGCTCTCTTTTCTGTGAACGTCCTTGACTTCTTGTTTTTTCCAGGAATATGGTTTTAAGTTAAATATTACAATAATTAGCAGATCATATAAATTGAAAAAAAAAACCATACACTGGATAAGTAGTATAGTGGGAGAAACAAGTGTAAACAACTCACCTTTTTGAATATTAATTTGATAAATATGTGGTCTTTGAAGAAGAAAGGTTGTCAATCACTAAACTAATTAATCAGCACGTTCACACTCTCACAGTGTCTGGCACTGACTGCCAATGCCAAGCAGCTCAATGGCGCTCTTTCTAGAAAAAGCAGTAAAAAATGAGGGAGTCGAACCGGTCCCACCTGACTACTGCTGATAACTCCAATCCCCTCGCTAAGTCTTCATGGTCCAAAGTTACCGGTAAGTGACGTCACAGCTTATCTCAAGGCTGCCGCTTGAGGAGTCAGCTCTCAGCTGACAATAATAAGAGGAGCATTGCTGGATACACTCCAATTGCGTAACGGTTGGCTTTCAGTGTCTGATTTACCGAAATGATGGTGATTGCTATCAGATAATAATCATCTTCATCAAATGGGATTTTGAAATCGCACGTTTATGTCAATTGTACAAGGACCCGAAGGCCAACAACCTGGCAAAAATTTCTACAGTACTATAATAGGTGCTTTGTTTAGATAGAGTGCTCGCAAAGTGGAGAATCTAGTACCGTACTCGAGGATAATTATCATCGTAGAATAAAACAGATGCTGTGAAATGGTGGTATTCACGCTACTTCAATCTGTCATACAGCATATGTTTGATTTTGACACATAGTTTTGCGACTCAATGATAATGAAAAAAAAAAAACTGTAGAATAGAATAGCATAGAATGACTGTCTTTATTTTATACCTGAGATGGCGAAGTTAGGGCGCAGCTACACTCTGATGATGGTATTTAGGCTGCTCCAAAATGTTATACATACTCCGCAGCATGTGTTTGATTTTGAAACATGCTGAGGAATGGTGGTAAATGACAAATAATCACCATTACAATTCAAAACACTTGTGGCCAGTTGCATGAAAGAAAATTTAATTCAACCACCGTAAGATGATGTAATCTTACGGAGCTCAATAGGGAAGTCGTTGCACTGGCTCCGTCAAATGACGTCATATACGATGGTCAAAATTAATTTTCTTTCGTGCAAATGGCCGCTGCTGTGGTATTTGCGTTACTCTAATCTCCAATAGGCCTACAACATGTGTTTGATTTAGTGATGGTGATTATTATCGAGTATTGGGTGCTCCACTGTGCAAGAACTTTAATAGCTATGATATAAGGTACATGCTCAGTGTATTCAATACTCAAATATAGGTTATAACCTAATCACACTCGCAAAATCCAATATGCTGTGGAATGGTGGTATTCACGCTGATACAATCTGACATACGGCATGTTTTTGATTTCGCGAAGGTGATTAGCCTATACTCGAGACTGCTTAAGAAATTTAGAATGATTATTATCGATGCTTAACTGTGCTAGCTAAGGATCATAGCTACTTGAACAGTGAAAAATCCAATCCTCCTCGAAGATAATCACCGTCAATCTCTGATATCAATCAAAATATGAAATTTGAAAAAAGGATGTTGAATATTCCCCCAAAAATGAGAAATTACCGCTTTTAGCACATATTTCACATAATTATTAATAGGCCTAATTAAAAAACATTTTTTTTTGTAAATGGGTGACAGTTTAATACCTTAGTGGCCAATACCATAAAAAATACGAGAACAATTCCTGGATTTCTTGTTCCATGACGAACTGCGTTGTTAATATTGACTTTTCAAGTGAATTTAACGACTTCCAGTCAAATTTTTTTTAAGAATAAGTAGTATTTTACTTACTCTGTAGGCCGAACGTTTTCGAGTTGTTTCGGTTTTCGAGTTGTTTCAACTCGAAAACGTTCGACCTACAGAGTAAGTAAAATACTACTTATTCTTAATAAAAATTTGACTGCAAGTCGTTGAATTCACTTAAAAAGTTAAAATACTGTAATATTATACATGATAAAGAAGTAGGGTCTGAAGTAATTTGAAACTACAATAATGAAATATTAATTTATATTGAAAAATCTTAATGAACAAAAATTATAGCACAAAATGAATGAATTCTTAATGAATCAACAACAAAAACTGAATTCAACTCTAATAATTTAAACTTACACACGATTTTTGTTGAAAGTACAACAAATTGTACACTTATGCGTATGAAATTTACATCAAATAAATAACTACAAGACTACAACACTGAAATAGAAATCAAAAATATGTTAAACTACTAAATGAGCAGAATCCATGTTTAAACATTTGTTTTGTACATTTGTGAGGTACATTTTGGAAGTTCACATAATTTACGATATTCGCTTATTAAGTCACATAACTTTTGTTTTTTCTGATACAGCTATGTTGAACAAAGTTTTCTATTTGCTAATAAATTTATTATTAACAGATAAATTTATTTATTTAACAGAAATGTATTATTATTTAGATAACTTTTGTTTTTTCTGATACAACAACGTTGAACAAAGTTTTCTATTTGTTACCGTAATACATTTATTATGGAATTCAGCTATGGAAGAGTATTCTATTACTAAATGGAATTATTCAAAACTGTAACTACGAACAGTATTTGATAAGAGATTAAAGTTTTAAATAATCAGTAAAAATTGCGATAAATTAACTTTTCTTTAAATATGCGATTCAATAATTGTATCTATGTTCATATCAGCCGAATGAAAGTAGCCTAGATGTTCAAGAGTGCGCTCGTTAGTCGCGTCTTTACAATGCAAGTTAAAACTAAAACTGAATGTAGCAACATAATGAAAAAATATCACTAAAGAATAAGAATACATTCTAAATAACTATTATTGAACTTTAAATAAACTTGATAATAATAATTACTAAAAAAATTCAATATTGAATAACATTATACTGGGAAGAAAAAATTTCATCAGGAAGTAAAACACCCACATTTTATGTGTGACGATTGTTTTCACTCTGTTGTTAGAGCATCATCAGACACTGATGGTACCTGACAGTACCAGCTCTGATGATGCTGTAAGAACAGAGTAAAAATAATTGGCACACATGAAATGAGTGTTTTACTTCCTGATCAAAGTGTATTTATTTGTGGAGAGAAGATGGATTCATATCAATTGAATAACATTTTTCTTGGAATTAAGATAATTACAATAAGAAACTACACAAGTCAATTGAAATAACTAATGAGATAACTAGTGATGTCAATGAGATGTCTAAGATAATGGTTGAATAAAATCCCTTGTGGATATTATCCCTATTGTGGATATTATCCCTATTCGTGGTTAAGTGGTAGAGTGGACATTACTGTCCAAACTTCGCCACGTCAACAAATAAAAAGGTTATTCTATTCTATTATATTGCACGAGCACAAACATAATAATAAAAATTCAAGATTGGATAACAAACTTGGAAAGAAATATTGAGTTTCAAACTATGAAGCTATAGCATTTGAAAAAAGAGTTTGCAGGACTCCTAAAATAAAATGAAGTCATAAAATGAAACGGCAAGGAGAGGACCCCAGTAAATTTATAAAAGTAAAAAAGATTAAGATAAATATTAAGAACCAAACACTTTAGAATTTACTATCTATTGGAAGCACAGTAAGTTTTAAGGAATCAAGAATTAAAACATCAGAAGTATTGCATTTACATAGTTTCTTAATAAGCATACCGTCAAATGGGGTCACTTTATGCCTTATGGGTGACATTATGACACGTGAATGACAATTGACAATATGACAAGAAGCTTTTTTGATGAAAATTGTTTGTCTGCCTAACCTAACCTAACCTGACTAATAATGTGGATGTATTGCTACGATACACAACTTTGGAGGTTGTAGTCCTAATCTGGATATTTTTGAATCTGTTGCTTAAACTAAAAAGCTAATAGAAATTGTAAGCAGATAATTGAAATCACTGGTTCAATCAGCACTCTATGAAGCTTAGCCACATTACTTCTGCTGGACAACATTGGTAAGTGATTCTTATAGCATATTTTATTCTGATCATTTCCATATAAATTCTGGATAGTTTGACATAAAAATAAGTTGCTACAGAATTTTGAATGTTTTTCTGCACCTTCAAGAGGTAGCATTGTGTTACGTGTTTAGTGGCACAAACCCACCCCTTGAAAGTATTTTATAAGAAGTTTATGAGTTTTTTGCAATTTATGATCTTTAATAGTATAACAAATTATTAAACAACTAATTGAATGTTTTGAAGATTTTCTGATGAAAATTATTGTTTGTCTGCCTAACCTGACTGATAATGTGGATGTATTGCTACAATACACAACTTTGGAGGTTGCAGTCCTAATCATTTCGTTTTTGGTTTTATTTTTCAGATACATACCCACAACACTAAAATGCCAAGAGTTTATGTATGGAATAAAGGGGCTCGACCATACAAAAATAATACAGAGGCAGTCTTGGAGACGGCTGTGGGGGAAATAAAAAAAAATATTAGAATACGTAGAGTAGCAGAAAAGTAACTTCAACTTCTTGTGTTTAGCTAAACCTTCTCCAACTTCGACTGTGTTATATGATATGCCAGTAATCTATTTGGGTCAGTCCTTACCATACTTCTTTGCAGGTATGGCATTCATAGAAACACACTGCTGTTCAAAGTGAATGAAAAGCTCAAGAGAAAATCAGGAGGCCAGACTGTGTTCTCGATGGAGGAAGAGGGATAATTTGTGGCTCTTGTTATTGTCATGTCTACTTATGGATTCCCAATGACCAGCTTCGACTTGAGGATGACTACAAAAAATTATATTGATAAGCAAGGAAACGTATATCAAAATTCAAAAATAATTTCCCTGGCATTGATTGGTCTATGGTATTATCTATAGATTAATAGATTGGTCTATTCTTTTTTAAATAGACACAAAACTATGTTGAGTAAAGATATGCTAGGGATATAACTCATGCTAGGGCTAGCATTGACAAAGATATTGATGAGATATTTTTTGACAACATAGGAAGAGTACCTGATTCTAATGTTTGGAATTTTGACAGAACCAATTTGGTAGATGACCCTGGGACAAAAAAGGTTCTAGTTAAAAGTGATACAAAATATCCTGAGGAAATTCGGAATGCTACAAAAGCTTGCACTTCAGTTATTGTGTGGGAGTGCAAAAGGGTTAATGGCTCCCATTTATGCCAATTATAAGGCTGCCAACTTGTGGCATACTTGGACTGGAGGAGGTTTTGAAGATTCGTTCAATTATTTAATGCTCCCATATTAAAAAAACAACCAGGTAAAAAGTATTGATCGGTGAGAACCTGAGCTCTCATTTGAATATGGAGGTAGTATGCCTCTGCAATGAGAATAATGTGTCTTTCATAACCGTCCCACCAAACACAACACACTTATTGCAACCGCTTGATGTTGTCTACAATGAAAAGAGAGTGTAGAAAAGTTCTAGACTAGTGGAAAGATACTTCTTATGGGACTAAATGTAGTTCAATCCCCAAAGATCAGTTTCCTAAATTGATAAAACCCCTCAGGGAAAATTTAGTTGAGAAAGATTGTAACAACTTGAAAGCTGGATTTAGGAAATGTGGTTTTAGTATTTGACTAACGTGGTTCTTAAACGTCTATGTGACAATGTTATGGATTCTGTAATACTGTAATGGAAAATAATGCTAGCATATCAGAAAATATTAGTAAGACTTTTCTAGAAAACTCAGAAAAGATGAAATTGGCACAAAGAAACAGAGAAGAAAGAGAATTAACATAACAGCAGATAAAGGGATCACTCGAGAATCCAGAGCTACTTACTAGTACTATCTCCAATCATGAAAAACATTGCAAGAATATGGTGTGAATAAACAGAGTGAAAAGAAACAGAGACTGATTGCTATTTCATCAGAAAGTGGAATAGAGGAGGACGTTAAACAGTCAGAAAGTGAAGGTAGCATAGAACCATTCATTAGTATATTGTGCCAAAAATTTTTCAAAATTTTGACTATAGGATGGGGTATATTTAAAAATTTTCCAACTGAAATGAAAGTCAAAGAATTAAACTTTTATAATTGTTATAGCAATATTTTTATAAATATAAAAAATATGCAAGAAAATATGTGAAAATTGACATAAAGTGTATTTGACGGTATTTTAATAATTACGGCTGTCATTAAAACGCTTTCGTAATAAAATATTGAACCGTAGCTGATTACAATATTCTCAGTTGCCCTAATTAAAATTAATTTGTTAATGATTATTTAATGCAGTTCAACCTCATTAACTTGACATTCAAATATTCAATTCAAATATACGTATACTACTAGTACCATTACTTTCTCAACTAGAACGAATCGAGCTTTCTAATTCAAGGCTGCATAATTAAAAAAGTGAACACAGTTCCTGCGTTTTCTAATACTGGTCACACAATGACAATAAAAACTTATTTAGTGCATTTTCAATAAGTTAAAAGTAAAAATTATTTGACAGTCTATCTCGAAGTATCAGAGCATTAAGTCAACAATATTGATATTAACCGGTCTGAATTTAAAATATTAGGTACGAATATTCTGTATCTACCTATCTACACATTAATAGTATTCAAAACATGTCGATGTTGACAAAAAAATTATCAATAATGTTACGGTCAAATCTAATATAGTCCTGACAAATAAGAATTTTGGTGAACAAAATTGGTACAAAGCCGGAACTACTTTTAATCCATTCTAGGGGTCCTAAGAAAGAGTCCCCTGAGTTTGAGAAAGTTTCTGGGCTGCGCATAACTTTTAAGGGCCAAAAACCCACTAAAAAAACTGAAAAGTATACAAAATTTTAGGGGTTTTGACCCTCCCAAACCCAGAAGCTTTCGCAAACTCGGGGGACTCTTTCTTAGGATCCCTAGAGAGGACTAAAAGAAGTTCCAGCATGGACCAATTTTTGTCCACCACGGAATTTTTTAAGGTTTAATTCTCCTGGGTTATTAAGGCCAAGTAATTTTTGATTTGGGCTTCTTGTCTCCGTGTGCAGTTTTTGTAGTGCAAACTACCTTCGAGGGAGTACCCTGGCACTCTTTTGTCTGAAAAAAAAAACATAAACTTTTTTTAATTATCGAAAGTACCAACTTATTCGTAGACAGCTTAATAATCTATAATTACTGAGAATATTATTTTAAATATTACTCACTCGAATTTGTATTAAATGTGCAGAATAGTGCTATGTCATTTGAGACACTAAAGGAAAAAGCCTACTCATTGCGAAAATATGCGGTAATATAAACAAGTATAAGGTACCTGAAGAGTCCAAACAAAATTTTATATTCACCCTACGAATGAAATTTATACTTTAAATTAAACTTATACTTAATTTTATAAGTTTAAGTATTATAAAATATTAAAACTTATACTAAAATTAAATTTATACTTTTGAATAGAATATGAAAGCTATTATCCAAACAAGATTGTTGAATAAAATTCAATCACTTCATACTGTACATAACTATGATAAACATTAGAACTTTTTCCAGTGAGAAGAAATTGTTTCTCTGGTGCGGATTTCATATCTTTGAGAACACGTCTCATATCATCAATTGTTTTACGTTCTTGCTTTACACCAATTACTGGATACCAGACTAAACTGTGCTATTTTATTCTGGATCTTAAGAATTTAAGAATAATCAAAACACTACGAGATTCTTTCAAGATATAAAATCACAGACTTTGTGTCTTAAATACTTCAAATTTGTAGCTAAAGAGAAAACAAACGAATTATTAATTACTGAAGAAAGAGCTACTTCTGAATTTAAATCTTCAATTTTTAAAAAATCGTATTAATGAAATGATGCTGTCTTTCATAGACATGAACAATCTGATATGCAAAACTTACTTGTGCGCTCGGTCGCTTTAATGCTACCTTTGCTGGAGGTGATTTTTTATGCTCAGACTTAGAAGAGTCAGATGTTCTGTTTGACTGATTTGATTCATCTTCAGAGTTAATTTTCAACGTTTTATGTGCATGGCTGGCAACATCAGGAGGAGGCTTCAGACGATCTTTTTTCAAATCTACGGATGGAGAAATAATGCTACATCTTGGAGACGTTAAGCCATTGAATCCTATTTTGTAACTCCTGTAATGAAAATTAATTGATATTGAATCTCAGTTTGAATGTATTAACTGTAATATTTAATTCACTAGTTTGGATGTGGAAAAAAATTGAAAGGAAATTTTAGATAGAAGTTTCATTTTTCGCACAATACTTCTAAAATTACTAACTTCTTTGTCACACACCAACATAATCACCATGTTATGTTATGTTTGAAGGGACGGATTCAAAGATCCAGAAGATTCAAAGATCCTCACACGTCAACCGAAGCTTATTGTGTGTCCCTAGTACGTTAGTTAGGCAAACCAATACCTGTGCCCTTTACAAGATCCAGGAGTTTCTTCCCTATGCTAACGTCCCATTCATCACCTGGTTGCTTAAAGCCAAACAGAGCCATTCTCCTTGCCCCGAGTCTCTCGCAATCCAGTATGATATGCTTGGCAGTCTCTTCAGACTGATTGCAAAGCCTACACATCTGATTTTCATTTCTGAGTCCGATTGTGTGGAGATGTTTCCTGAAGTGGCCATGTCCAGTTATCAGAGCAATTAGCTGCTTAACCTGACCTCTACCCAGCCTCACCAGCCAGTTGGTGAAGTAGGAGCTTGTGTCTGCTAGCAGCCTTTTGCCAAGTGCTTGGCCTGAGTGACCTTGCCATTGCTGGTGATGTAAGTCCCTGGACCATTTGTTTATTGTGTGGAAGGCAGTAGTTTTGCTTATGCCACAGCTTGGCTCTGGGCCAAAGAATGACCTACTAGAACCTTGCTTAGCAAGCCCATCTGCACACTCGTTGCCACCTATGCCTACATGGCCAGGTACCCAACCAAGATGCACAGAGTTGTGTGTTGCGAGCTTGCTGAGTGTTTTGTGACACTCCCACACCAATTTTGACTTGATTTCATTAGAGTCAAGAGCCTTGAGGGCTGCCTGACAATCTGACAAGATTATAATCACCATAAACATGAATTAAAAGTTTATCATTGACAATAATAATGTTGAAACGAGATTCATAAATACCCAAGTTTAATGCTAACAACGACAGGAAACTATTCTCAATTATTTAAATATTCCTGGATTTCTTGTTACATGACGAACTGCGTTGTTAATGTTAACTTCTCAAGTGAATTCAACGACTTTTGACTGCAAGTCGTTGAATTCACTTAAAAAGTTAATATTTAAATATATTATAGCATGATTAGAGAATTCCTTGAAGATTATTGCTGTCAATTGTCTGTTGTTGAAGAGATTACACGCTCTTTTTAATTAGTGTATGACCAAGCAGTATAACGTGATAAATCTATCAGGAAAGTTGAAGAAAATTCCATCATGCATGCTTAATAATTTTGCTAAACGAAATAAAATTATGAACTTTGGTATTTTTTTAAACATAAGCAATACTAATTCAATCAAACATGCTGAATTGACAATAAATTGGTGATATATTAATTTCGAATTCCTCGAACTGCTATTAATAAATCATGTTCTATATATTTGATAGTTTGAAAATTTGTCAACTTAAGATAAATTGGTAATGAAATAAATTGAATTTTATGAAAACAAGTCACTTTTCGAGACAAATGGGCCTAAAAGTTATCAAATCCTCAGTCAGAAAGATTAATGAAATTAAGGCCTCTGATGATGGATCTCATAGATTCGAAAGTACTCGGCCAGTTTAAGTGAGTTATTATACTTATTCTTAACAAATATTTGACTGCATGTCGTTAAATTTCACATGAAAAGTTAATATTAACAACGCAGTTCGTCATGGAACAAGAAATCCAGAGATTAATGAAAAGCTTACTTCTCCTCTTTAGAGCCTGGACCAGAAATTTTGCACTTGGTGGCACTCTTTTGTGTATTTTTTCGCCATTTGGATGTGATGATACGTTGTGGCAGAGGGAGAACGACTCTTCTATACAAATCCACCAGTTTATCTTTGTCCCAACTAGCTAGGTCACCCGAGACACACCGCTAAAAACAGAAATTCAATTTAAAATTAATTAAAAATGAGTTTTTTTTACCATATCCGAATAGAATGTGCATTGTTAAGATGAAACTTTAGTTTTGGTGTTACAATCTCGACTCCTTATTCAAGCACAAGTGTCATACTAATGTCATACTAATAAACAACAATCCAATGATATCTTTTTTACTGATGATGATGCTCCCACGAGACTTGCGGGTGGGTAATAAGGTGAATGATGACATAAAATATGCAAGACTGAACGGGAATGAAGCCCGTGACCGCAGGAGTAGTAATCAGAGATGAGAGCCCCAACCGATTACACCACTGTGTCTGCCATGTTGATTTTGTGAATTATTTTTTCTCAATTTTTTCAAACATCAATACAGAAATATTTATTCATCATGACAATAACTGAAAATTACTCTATCTAGAAGCTTGAGTGGAAGAGATTTGAGAGTTTTTTGTTGCCGTCAAATGATTGATTTAGTAATCAGACTGCTTGTTACATCTTTTTTAAACGAAACACTTCAGATTAGATAGGAATTGGAAAATTTCTTATAGTAATAAGTTGATTTTTCGCATTACCAACAAGTGTATCCAAGCAAGGCACTAAACATTACGACGCTTGTTTGAGATATTAAAGTAGTTTGGAGTAGTACATAAAGAAACTTCTTTTTATCAACAGGTTGAGAGGTGTCTCATTATTTCTTTATAAAAAGTTAATATTGCCTCATTAAAAGTTTCTAACGAAAATATGAATGAACAAACTCGTAACATTGAGGGAAAAATTCTTAATATTTTAATGAGAAAAGGAATTTCCCATTTCACTGAAAAAAAAACCATTGAAAATTGAGGAGAATGCTAATTTATACGAATATATAAAAATTGTTAATATTCTATTAGAAAAGGGAGTTATTTGTTTCTCCCAAAATTATATATGCATCCCACTTTTTATATCAAGTTAACTTCAGATTACAGTCAACTATAAATAAATGATCTGGAATGTTCTAGCATTATAGAGAATGATTTAGAAATGTGTTTAAATATAAATATCGGGAACCCTCATATATTATATCTGGAGACTTCTAGAATAAACAAAAAATCGTATATAAAGGGCTGTCCTTGTGAGGAGTCAGTCAGTTATTCAGATTTCGTTTGGTCGTATTGAGTGACAGTTTGTGCCAGTATGCAGATAACAGGGCTATTGTTATTTGCATATCAAATGCCGTGTCCGTGACAGACATTTTGGTTCGTGTTTAGTTTATTATTGAGTGTATTAACCGCTTATCATACATTTATTTCAAAGTCATTGGACAGTTATTATTAAATTATTTATCGGCCAATTCAATTAGTAATTCGTTTTTTTTGTACAGTGATATAGTAAATTCATTATTAGTTGAACGTTATTGAACTGTTTGTTTCTTCTGTGATATTTAGTGTGTGCTTTGAGTTAATTGTGCTAATAAAGTTCGAGTGTTACTTTTAATTTTGTTGCCAGCATTATTTTAGTGATAGAGCAAAACACTTGTATGCAACAGGAAGAAGGAAGTGCAAAACAATCATTGTTGAAATAATATTCATGTCATCAGCTATGATAAGGGAAGATAACTCAAAGAAACCCAAGTAAATATCTACAAGAGTCAAGGAGTGAATTTATCAAATGATCAATAGTAAGTCAAATGACCCTCCAATAAACATAACCTTAACAACAGGCACCGCATGAATATGTTGTAAAATGGGCTTACCGAACGCAAGATTTCTATCAGAGTGGACTTTAAAAGCAGCTCTGGTTGTAAAAGTTGAATAGATAATGAAATATTTTCATTCCGTAGCTCGTTAGTCATTTTGGAGCCTCGTTAAATATGACTACAAGAATAATAATCAACACATCGTCTGCTTGGCACTTTACTTTCCAGTTTCCATTTTCACAATCCTCAAATCCACAGCTAGTGATGGCAAGAAAACATCGATGTTTTGTACAAAAAACATCGATGTTTCACATCGATGTTTGAGGACCGATGTTTTTCTACCATCGATGTTTTAGTCCAGATACATCGATGTTTGAGTTGCAACACGTTTTGTCATCTCATCATCTTTTTACGAATCAATTCTTGAAAAAATTCCAATTTTTTTGTAGTAGAAATAGAATTTTTACTACTTCACTTGCCTTTTCCGGCCCGGGTCCCGGGCAAATGACCCGAGAAAACCGGTCTTACTACGGCCCTGGATACAATAAGATACAAGTAAATAGCATATTTTGTCTCTCTAACAAAATATGTCTTTTGTCTGAATTTCAATTTTCAATAAATTGAAACAACACTGTATGAAAACTGTTCGTTACATCACAATGACACCTGATCCGTTCTTTCATGTTTCATGTAACCCACACTTTTATAAACCAGTGGTGCCATATTTTGGTACCATACAATAATTTTCTAGGGTTTTGAGAGATTTGAATGTTAATATCTTTTGAATAATCTTTTTTATCTAAGGAAGAAGCCCACATGAGTCTGAGACTTGTGCGTGGGTAATGGAATTACTGTGTAATTAGGGGCACATTCAATAGTCCACCTTAATACTGTAGTAAATATAGCAATAGTTTGTAATGTTACCAAAACATCGATGTTTCAAAAACATCGATGTTTTGAGCTCGATGTTTCAATGCCATCGATGTTAAGCTTACGATATATCGATACATCGAAACATCGATGTTCTGAAAACATTAATTGCCATCACTATCCACAGCTTTCTTTATTTTTATTTGACGTATGGTTGGATGGTGAGTCCTTTCTTATTCAAAATTACCACCAAAGCTCCCAACTCTGTTTGTCATTAAAATTATCAAAACTCTTTAAAAATAGCTCTTAATAATAAAAAATAATAAAAATATTCTGATAGTCATCACAATCGAGTTGCTATATATATTCAATTATCAATGAACTCTCCTGAACGTTTCATATATATCCTTGCAACTAGTGACCAAACTTTTCAACTCAATCATTTAATGCCATTTTTAATTTCTTTTAATAATTTTTCAAATAATTAAAGATGTAAATCATCATCAATACTATATTTTGTCATTTTTTATTGATTTTGAAGAATTCATGGTTTTGAGAACTTTCATGGTTGTCAGCAGATGTTTGAGGTTATGTCATTTCTTCATCCGGTTCCTTTTGATCACTCCAACGGTGTGGACGGCCGTGTTCATATGGTAGGAATTGTGAGTTTTACGATTAATTAGGGTTCATAATGGTACGTATTTGTTTTTTCCTGCATAAATTAATTTTATAACTTCCCAAACTATAATTTGTATCGATTTATTTATGTATAAGATCATTTATTTATAGGATGATAGAAGATGAAATTACGTGAAACAATCCTCTATGAATGAATGTGAAATGGCCTAAGAATAGTTGAAATGAGACTAAATTCAAACCGGACTTAAAAGGATTGTGAATCACGTATATTTTAATTCCCTTTCAGTTGAACGTTTAATCATTAAGTTATCTGTAATAATCTACTCTTAGAGAACGTTTGTTGAACTTGAACCAAATAACTTGGTCTAGCGTTAGTAGACGAAAAATAGCTAAATCCTCATGATAAGATTATTACCGTGATTATCAATATTGAATTATTTCGATTATTACCGTGATTATCAATATTGAATTATTTCCAATTTCTGTAACGAAAATGATTTGTATTTGTTGAGTATCCAGTTCCTTTTTCTATTTCGTCAGAAATCGATTGTCAACAATGGAACGAAAAGCTTGGTTGTAAGCTTCCACCGTAAAAATGGAATGAAAGATCGATAGTTGTTATAATAGGAACGTTAGGTTTGGTACAGATTGCTAACTCAGGTTATTTCGATACCGAAATTTTCATTCGTATGTTTATGTGGAATATGGAACTGCAACCAAATATTTTCCTCCCTAACACTTCCTACCATCAAAACCTATATTTTTCATATTGCAGGTCAAATTAGAGTCATGGAGAATAAGCCGACGAACTTGAGTTTTTTTTAAGAGTTCGGTTGCTTATTTCCGGGCACTAACTTGTAGGCCTATCCGTAACTTGAACCTTTACATTGGAGTTTCTTCTCTATCTGTTTGTTGTAATGCGCTATTTTGAATCACCGATTGCAATTTTATCATGGAAATTCTGTTGTGTGATGTAAATAAGTAATAACTTGAATGCCAAGTATATGGTTCTGTAATAGAATCGAAGTTCACATTTGTTTCGATGTAATGCATGCAATTCATCAATGTCATTTTAAAGCTTCAATTTGTGATATTATTCTTGAATCATCTTAAAGCTTAGTGTTTGTTAATGTTTCATTGTTACAACCTAAATTTATACATATTAAATATAAAAAAACGTATAAAAAAATAAATATATACATATGTTGTTTTTCTTGGTTGTTACAGGGTTTCGTTAAAGTAGTAAAGAACAAGCAGTACTTTAAAAGGTACCAGGTGAAATTCAAGAGGCGTAGGGAAGGTAAAACTGATTACTATGCCAGGAAACGACTCATTGTTCAAGACAAAAACAAATACAACACACCCAAGTATCGTCTTATTGTGAGGTTGTCCAACAAAGATATCACATGCCAGGTAAGAGTTTCATTGTGGGTAATTTTGAATTTAATAACAAAAACAGATAGTTTGAGCAAAACTTCGCTAACCATGACTTAATTTCTGAATATAACTGGAACACTACAAAAAAAAAAAATTACAAAATAATATGAAATTTCTTGAAGTTTCTCATTCTTGCGTGGAATTATGTACCTCTTAGAGCATGGAGTGGTCAAGTTAAAATTAGCGTCATAGCATTGGCATAGCTATGCTCAAACTCTATTAACACAATAAAAATGTCAATTTGTTTGTTTCATGAGTAAAATGCATAATGATACGAAATTTTCAAGCAGAACAAGAAGATACATGTCATATTATATTATATTTATGCATGAATAGTAACTCATTTTTGATCTTGTTGAAATTTGAATAGGCTATATATGAAAAACTTTATCGAATTTATTTTATGTTCCCCGCTTGATTTCTCACCTGCAATTACATTCCCCATATTATTTGCCTATTGAAATAGTAATAGGCTAAAATTTGTTTCTAAAATTTGCTTCTCACTCATTTCCGTCAGTTCAGTCCAAGCTCTAGATTATAGTATCTTAGATTTTAAGTATATTCCAACCGGATTGTTCTCATATCACCATAGTGTCTGGTCAAATAAGTGTGGCAGGGTATAAAGCATCCAATTTGTGAAATCTTGTGGTCCCACAATTTGGGGGACGATATCCTGTCGTACTGTTATTCAAAGTTCACTTCTACTCCGAGGAATTCAGCCGACTACTGTACCTTGAGCTATCCGGCGCATTTATTAATGGTTCATAGAATAAGTAAATTGTCCTTAATAAATTTCTTTCCATTAGGTAAGCCCATGGGAGAGTAGAGGTTGACAAAGTGGCTTCAGAATTATTTTTTCTTTTCTTTTTCAACAGACCCAGGGAAATAAAGACCTTCACATCAAAATACTGTATTCAATAATGAAAATAGCCGGCTTGATAGTTATTAACTATTGGAAAATTATTAAATTTTATTTCAATCACAATCATACGAAATTTAAAATCATTTACAGCTTCCTATTAGTCATGAATCCGTCTTAAAATGTTCTGTTTGGCAGTAGAAAATGAAAATATTTACGTGAATGCTTTAATTTTTCCCACAGGTTGCTTACTCTCGTATCGAAGGAGACAAGATTGTTTGTGCTGCATACAGTCATGAACTCCCTAAGTATGGTGTCAAAGTTGGTCTGACAAATTATGCCTCTGCGTATTGTACAGGTCTTCTAATTGCCAGAAGGGTAAGTTACACATAACCTATTTATATTACATTATTGATTGTTTTTCTAAGTTGACAATTTTCGAGAATTTCTTTTTTATGAAGTATGGTAGAGATGTAAAATACCCGGGTATTTAAAACTCGCGGTATATACATGAAATTCATAAATACCCGGGTATTTTGAGTATTAATGAAATTGAGCATGATTAATTGATATTAACTTATTATTGTAAATTTAACGACTTTTAGTCAATTTTAATTGTGTTAACGGTTTAGAGTCTTGGAAACTCAGCTTCAAGGCTCGTTTGAAGCTGAGTTTCCAAGACTCGAAAACGTTCGGCCAAGAGTGAGTAGGAGTATTATTTATTCAAATTTAAAATTGAATGCAAGTCGTTGAATTTATTATCACTTCATAATTAATCTATTATTCTTTTAGAAATAATAAACAGCATATTACTGTACTTAACTGATGTATTTTCCATTCAATGGTCACCACACAACTAAAACAGAGAAACAACTTAACAACATATGATAAACATAACATGTGATCATCATTTCATCTAAATAAAAAAACTTCAACATCCCCCCTTTTTATTTAGATGTCCACAATCCAATTTTGTAAAGTTTCTTGAATCTTCCTGGATTAAAAGGCTTTGTGAGTATGTCAGCTATCCGATCCTCTGATAAGACCCTTGAAACTTGTACAGTGCCACTAAGAACCTTTTCACTTACAAAAAATGCCTCACTTCAATGTGTTTGGTTCTCTTTGATAGAATAACTATTTTTCTTCAACTGTTTCTCTCTCAAATTGGTCTTCTTCAATATCTTTTTCGGAATGTTTGCTTCCTGATTCTCACTGGATTCACGTACTACTGTTCGAATCTGATTTCCATCGAAATCATATATATTTTTAACTTCCACAGTTCCTGTGATAATCTCCTCAGGATTTTCACTTCCTTCCAATGAACTCTGCTCCACATAATTACCACAACTTCTCCATTTTCTGGAGTAGAATGTTTCTGGAAAATATCAATCAGACTATTTTCTTGTGCGATATTTTCAAAACTTGGAGTGCTTATTCCTTGTTCTTCAAACACTTTTATTTCATTTAGAAGCTTCATGGTAGGCTTATCACTTGATTTCTCATTATGTAACAATATATTCAAATTCTCTGTTAATATCTTTTTTGTCTTCTCTTCTGAAATACTTTTTTTTACCTTTATGTTCTTTCACTATTGAATTGTTTATTACTTTACTTGATGAAACATTTCCTTTCTTCTCACTTGAAAATCCTTTTTTACATTCCCATATTTTTTTAGGTGCCACAATTTTCCCAGTCGTGTTTTTTGAGCTCACCTTTTTACCATTTTTATCCTTCTTACTAGAATTAATACTTTTTACATCCTTCCCATTCAATTCATAATTCTCTTCACCTTTCAACTTTGTGACAGTCTCTGTTCTTGTGATACTAATTTCCTTATTTTGTTTAAAAGATACTATTTATCTGGACTTTTGGAAGATTCTCTTTCTTTTAATGAATCAATTTTATCTTGCATAGCTCTTTTCCAGTCAGAAGCATCAGAATTTTCAACGGCTTCAGTAAATGTTTTAGGACCAAGGTGATCTGAGCACACCACCTCAGCTAATGCCACATAATCTGCTAGGTTTGATGGTTGTTTAATAGTACTTCTGTTCCTAAGATTTATAGGATAATTGTTTTGTTGAAAATCTTGCAACTTCTCAACATCCTTTTAAACTGTCTCATTTCCATAAAACTGGGTTTTACTTGTGTTATCAGGATCCTCAACCTCCAATGTTTGAGTAGAAACATTGCATGAGTTCTTCTCTTGTGAACAATCAATAATACCAGAATTTAGAGGTATCTCTTCAAAAACAACATCTCTTGATCTTATGAGCTTCTCATCTTTACTCCAGATCCTGTAACCATCGTCCTCAAATCCAACTAAAAACCCTCCCTTAGCTTTTGTGTCCATTTTCCTTCTGTTCTCTTTAGGTACATGAACAAAACATTTACAAACAACTATTCTCAAATTACCAATGTTGGGCTTTACTCCATACCACAGCTCATAAGGGGATATCCCTTTTTCTGTTGTTGGGCCAGTTCTGTTCAAAATGTAGATAGCTGTTGTTACAAGTTCTGCCCACAACCTCTGAGACATGACTTCATTTGAATGAAGCATGCACCTAGCCATTTCTACTAAAGTTTTGTAGTTGTCCTGTTCACACGAACCATTTTGCTGTGGTGTATATGGCATAGTAAATACTTGTCATCCCTTTTTCATAAAATATGTCACTTCTTTATTATTAAACTCACCTCCATTGTCACAAGAAAATTGTTTAACAAAACGTCCTGCAGCTTCAGCTTCAGCCAAGAATCGTTTGATAGTGGAGGCAACATCAGATTTTTGCTTAATACGATAGATGTAGCTAAATCGGGAAAAGTCATCTTTAAATAAAACAAAATATTTTGATCCTTGATATGAAGGAACTTGAAAAGGACCACATACATCTGAATGTATAATTTCTCCAGGTGCATTGGAGCAAACTCTTTCTACAAATGGTAATCTATGGAATTTCCCATAAGTTACATACATCCTTAACAAATTTGGTTATCCAATCCTACAGAGATGCCTAAATCCAATTTGAAAAGTCCTCTATGGGTCTTGCGATAACCTCCATTCACAATAAACTTACATTCATTCTTGTTAGATTCAAACAAACTGTTATGGTACTTATCATGAGCAGATAACACTGAAAACAGATTTTTCCTAATACTTAGGAACATACCAAACATTTGTGAGTGTAATATTTTGCTCAATTCCATTGATAGTCGACACGCAAACTACATCACCTCTACCAATCGCCTCCAATGCTTGCCCTTTTGCATCAAGAATTCCATGTGGCTCTAGAAAATTTTCAAAATTCAGGAAAACATGACTCATATTTGTAACATGGTTGGTTGTAACATTGTCAACAAACCAATCTTTGGAGTTCTTGAAATGACTTTGATGAAATGATTTTTCTGAGAGCAAAAAACATTGATCATCATCACCTGTGTCAAAGGTAGAAATTTCTGGTGACTTACCATATTTATGTTTTGCCTTCCTTCTACAATATTTGGCTATGTGTCCGGCTTCCTTGCAGTTGAAACAAATTATTTTCCTCCCTTCTTCATTCCTTCGTTGATATAATTTTGATGCTGAAGTCTCCACTCTTGTATTTCTACAATATTTGGCTGTGTCCTTGCAGTTGAAACAAATTATTTTCCTCCCTGCTTCATCTCTTCTTTGATATGATTTTGATGCTGAAGTCTCCACTCTTGAATTTCCTTTTTCTCTCATGAAATCTTTTTAGTTTCAATTTGAGAACTTTCCTTCTCTCTTTCTCTTAAGTGTCCTTTCAAAGGCACACAACTGTTCTGTAAGATTTTCAATGTTCTTCTCTTGTTTAGACAACAAAATCCAGCTTGATCGAAAATTGAAATATTCATCAGGCAAAGTCCCAAAGACTTTACAAATAAACAAAAAATCAGGCAAGGCAGTGATGTGCTCATTTAAAAGCTCCTTTTGCATGTCGTGCCATATCTGTTTCAATTTACTCAGATGAGTTGATATGTCATTGCTAGTTTTCTAAAATGGAAAAACTGTAAGCCAAGATCATATTTATATCTTATCCTCTGACTTTCCTTCAAAAAATGTATGTAGTTCGTCCCAAACTTTTTCCAAGTTTGCTTCACTTAAATTGGTTGTTATGACAACTAGAGCTGTACTGTCTGCCTTGTTAAATGAAATTAAATCCTCGTCATATTTCTTCTTCGCAGCCGCTGTGGCCTCCTGTGGCAAACTATTTGGTTTAGTAAGTTTTCCATTCACTACATCTATTCCATTGGGAATTGTTCTTAACAAAGCCTCAATTTTGTACCTCCATCCTGCCCACTGTTTTTTATTCTCCAGAGGAGCCATCACTATTTTTGTAGCATCCATTTCTTTTAAATTATTCAATAACTTACCAAATATCTCAACGTGTCTGGGCCCATAACCATTATCACTTTATAATAATTAATCTATTATTCTTTTAGAAATAATAAACAGCATATTACTTTACTTAACTGATGTATTTTCCATTCAATGGTCACCACACAACTAAAACAGAATCAATAAACTAAACCAGAGAAACAACTTAACAACATATGATATACATAACATGTGATCATCATTTCATCTAAATGAAAAAACTTCTACAGAATTTACAATAATAAGTTAATATTAACAATGCAAATCGTTATGGAACAAGAAATCCAAGGATTAATTGATGTTTACCCCTGAATATGTGATTATTATCATTGTATGATATATTGGGATAGTCTATAGCATTACCTAATTGACATGTAGGGATAATATTAAAAGTAATAAAACTTTCAACGTAGGTAAATATGCAGGTATTCAGTGCAACACTGAAGAGGCAACCTCTTAGTTCCAAACTGGGTAAACCAATTTTGAAAAATTATTTCTGTGTTTTGGTCTTATTTTAATTTTACAGCTTTGTCTCATAGAGTATTAATGTTTGTTTTATTTTAGTACTAAACAAAATATCTTGAACTAAAATCCTTTTAAAATTATTATTGAATCTCACCAAAGTATGAGTATTCTTTTTTATCATACTTGAATGTTTATAATGAGGATGGTTCACTTGTTTAAACTCATTATGTTGAGCTCATTTTCATTCACAATCATTTACTATCACTCAACCAATGGTGTTTAATCTATGCTTTCGTGCATTAGTAATAAAGGATGATTTGAAGTGGATATATTACAGGTAGTTTTCATATAACGATACTGCATCGTAGTGCAACGATATCTTTATTTAACCGATATATTATTAATCGCAACGATTTCAAGTAGATAATTTGAAGAAAATTTCTGTCTCCCTAATGATGATTTTTCAAAAAGATGCCTTCCATTTGTAACCAATAACATAAATTGCATTGATTTTTTATTATACTAATTTCAGTTTCAAGTAAATTTTTAGTTAATAATTTCTAGAAAATGTCGCTTATATTGACTTCGAAAAGATTCAAGCCAAATATTGTAAATGATTTTAATCAAGATTATAAATACAGTCAACTCCCGTTTATCCGGATGATTACTGACTAGACCATCACGGATAATCGAAAATCACGGTAAAAGTAAATGTCATAATAAAGGGTATCCAACGACCGGAAATACCTTGAATTCTGGGAGTTGTGCGACGAAATGTAGCCTATAGCAATTAATAAAACCTTCCTTGAAAATGATAAGATGTTAGAATGATATAAAACTGGTCCAGCCGCGCTTGCATCCACTTGCTATCGAATTTACTTTTCACCACACACAGCATGACCCCGGTATATATGCAACCTGGAAGCGGGAGTTGTTTTGGAAGTTGTGAGCAATGTCAGATCGGACATTGTAAGATACAATATTTTTAACAAATATCATTATAGCATATATTTCTCGCTTACATTTCTTCTTCTATTTTGAGCTGATTTTTTTTTCATTTATCATGTTTCAATTTATTATTTTCTGTGTAGCAATAGCTCTTATCAATAAGATCTTTATTCTAATATATCTTGCACCATTTTCTTCATCTGTCTTGAATCCACTGGACTTCACTGTCTGTCCAATTCCGATTTACAGTATTCGATCCAAATTATTTCAACTCGAGTCAAAGCACAGGCTATAGTTGCCCATGTAGGCTCATTCCATAACATTGTTTTATTACGTTTGAAAGCTATTGTTATTTATAGTTTTTTCTGTGCTATTGTAATTTATTTTATTGATTTGTGGAATGAAGCGATATTTGATTTGATTAGCAGATAATTGATATTTTGAAGCACATTTTTGTTCCATATTATGATGGACTATGCATTGCTTCTATTATTGGCTCAACATTTAATTTTATGTGTTCCTGTTACATAGAAATGTTCATATATATCGGATATTTGAAATATATTAATTCTATTGTAACCCTTAAACATTGATGATCTAATATTATAAATATTTGAAATTTCATGACCAAGTGCTTTATCTATTGGCTAATGTTGTAAATACATTACAATTATGTATTGCATTATTTTTGTATAGCCCATGAAATGCATTTGTATTGGATTTATGCAGATGATTCGATTTGGATATTCAAAACATCTATTTGTGATTAATATGACGCATTGATGACTAAGTCTCTAGTAACCTGTTGTTTCGTTGTGATTTTCAGCTTCTGAAGAAGCTGGGCTTGGACCAGTTGTACGCTGGCACCACAGAAGTGACAGGTGAAGAGTACAACGTTGAGGCGTTGGACGAAGGTCCAGGTGCTTTCAAGTGTTTCCTGGATGTTGGACTGATGAAGACAAGCACTGGCGCTCGTGTGTTTGGTGCCATGAAGGGTGCAGTTGACGGTGGCCTGAATATTCCTCACAGTGTCAAGAGATTCCCCGGCTTCGATGGCGAGTCGAAAAACTTCAACGCTGAAGTGCACCGTAAGCATATTTTTGGTTTGCACGTGTCTGAGTACATGCAACAGCTGGCTGAAAACGACGACGAAGCCTACAAGAAACAGTTCTCACAGTTCATCAAGCTCGGCGTTCAACCGGAAGCGGTGAGTTATGATATATTTTTTCATTCACACTTTTTCTCCTTTTTTAAAATGAATTTTGCGTTACATGGATGTCCTTATGAACTTTGAATTACATGGACGTCCTTCTCAAACTCTAATGAAATAACTTGATCCCTTCATGATATTTCCTTACTTAAACTTCGAAAGTGACAAAAATCCCTTTTTTTCTCAATCTATTAACAATAACAATTTTCGACCTCATGCCGTACGACAATGTACATAATTTTGAACTCATCTGTAAGCGTTTATCATGTAATACGTTCGTTATGTCCCATAAAAACTACTCTAGAATTTCTTAACAATTCGGCACAGAATTGAAAAATATCCTTTTTGACTTTGACCGCTAATGAAAATTGTAAAGGACGTGGTTTGGCAATGAAAGTAGACTATTATTTTCTAAAAGTTTCTTCTCTTTCCAACAATGGCCGAAAGTTGCTTTGAGGGATGGGATAGCCGTAAGCCGTAGCAGGTATCTGTCAATCAGATAGAGATAAGCTGCGTTCTCCACTTTGAAATGGCGATCGATTAGATAGGCCAGCAAAAAACGACACTATTCTCTGCTGTAAAATCACCCCGGTGATTCGGAACCCACCTAAAACTGTAGGTCCAACTCATCAATCACCATCATCCAACTCATTACTCACGGACAGGTCTCAGACCTATGTGGGCTTCATCCTCAAAAAAATGAGCATTTATTGACCGGATGTTTTTGGTAATTTCTCTAGAGAAACTGGTATTTGTTATTAGAAATTCATTTTTAATAAATTTATTATTTTAAGAACACTATCTTACTAGAAAATCGCTATACTATTTCAAAATTAGCATGAAATACTGTAATAAATATGAGCTGTAGGTCAACAGTCATGTATTATTGAAGTATAAATACTCTCCTTTGATAATCATTGATGTGAAATCAAACGCATGCTGTAAGTAGAATGTTGCTATTTTACACTGGTCCAAATCACAACCTGCGATCGATTTCGTGTATATGATTCTCATTGAGTATTCATGCTTCACTTATCGCAACAATGCTGGTCCTACAAGCGGCTTATGGAAATAACACTGGAAGATGTGCTTGAGCTAGGTGGGAGTCTGTGAATATGACTGTGGCTGTCAGCCGATGACAGTCGTTTATTTGAAGCGTGTAGTCGACTCAACGCGTGGCAAACGCCATATCTTGGAGATGTATGGAAATGAAATGATGTATTAGATTATCTAATAATCTAATAAATACGAAGTACGTGCAGATTGATCCGAAGAATGAAAGTCATTGTAACTATGAATTGATGAATTATTGTCTGAATAAAATAAGTTGAGAGTTGAGCCATCGGCCATAAAGCATCGTTGCCAAATGTTAACAAATTAGTAATTTGATAAGTGATTTATACAAAAAATTGCAACCCCTACAAATCAAATTTCAACTTTATTGCTTTCCTTAAAATAACATACAGCATATTACATTCTGGATATAAATCCTACATTTCAAGTCCTTACACAAAAAATGATGAAGTTGAAGGTTTAAAAGAAAATTTAACGTTCTCAATAGCATTGAAAAGTCGAGATTTCACACGAATATAACTCAGCTCAAACTCATAGGATACACTAAAATGGGCGAACCTAAAATTATTTTTCCAAATGTCAAAAGTGATGATTTAACAATCCCCAAGTGGTTTTAGATATTTAAAATTTCATACTTGGATCCTAGTCCCATTTTAATGAGTTCTCCAATAAATGCCATTCATGGACGAAATTACCATCTATGAAATATGGTTCTTGCATATAATAGTAAACAATATTTTCTGAACAATATGAAGTTTTCAAAATTTCTGATAAGGTTTTATTAGTAGCCAAAATTTAGAGCTTTAATACGCCTATTGAAATCCTAATCCACCAGACCTGAGCCAGCCAGGTCACACGATATTATTATTATTATCCTAATGTTGGATGGGTTCCTATCTTTAGATGTCAATACCCAAGTCAGGTTGTCGTGAGTAGTGAGTGAAATTAGCAACGTGGGCTTTTTTAACATTGATGTCGATTTCACTAATTGAAGCTTCAACAGATTACTTGAAACGATTTTAAAAAATGACGTTGATTTCAATTGACGTATTAAAGCTCCACATTTTGGCTTATATAAAAAAAACTGCTCATCAGAAATGCCTTTTACAAACTTCATATATCGTTCAGAAAATATTTGAAAAAAAAACATATTTCATAGATAGTAATTTCATCCTTGAATGGCAATCATTGGGAAATTCATGCAAACGATGTTAAGATCTAAGCACTCCTCTCTTTTTAAATCTCTAAAACGACTTGCGGTGGGGGAGGGGGGGTCGTTGAATTATCAATTTTGACTTTGGATAATTGCAAATATTTCTGGATGACATAATGCACTTATCTCTTTGAAACAAAGATGTTTCTAACATACTAAAATTGGGTGTTTGTTGGCCCACTCGTCTCGACCGACATTGAAGAACATTTAAATTTATTTCCAGGAAAATATTAGATACAGGGACTGTATTACTAAATATTGAAGAACCAATAAAGCATGCACATTCTCACGTTTATTTTGATATTAATTTCGCTCATATTAGTGCATCTTAGTGCATGGCAGTGATATTCGGGGGAAATCCAATTTTTCATGAATTTTTAATTCTATATTTTTTCTTAAACCTGCAACTTTATTTTTTGTGTAAGGACTTGAGAATGTCGAGGATGCAATTTTGTATATAGATTGCTTATAGAATGAAAATATAAATATTAATTTTAATAAAAGGCTTGGAAAGGAAATACATACATGGATAATTACAAATAATATTCAAGAAAGGCTGTTCGAATTGCCATCTACTCATTTGGTTCACTGTTGTGTTTGTCAGTATCTCTTCTCTTCCTTTTTCTTTCTCCTCTCTCTTTTTCTTTCTTCTCTTCCTATCTGCTCCTCACTCTTTGTCTCAACTACCCTCTCAATTTTTGTAAAATCATTTCTTAGTATAGGATTGCAAATCATACCTGCGCACAGGTTCGCCTTGCAAGTATTATAGATTCTTGATTTGTTTTTTTTTTTTTTTTTGAAAATGCATATACTATGTATATATTTTAGAAGAATCTAAATAAAAGACTTTGATTGATTTTGAGAAATACAGATTTGATGAGATGGAAATTTTGCAACGACAATTTTTGGCCGGTAGAGGGCTCAATTCTGAACTGATTTTGTTCACAGTTTATTGGCCTTGTCAATACAAGATAACATGATCGAAAATCTTGTTTTTTTTAGATTGAAGGCATCTATAAGAAGGCACACGAAGCAATTCGTGCTGATCCAGTTCTGAAGGCGAAACAGAGAGCGAAGCCACCAGTGAAGAGGCGCTGGAACCGCAAGAAGCTGTCGCTGTCTGAGCGCAAGCACAGGATTGCACAGAAGAAGGCCGCCTTCCTCAAAAAGCTCGAAGTTGGAGATGGCGAATCGTGAACGTGGTGATCTTCTCTTTTTTAAATTTATTTGTCAAGAAAGTTGAAATAAAATACTAAAAGTACAATACTTGATTTGTTTTTGCCATGTAATGAATTCGTCTCAACCACATTTATTACGTGATACTATAGTACCGGCAGTCACGCCTTTAATGTTAATTCTAAATCTCAATGAAACAGAATTGAGAATGGTGTCTCTGCCGCAACTATTTTATCAATTTTATTTATGAATGAATGATAAATAAAACGATTGGCGGTCGTGGTAGCAATATCGTTGGGAGCGCTTGTCTCTGATTAGATAAGACTGGGTGGCTGCTGTTCCTACGTCGAGTTCAAATCTCGTTCAGCCTTTGATATTTTCTTCATCATTCACCTTATTACCCACACGCAACTCTCAAGACCTCATGTAGGTATCAGAAGTCTTAAAAACAGTCTGTTTTTGACAAAATCATGTCTAACTCATTATGGATGTCTACCGCATCACCATCAGGACGAAGATATGAACACGTCTTATATATATATATATATATTAATGGTGGTAATAATCCAAGGATACTATAATTATTATCAATTCGAAATATATTGCCGTCTATATAGAAATGTGTTGACTTTGGGCTAAAGCACACTAACTGTACATATTTTGTTGAATAAAGAGTAAATGCCGTCCTAGTCAGTGCAAATCATCTAACTATGTAGAATGATTCTAGTGACCACTGTGATGGCAATTCTTTCAAATAAGTTTCAACTTTCAGTCAGTCTCAGAGCAAACCTGTATTTTTTGTAAATGTAGATGGATGGTAGGCGTATTGTGGAGCTATTTGACAAGTTCGTTCGAATCAGAATTTGTTTGATAGAAAGTTGGGGAATCGTGAACGCGAAGAAAGACATGGCCATAATATAATATTCTTTTATATTTACAAAATAAGATTATGCTGCAGATAAAAGTACTTCATAATATTGAGAAAAATCTAAGTATAATTATTGAAGCATTGTGAAAATTACCTATACAGTATCAACTGCTCATAAAGAAGTTGAATACAACACTTCTATACTTTTCAATTTCTTTTTCACATATTTTCTTTCCTTATCAAAGTAAACTGTCCATTGTTATCGTGCCTTAATCCTAGTTTGGAACACTTATATTTGGTCACATTCAGTCTAAGCAACTTGTATTTGTAACATTCATGTCCTTATACTTGAAACTGTGTCGCATTCATATTTCTCTGGTTGAAAACAATTCAACAGAAGAGGTCTCAAACACTTAATCATACTGATGATTCTCTGCTATTTTTTGTGTGATGAAACAATTTGAACCGAAGATTACTTCAGTAACAGTTCTCAAAATAATGTTATGATCTTGAATTTAACTGATGTCATGATGAATGCTGTCAAGTGTCGATTGTGGTCGTTTTGTGCCTTTTCTGGGGGTGCAACATCTTCAGCAAGGAAATGCAAGGCGCCTCAAATGATAACGAAAACACAAACGCCAAGATGTAGGAAGCAGCTGCGAACCCAATGAATTGGACTATCTGCAAAACAACAAATAATTCAAATAAATAAATGATAAAAACAACAATAATAATCTATCACTGATAGACCAAATTCCTTAATACTTGGAGAATATGCATTATTGATGAACTTTTAACGAGATCATTATCCAAGCAAAAAATAGAGAGGTATTCTTTAATAAGATATCGTCTTGCCAAGATTGCAATTTCAAACACCATAAAAATTCTTTGCGTGGAGGAATTCGTTATATGGAAGCTCGTTACATACAAGTTTGACTGCATTTGTTCTTCCACCCCAAACGACCTGCGAAGTATCATTAAAATGAAAAGTAAATTTTGCTTTTGCAGGTCATGTATTCTGCAAATATATTTCTCATACAGTTTTAAAACGCAAAGTAGAACAGATTTTAACTAATATAATTTTTGCAAGCTTCAGTCGGGTTCTGCCTCAAAGACTTACTCGAATTGGACTATTCATTTTTATTACCATCATATCACGTGATATATGCGTAGGGCTTTCAGCTGCTAGTACTGCACTGCGCATAAGCTGTGGGTGAATCAAATACACACAGTAGGTCAGGCGGCTGAATGGGTACAGGTACTTCCATGATAAAATGCTGTTCAGACGTCCTGGAAAATTGACAAAAATTATTCTATTGAAAAATTCATTGGTAAAAATAATAGCTTAGACTATAAATTAGAGCATTGTCTGGTTATTTAAATCGAACTATTTTAAGAGTCGTATAATCCATATAGCAATAAAGATTGAATAGAAACAATAATATTAATTTTACTTACTGATGGGGGTATACGGATAATGAGGATATTGAAGAGAGCTTACAGGTACAAGGATACCACGAGTAAATAGAATCTTTTTAGCAGATTTTGTACCGTGGATACAACTAGATGAAAGATGTCCCCATCCTATTTCCCTGTGATAACCTTGACTGTAACTAACTTCGATAACATTATACATTGATAATATTATTTACTTAATTATTACAATGAAAGCAGCAGGGGAACCTCATTACCTCTATGTTAGGGTTGTAGACTTCAACACTTTGGCAATAGAGTGTTGACTTCAATCATCATTGTAATATATTATAATTATTAAAACTTAACAATCATTTTGGGAGAGTGCATGGGAAAACTTGAGTTTAATGCAAGGATAATTCATAAAAATAACACTAAAGAATAAGCTAACTTCTAAGTTATATGTGCGTCGGACAGTATAGTGTAGTATTATCGGGCAGCAGAGGACTTTCAAAACTTCAGTGTTGATAATACATTGCTTTCAATAATGTGTACATGTATATACATCTTTTGTGCATGCAAATATGATTTTATAAGCCTTACACTTCATCTATCACCTAGGCTTAAAATACTTCAATAAGTTGCCTTTGTACATTAAATAAATTAAATGAATATAAATAATACTACACAGTAGGATTAATTAGTCTGGGCGCACGGCCGTTTGGTAGTCAGCCATGGCGAGGGGAGTGTTTATCGCTCATTTCTAAAAACATGTGGCCCGTGCGACGCTGCAGATGTCTTCAAGGTCAACTAGTCAACTTTTAACAGGACGGCTAGTGTGACAGCCAATACATGTTTTTTCAATTGTTTTACTAAATTTCCATTCATATTATCTGAAATTAATTATCAATTCAGTTTATGCAAAATACCGCATTTCATGTTGAAAGGCCGTATCATGCATGCAAGTTTTGATGCCTTAATAAATATTGTGTCCTAAAAACTGATTTTTTAAAAATTTAAAACTATATTTTAATTTGCTGTACATGCACAAAGTTTATAGCAAAGGTGGGTTTAGAACAAGGTTAATAGATAATCTATCTATTAACCTTGGGTTTAGAAGTCTTATACAGTACATTAAATAAATAATAATAGTACAGTACATAAATAAAATACTACAATACAGGTAAGAGCCAATAAAATACTTTTTTTCAATTATTAACTTCCTAAATTTCCATAAAAAATTGTTTTAAATTAATTAAAAATTTAGTTTATGCAAAAAATCTATCCATTTCATGTTAAAAGGCATTGCTATTATGCATGTAAGTTTTGGTGCCTTAATGTATTGTGTCCTAAGAACATATTTTTCATGAACATTTTTAAAAGACAAAAACTGCTTTCCTTTGTCATACAAATTTCTTAGCAAAGATGATTTTATAAGCCCTATACAGTATGTATATAAATAATACAGTATAGGTAAGAGCGAATAAAATATTTTTTTTTCAATTACAGTATTAACTCCTTAAATTTCCATACAAATTGTCTAAAATTAATTATAAATTGAGTTTACGCAAAAAAAACCTATTCATTTCATTTTAGAAGGCCTTGTTATTGTGCATGTAAGTTTAGATGTAAGTTTGTGTCCTAAAAACATTTTTCTAGAAAATTTTGAAAAGTTTAATATTTCAAAAATATTTTCATATACTGTACAAATTTTGTCGCACAAACTTCACATAACTGCAGCTCTATGATAGCTAGCCTACCTCCATATCCAGTGACACAAGCTATGACAATCCAAGCCAGTGCCAAGGCCCAAGCTGTGTGACACAAGGCCACATACATGGCTGATGTAGTTGGTCCCAACTTTATGTAGTGCAAGCCGTACACCACACTCAACATTGTCAAGCCGGTCGCTGTCCAAAGAATGTAGACACATGTCTGAAAATTATTACCGTACATACATTTTGAAATTAGTAAAACTTGGATCAAACACCAAAAAGTGTTTTTTTCAAATTTTAAAGAAAAAAATTATAAAGTACCAGTATGGTCTGTCAACGCATTGTTGGCAGTGGCAGAAACTAGTTTTGCGCATGTTGGCTACTTATCTTGGCTATTTCTCACACTCATGTTGTCTGCAACTCTATTGCGCAATGGGACAACAGATCTGGTGTTTCTGCGCACTGCCAAGAATGATTTGACAAGCTCTACATCTAGTAATGAATATGCACATGAACCGATTGAATTTTACAGTACCTAGTTTTAGATAGCATTAGTTTCATCTTTTATCTTGCTTAATAGATTATACTGATTATTTAAATGCTGTTATTGATTGAGTAGCATGATACACTTCTTGTAGGTCAGTTTTGAAAGTAGATCTTAACGTTTCTGAAGGTCTTATTTTTTTAAGTCTTGTTTATGTAATTATTGGTAAATTTCATTGAAGAGTTGACTAGTAAATTTTTAAATCCTAAAAAGTATATAATATAGTTTATTCTAGTTTCAAGTGATGTAGTCTATTTTTCCCAGAAGATTCTGACCTTGCTAAGGGTGATTGTGCATTTGAGGTAGAACAATAGCCATCCTGTGCAGAGGCCAACCAGGTACGGTCCAATCCTTGCCCAAGGCTTGTCATACAGCTCATCATAATTGGCAAGGGGCTCTCTGGGGCTGTTGGATAAAAGCAATACATGGTACATTTTATATATTATTTCCACTGCTTGGTTTTGAAATTAAAATAAATAATTTTCTGGGATTTCTTGTTCCATAACGATCTGCGTTGTTACTATTAACTTTTTGTTGTAAATTTAACGACTTGTTTCCACTAATATATAATAGAAAGATTTGTTGTAAATAAACTGACTGCAAGTCGTTAAATTTACAACAAAAAGTTAATAAATTAATTAATCTCATGCAACACTAATAAGTGAAAGTATGAGTGTACTGTGGGTCGTCTGACGATACTCTTAACATCAGAGTGAAACGGCCGTCACGCCATAACGTGAGTCACAATTTCCACTTGAAAGTGTTTCAAGTTTTTATTATAATTATATTAGTGGAAACAAGATGGATCTTCAACATCATAACACTAACAAAGTAAACAGCGTTGAGATATTGATTTTTTTTCCTCATGGCAATAAATAACGGTAATTATATAGAAACGTTACTTGTTGAATTTTGTAGTGAATTTTTTTTTGTGACATCTACACACCCCAGGAAACAATAATCCGTTGGAATTTTTTGGGGGTCGCGATTATTTCACAAAAAAATTGAAATTTTCAAAAAAAACATTTTTCATAAAAATTTATATTTTTATTTGAAAAATTCATAATTTGCAAACGTGTGAGGAGTTCCAAATCTTAAAACAATGTAAACCAAGTGAATAAAACATTTGCAAAACACTACCTTCCCCAAACGCAGTGCGCGCAAAGCGCGCATAACCAAACCTAACCTAACCTAGCTAGATGTGACTGAACCACCTCATACCTTTATTATTTTGGTAATTATATAGAAACGTTAGTTGTTGAATTTTTTTAATATAACAATTCCTAACCTAACCTAGGCTAGATGTGACTGAACTACTTCACAAAAGACCTAACCGCGCGCCTAACCTTTGCTATCATGAAGTCACTGTTACATGCATATATAAAAGAGCAACACTCACCAACCTTGTGGTCCATCCCTCTCAATGTGACTTGGTGTTCTCAAAAAAAGACCCCACTCTGGCTGACCCGCAAATTCTTGCCGCCTTCTTGCCAATCACCACCTTCTTCTGGCATCTAAACATGAGAGTGCCCTGATTCACGTAGAGATCATCTCCACAGTTCGGACAGTCAATTTTTTCTTTTATAACTTTGTGATGTATTAAAAAATTTAAAATGTCTTAATCATTCATTTTTATCGACTCCAGAAAAGTCACTTCACACACGCCATAAATTACCACGCAACAATACCTTGAGCAAACACACAGAAACAGATTCATTCACCACGACACCTAGTACAAGAATGACTAGGTTTTTTCTTCTTCAAGTAACCGCATACTACTAACTTAATTACCGGAAATCATTAAAAGCGAATTTTTTTTTTGTTTATTATGCTTTTACACAGAAACTACAAAACCAATTATTTAAAAAAAATTGACTTATATTTTAAGAATATTGCAAAAGATATAGGACAGATTTTATTTAAAATAATAATTTTTTTTAACCATTGTTAGGAAAATCGATTCTATTCAAAAGGGAAACACAGCTGATGCAAATCAATTAAAATTTTCCAATTCATTAGAACTGAGAGAAGGCATGCCCCATAGCCGTGCCTCAAACAAGAATTCTTTATTAGTGAGTCAGCTGATTATCAAACTTGAAGAAAGTAAGGATTTTTGACACTGCGGATTTTCACAAATGGAAATATTTTCTTGCGCCTAAGAAAAATAGTACCACTGGAAAACTTAAATTTTAATGTGAAATAATCGCGACCCCCAAAAAATTCCAATGGATTATTGTTTCCTGGGGTGTTTAGATGTCACAAAAAAAAATTCACCACAAAATTCAACAAGTAACGTTTCTATATAAATACCTAAATAACATTTCAATAGTTCTCACTTACGCTCGCTTAAAGGAGAAAATTAAAAAAAAACCAATAACCAAATGCTGTAAAATCACTTCCCGGTGGTTCGGAACCCACCTAAAACTGTAGGTCCAACTCATCATCCAACTCATTACCCACGCACAGGTCTCAGACCTATGTGGGCTTCATCCTCAGAAAAAAATTCATAGTCGCAAGAGTAGAGTTGATATCAATTGATGAAAACTTACTCAGTAATATGTTTGTGGCTTAAGGAGACTACAGCTGTTGCACCCCAGCCTAGTACAAACAATGTGCTCACTAGCCCAGCTGCTACATGAAAATACCTGAAAATTCGGTTTACAGATGAAAATAAAAATTGAGAAAATGGATAAAAGAATGAGCAAATATTGAAAAATAAGAACTAAATACAACATGAATATTTGCAGGTTTTATTTGTCTTGATTAATTTTTAATGAACAGAGAAGTTCTGTAATGGATGATAGTATTTTTTGGGAGGATTACTGATTTATGGAGAGAAATTATTTATTTATTTAAATAACGTTAAAAGTTATCATTCAACACAGCATAAAAGAGTTCCATATTATTTTATCATAACTTCCCTCCAATATTTCTTTGTTTCTTTCTATAATTTGATTTGTACCTTAACTTACCAATATCACAGTGCATCGTTTTAAATTAAGTACTCTTCAAGGCTTAAGTATTAAAAAGTGCTCACACTCACGAATAAAGATATGTAAGGTAGCCAAATAAATTTATAAATATATAGCAAATAAAAATATGATAATAAATAAAATAATTTCTGTATATAGTATTTCTACCACAGGGCTGAATCTTTCAATATAAAAGGCCTGATTATATTAGATTACGTATTTTGGTGATCTGTTCCTTCAAAAGAACATGAACTAGCTATGTTTGCCGTAAAATTGGCACCTACAACAATTAAAATAATGAAATTATATCTGTTTGTATTGCGAACATAGGCCTACTCACCGTTTTGAGACGATTAAAAGTATTGCTCCAATCACGTAGAATTGACTATCATTAGCCAAGTACCAGCTCCAAGACATACACTGCAACACAAATTAATTGTTGGAGGTACCGTACCGCACAATCAAAGACAATATAATGTAACATTATATTGTCTTTGGTACAATGATGAGTTACAAAAAATCAATCAAATTCGGCTCTAGGATTTGCACAATAAATACTTCATGTATTCTTCTACAAAAGAATAAGATTCACGATGATGCTGTACGATAAAATCAACTAAAATGTGTATTTATGAACATTTTGAATATGCTTTTTAATATAGTCAAGAATTCTTGAAAGTATCTGCGCTTTCTATTCAAAGCCCTTGAAAATTGGGATATTCTTTTGTAATCAACCGGTACTTTCATTGAATTCTCATACTCACTCTTTCCACCGATGGAAACATGGTATTTATGTAAAGAATATTCCTCCACCAATAATTCTCGCAGTTCTGATAGTCCATTGATGGAAACTCGAGCACTGAATGATCTCTGAAATGCTTCATTGAAACCTCCACAATCCAAATCATTATGAGGTACGGAGGCGTCAGCCTATAATAACATAAGAAAGTTCTCTGGTAGTTTACTAAATGATTTTTCTATAAACATTTGAACAAAAACATAAGATCCTTCAAAGCTCATAGGTTCATTCTACTTTCATTAGTAGCTTATTGTGCCATCAAATAATTGAACATTAATTTATTATATTATTTTACTATTCATATGTATTATCTTGCTGTGCAGAACTGACCTTTTTTGAGTCGCGGCGGACGCGTTTCGAACTCTGTGTTGTTCTTCTTCGGCGCTTGGTAGCAGACTGAGTAGTTTTCTAGTATGTAAGGTCTGGTGGTCGTAAGAAGGTAGTGGGAGGAGTGGATGTGGTGGGGGAAGTGGGTGTGGTGGAGGTGTTTTTAGGAGGGGTTTGTGATGATGTTGAAGAGGGTATGAGATTTGAAATTAAGTTGGTCATTGAGTATGAGTTGAGGATGTGAAATGGAGTGTTTGAAAATTTCGAATTGTTCAAGAGTACCCTATTGAGTTTTTGAATTTTGGGGGCAATGTGAAGGATGTGGAGGTTTTGATCAATGTTGGTGAATGAATGATTTTTTGTGAGTAGATGTTCAGCAAAATTTGATTTTGTCTGTGGTTGGGTGAGGGCTTTTATGTGTTCTTTGAATCTGGTTGTGAAAGATCTGCCAGTTTGTCCAATATAGAAGCTGTCACATTCGTTGCATGTCAGTTTGTAAGTGCCAGAATGATAATGAATATTGGAGGTGGTGGTGGTGTAGTTGGTGGTGAGTTTTCTTAAGGTGTTGTTGGTTTTGAATGCGACTGTGTAGGTGAGCTTTCTGAATATATTTGCTATTGTTTGTGTTGTATGATTGATGTGTGTTAATATGATGTATTTGGAGTCTGGTGGGGGTTGTGTGGATTTTTGTTGTTTGTGAATGATTCTATGGAGTTTTTTGTCAATGATGGATGGGTTGTATCCATTTTTTGAGGCTATGTATTTGATGGTATTGAGTTCAGTTTGGTAGTCAGTGGAGTTCATGGGTATGTTGATGAGGCTGTGAATCATGAAGTTGAGAGCTGCATGTTTGTGTTGGGTTGGATGGTTGGAGTGATTATGAATTATCATGTCTGTGGAGGTAGGTTTCCTGTAAATTTTGAATATGGTGATGATTTGTTTTGGTGATTGTGAGGTCAAGAAAGTTGAGAGAATTATGAATTTCAGTTTTCAAGGTGAATGTGAGATTGGGGTGGATTTTGTTGATGTAGGTGAGAAATGTGTGAACTTGTCTGGTGTTACCTTTTTTGTACAGTACAATGATGTCATCTACATATCTGTGCCATATCTATTCCTCCCACTACCTTCCTACGACCACCAGACCTTACGTACTAGAAAACTACTCAGTCTGCTACCAAGCGCCGAAGAAGAACAACAGAGTTCGAAACGCGTCCGCCGCGACTCAAAAAAGGTCAGTTCTGCACAGCAAGATAATACATATGAATAGTTCTACTGTAGTTCACGAAAAATGGATAACCACAATAATAATTATTTTACTTATGCTGGAGCTGAAGAGGTTCCTATTAATAAAAGGAGTAGAAATGACTTTCTGGTACATATGTGACGATAGGAATGAACCACTTTAATAATACATTGTCAGTTTTCTTATGAAATGGATAATATTACAATATACCGTAATTTATTCAAATTTGCTTACAATAATTTATTTCATGAGAACAAAATAGTTTACGACACAAATAATAACGTCAGAGTAGAAATCAATAGATATTTCATACAGAAAATAAAATCAAAATAAAGCTGAAAGTAATAAAATGTACTGTAAGTACTTACAGTCATATAAAAGGAATACTGGGACAGCATTACCAGTGACAGATCTACAGTATACTGTTTTTCTTGAACTGTAAATGTTAGGGATATGATATTCAATAATATGAAAAATTACCTGAAAAATCTGTAAACAATCATGGAACTAAATTGTATTCCTTGTCCCTTTAGTCCATCTTCCTGTTTGGTGAATTCTTGTAGATCGAACTTATTTCTTGTTCGAAAGTAAAGGAAGGAAATTAGAAGGCCGCTGGAATACAAGTAAACATTGCATGAGTAGGATGAAATTATAAACACCGTATTTACAAATTAATAATTTTGAAAATCCTGGGAATCTTAAAAGAAATATTTGATTTTCTCATCATCTGAACGTCAATTTTGAATCCATATTGAATTTTATACTAGTTATATTCATGCTGAACACTGTAGGTACGGTATAAAAGGCACAGTAAAAGAGTTTTGTAAATACTGTAGTGTTTAAGGCTCCTAAGTGTAACAGGAAAAAAAGCTTTTCAACAAAATTTCAATCTATTTCCATAACATTAGATGATTAATTTACAGAGAAAGCTGGCGACGGCTTGTATATTGAATGCTAATAAAATATTAAAATCTTTTTCTTGATGTCTGAGACTTGTGCGTGAGTAATGAGGTGAATGATGGATCTTCGGTGAAATGTGAGTTTCGAACCACCGGGCAAATAATAATAAAGCTTAGTCGTGCTTTTCTGCCGATCACCGTTTCAAGCGCGGTCCTGAGCGCTTGTGACTGAATATCATATATTTTATTTATTCTTTGCATTTAAATAATAGTTTGTCAAATGTAGCGATGCAAGCGGATTATAATAAAAATAATCTTACCTTACAAAAAAGAATGTATCAACCGAGAAAGTACCACTGCTGAGGGTATGATATAAAAAGTCATCCTCTGCTTTAGATCTATACAGCTTATTGTCTGAAAAATTAAAATGCGAAAATAGATAGCTTTCTCCATTAAAGATGAAAAAATAATGTTTTTTTATTTATGAAATCACTCTTTTATAGTTTTAATGTATTTAATGTATTTATTATGAAAAGTATAGGCCTATTCGAGTCTCGACAAAAGAGAAACATTAATTTAGTTTATGGTTGTAAGCATTTTTAACAATTTTTTTTAAATGTCTTGTTAAACTTTGTCTTTTTCCTTCAGTTACAGTACCTCTTTAACTATTATTTCTGTGATTATCATCGTCATCTTTATCTCTAAATTAACTAATATATTGAAAGAAGAGGTTATTACCCATTGGGTAGGGTAATACATTGCATTGACAGTATTTGTACTTGTGGTAGAAGGACATATGTTCGGCTGAACATAGATGCTCAATGTAAACTATTAAGGAATATAGGTTTAGAGAAATTTGAAACCACAGATCTTTAACTAAGATGATTTTAAAATGCTATAAGCCTAGCCTCTATTTCCCTACCTACAGATACTAATTAAACTTACAAAACATAATCAAGTCCACCCAATATATTTTAAAATGCTAATTATAAATGGAAATTCAAAATTATGCGTGAATAAAATTCATTATCTGATTTTGATGAACTCATTGGATTTAAACTCACTTGCAACGTGGAATATAACAAGACAGGTGTGTATCATTATAACCCACAGAATACTGATCACTCTCAGACCATGCAGAGGAGTCAGAGTGTCCTCATTGGCTTCCAGACTGCAGATCTTTTTAACATTGGCTGGCACTGAAAATGCTTTCAAAACTTCGGAGACTCTTTCAAGCGCTGAAACAAAAAATAAATCTCATGCTTTAAAAATAAATAAATAAAAATATAATGGATAATAAATATAGCCACTCGTAGTATTCACCTGTTTTCACTGGAATTCTTATAATTATCTAATAATAATCATTGAATAACAACCATTCAATAAAATATTCGGTATCTTAATAGGTTCAAATTGTGAATTTGTTTGTTCTCATGATTCACACATGAGTCCGAGAATTGTATGTTGGGAATGTGTGGGTGATGATGATTTTATGTATGATAGACCTAAAGTTTAAGGTGGGTTCCAGACCACCAGGCAAGTGATAATAATTTGATTGAATTTTTCCTAAATTAATAAAAAAAAAAATAGGTTGAAATTTAATAAATTTCTATAAATTAAACTCTATGTTTGATATAATACTCACAACAATAAATATTAGTAAAATGCATTAAAATCCTTGATAATAAACTAGACGAAATTAATCTAACCGAGTATATTGTGTACCGAAGAGTGCTGTATTTTTATATCTTACTAAGAAACATATTTAGCTACTAGGACTGAGTTCAAAAAAATCCCTAAAATTTCCGTCTGGATCAGCAAGTTGTTGCAAGGGATTGATCTACTAGAAAGCGAATACTACAAAAAATTGAATTTAGTTCTGCATTCCCTTTTGTTAGGAAAAATGAAAAAAAAATTAATTATTATACAGCCAAGTGATTGAAATTTTGAAAACAACCTACCTTTAGATGCAGAACCTGTGGGTGGAACAACTGTTGTTATTCCTTTGAATCTTATTTCCTTCTTGATTGCCTCTTGTTGTCCATTCGCCCTGCCCAATTGCTTGTTTGCTGAAATAAATAAATGTTAGTTCTGTAATACTAATTTATTCAGTTTTGTACGTCGTAGCAAAAATATATCTTAATTATTTAGCCTATTTCAGAGTAGCCTACAATTTTATTGTTTAACTAATACGATACAATATTGATGTTAGACTGTCAGAAATGCCTAGTTAGTCTGGAACATTAGTGATAGTATTTTCTCCACCTACAGGTCAAGTAGAGAACAGTCTCAATTTCAATTATTGTGATCTCATAAAAAATATTGAGGTACCCTACACCTACCTTTTGTGTCTCCATTTTCCATATTGCTGCATCCATTCTGATTATTTTTGTGTTGGAGAATACTGCCATTGTTATTATTATTGCCATACATTGCTAGTGCAACCTTTTCGCAGGTTGTGGCTGGCTGTAGAATGGTCACATCGTACCAAGTGCCGGCAATCATGAGAGCTCCAACAACGAAAAATGCGAACCTATAAAAAATTAAATGTTTGGATGAAATGAGAGTAGACATTTTAAAATATAGTTATTGAAATCCAATCATGATCGAGCGTCACAATACATTACAATAAACATCTGTACAATAAACATTGAATAATGTTTAGGAATGTTAATGAATAATGTTTAAAGGAATAAACATTGAATAATGTTTATTGTACAGATTTGATAAACATTATTCAATGTTTATTGTACAGATTTGGGGTTGTCCTGTCGCATATTATGTATAAATAATTATTTCAGTTATATCAAATAGATCATTTATGCAATAAATTGATGAATGAATAAAAAAATATATGGAAAAAGTTATTTTCTAAAGGAACTTACTTTTACTATTGCTTTTAAGAATCTTTAAAATTAGTTTGAAAAGTAGGACTCAATCAAAAATAGAAAATACGGTAATATTAGGAAAACACAGACAAAAAATCTCTTGAAATTTTTTTCTGTGCTTTCCTAATCCTAGTGTGTCTTGAGTAAATGAAGGTGAAAACACTTTTGAAAATCTTATGAATTTAGAAATGTGTAAAAAATAACATTATTTTGTTCTAGTCTCTAATCCACTGAGTAAAACAGGATAATTATGATGTACAATACAGTATGGTATTCGTCTATTTTATTTTTTGTCGAACCCAATATCCCGTTTGTTATTTTCTTTTCAAAGATTCGGTTTATCGACTCAGCATTATTATGAAGGTTGAATGCTTTAAAATGTTATTATTACATTCAACCCAACTTCATTCTATGGAAATGCATGAACATGTCAAATTATGGACAAAATGATTTCTTCTGGTTAAATTATTTGATAAAACAGCTACTTACATCAATAGAGAAAAGCTGGTATCGTTCCAAAATTGATATTCGCCTTTAATATGACGCAGTGCTGTCAGCTTGAAATTGTTTCCACTGTTGAGTAGATGCTGAATGTCCTCTTGTGAACAAGACCTTGGCAAACAGAGGCCTATGTTGACTGGCGTTTTCTGTCAACATAAAAGTTGATTATTGTTCAAAATGGATTCAAATTAATTTTCTCTGTAGACTGTTTAGATTTGATTTTACTGAGTCTATTTCTCAATAAACAAATACACTTTATTCTAGCTTTAATAAAGTACTACGGTAATAATACAAATTTCAATTATTTTTTCATTAATTTTTGTGTTATCATTGCGAATGTGTCATACAGTGCATTGTATGGAGGTTCAATAAAGGAGGAGGTTCCCAATTCGACCTGTTTTTTAATGTTCGTTCTATTGTCTATAGTTAGCACGTAGAAGTAGTAGTCCTGGTCCTGGTGAGAATTACTGAATTTATTATTTTAACTTGATATCATATTATAAGAAAAAGTTTCTTAGACTAGATTGCAATAGCAAATATAATAATTAATTTTATTCCATAGTTTCAAGTGCTCTTTTGATGATGTTTATTTAAGGGTTAAGGTCAAAGGATTCTTTTTGAAGCTAATTCAAGAATAAAGTGAAACACAGATACTCATGCTACCCCATTGGATGGACCTCCTTTACTGAGCCTAAAATATAAATAGGCTATACTTCCTTCATCTGCCATTGGAGGTGTTAGTCGATTTGAATAAAGAAGAAATTGTTTTTATTTATTATTAAAATCACTTCCCGGTGGTTCGGAACCCACATAAAACTGTAGGTCCAACGCATCATTCACAATCATCCAACTCATTACCCACGCACAGGTCTCAGACATATGTGGGCTTCATCCTCAAAAAAAACGAAAAAAATGTGGTGCTACTACAGTCACACAGATGAGTAGCGTTAGTAGCGCCACCGATTGGTAGCGTGGCCGAGCGGTCTAAGGCGCTGGTTTAAGGCACCAGTCTCTTCGGAGGCGTGGGTTCGAATCCCACCGCTGCCAATAATTTTTTTCTCAACCTCTTTTTCTCTTTCTCTGCTCTATTGTCCACATATAATACTGTCAAGCTCTAAAATATTGTCCAAATTAATGGCTATATTTGTATTCATTATACGATTCATCTGCGGAGACTGCAGCTATGTCTAGGTTTGAACAATATTTCACATATCTGGATTTATTTGTATTATTTATATCTGGATTTTATTGTTAAGATGGTATAACAGCCAATACTGGAATACCTCACTATACCTCACTGCGGTTAAAACAGCTAATCGCATGCATTTATGATAATACTCATGAATATTTGCTTTTTGTTATACATAGTATTAACTTCACTTAAATTTATATGGTATTTAATATAGCAAGTGGTATTAAAATAATAATACTGTAATTGTCTGTAGATGAACGTAGCTGCATTATAATAGATGTTTGGATGAGGGAAGAAAAAGTGGACAGCTACTGTTAACTGGTGAAAACTACAAAGAATAATCTTATAGAGAGTACAGCATATCTTATGACAATGATTTTATTTTTATTCAGACTATCAGTTATTTATTGAAAACTACAACAACAAAATAATTTAATAAAATGTTTGAGATGTTTTTGATAAGTCGAATCTTTTTTATTCATATTTATTAATACAATTATATTAGTGTATGGCTTCCGCCGTTTAGCCAAGTTATGAGCAATCCCGTTTAACAGAAGATGATTTAAAAAATTGTCCAAATTTGAGTTATGTTAATAAATAAAGGTTAATAAAATTAATAACAAATCATAAGTTATTTACTTCTTATATTATTATTACAGGGGGGGGGGGGGCTATGACGCATACTGCGTCATTGAAATTCTTAGGGGGGGGGGGGGTTCCAAAAAACGTTTTGGGGGGGTCGTAAAGTTGATTGAAACCGTGTTTAACGTGACAACATTAAAAAATATACTATGAAGTCACCAGATAGAATGTCAATTAATGAAAATATATTTATAATAATTATTATTATTATTATACAATTGAATATGAATTAGCTAAAATAATAATGTTTAGGATTTGTGCAGGAACTTGTGCAGATGTACTTGAGTCTATTTCTAACGAAGAAATAATTGAAAGGTTTTCTGTTTCCTCATCCCAAAAACTTCTATGTGGGGTTTAGAGAGATAGATTTAACAATAGATTTTAGAGGGAAGTGATAGCCGCGAGCCGTAGCAGGTATCTGTTCAATCAGATAGAGATAAGCTGCGTTCTCGTAGGTACTGTTTGTAACGGTGACCGATTAGATTGGCCAGCAAAAAAGACAATGTTCTCTGCTGAAAATCACTTCCCGGTGGTTCGGAACCCACCTAAAACTGTAGGTCCAACTCATCAATCACCATCATCCAACTCATTACCCACGCACAGGTCTCAGACCCATGTGGGCTTCATCCTCAAAAAAAAAAAAAAAAACTTAGAAGGTGCCTAGCTAACTTGTAGAAGGTCACAGTCTACAAATTTAAAATGTTTGTCTTCAAACTGTTGATGTTTTTCATGTATTTTACGATAACTACTTACTAATAAGTAAGAACTGCTTTTGAAAAACTTACTAAATACTAAAAATTCAGTAATTTTTCATAACTATGTCTTTATTTTGTTTTTGAAAGACACTTCTTTCGATTGTGTGTTGTAAATAACTATACATGAAATGTGTGCCTTTTATGTACTTCATCCATACATAAATTCTCCCAAGATACTACACTAATTAAATAACCTGTTGTTTAACTACTGTCCAATAAATGACTTAGTATTTTGAATTTTTGTGTTTTACAAATGAAGTTATTAACTCATTGTTTTCACTTCCTTTAAAGGAACAACTTTGTAGAATTATTTAACATTAATCTAATTAGTACACCGAACATAAACTTATAGGTATTTCATTTTTATTGAACATTGTGTATTTGTAATAATATTTTATTGTTTAAAAACCATTTAGGTTCAAATTCTTATTTAGCTATTTTGCAATTAAGTTCATTGAGCAGAAGTTCATATATTCATTTCATTGATATTTCTTTTTTACCTTTACAAAAAAATGTTACCTATGTAAAGAATCTCAAGAAATATACATACATTTTGTATATTATCGACTGGGTTTGAATTTTTTCAATAGTTATAAAAATCTTCTTTTAGTTTTAGAAAGAATACGGGGGGCTTTTTTCGCATTTTTGGGGGGGGGGGCCTAATTTATGGGGGGGGGGGGGGTTTGGTGCTAAATTTAGGGGTGGGTGCGTCATGAGGCTTAGGGTGGGTGGGCACCCCTGTCAAAACTGACACTGTATTTCAGTAAAAGTGAGTGTAAATCACATTTAATTGAAATACAGTGTTAGTTTTGATATTAGATCGAATTTCTTATCAATTACTATGTATTTCAGTAAAAGTGAGAGTAAATCACATATTTAATTGGAATACAGTGTTAGTTTTGATATTAGATAGAATCTCTTATCAATCACTTCCCGGTGGTTCGGAACCCACCTAAAACTGTAGGTCCAACTCAACAATCTCCATCATCCAATTCATTACCCATGCAAAGGTCTCAGACCTATGTGGGCTTCATCCTCCAAAAAAAATACATTGTTAGTTTTGATATTAGATAGAATTTCTTATCAACTACATAAAATATTTGGCACCGACTTCAAAAGATTACTTGCATGAAATTTAAAATTTTCTCAGTTTAAAGTAAATACTTTATTTTAAACTTTTTAGTACGTGAGTATTTAATCATTTCACTGAAGTCGGTTTCTTTTTTTGTTTTAAAATATGTTTTTTAGTATGTGCCGTGAAAATGGTATTAGACTTAAATGGGAAAAATGTGAAGTACTGAAATCTGAAATTACTTATTTAGAGTTTAAAATTGACAAAGATTGCATACATAAAACTGATGATAAGATTGCAGTTGTGAAGAATGCAAAACGTCCTACAAATGTATCAGAGTTGAAATCTTTTCTAGGGTTTGTTACATATTACTCAAGGTTTATACAGGGCATGGCTAATTCTCTCTCACCTTTATACAACTTACTCAGGAAAAATGTTGTTTTTTCGTGGTCACAAGAGTGTGAAACTGCATTTCAAACAATTAAGAAAGATATTGAAACAAAACTTACTCTTGCGGATTTTGATGTCACTAAACCTATAATTGTTGCTACTGATGCTAGTAAATATGCTATTGGTGCGGTTCTTTCATGTTTAGATGAAAAAGGTGTGGAAAGGCCCATAATTTTTGCTAGTAGATGTCTCACTGCAGCTGAGCGAAATTATTCCCAGATAGACAAGGAAGCATTGTCAATTTATTGGGGAGTTAAGAAATTTTTCAATTACTTGTTTGGTCGTCATTTTACTTTACTGACTGACCACAAACCATTACAAAGCATCTTAAATGCTCATGCTGCTACTCCATCCATCAGTGCTACACGATTACATTATTCATTATTTTTACAAGGTTTTGATTACACCATACAATACCGTAAGACCACTGAACATATGAATGCTGATTTTTGCTCAAGATTTCCTATGGAAATGGTTAATGACAATACTATTGATGAGGTTCAAATTGTACAAATGAATCAAATTAATATTTTACCGGTTACAAGGGAACAAATAGCTCATGAAACTAGAAAAGATCCAGATATGTGTAAATTACTTCGACAAATTTTAGGTACTGAAAATGGTGAAAATACAAACAATATTGCTGAATATTCAGTTGAACAAGGTTGTATTATGAAAGGCTTACGAGTTATGATTCCAAAATCTTTACAATCTAAAGTACTTGAGGAACTACACCAAGGACACTTGGGAATTGTAAAAATGAAAGGCCTTGCACGAAGTTATGTCTATTGGCCAAATGTTGATTATGATATTGAGCTTGTTACAAAGAATTGTATACATTGTGTGCGTCATTCTAGACAACAGTCTAATGTGAATTTACATCCATGGCAATTTCCTTCAGGACCATGGCAAAGATTACATATAGATTTTGCTAATCCTTCTCCAGGATTATGGCTGTTAATAATTGTTGATAGTTACAGTAAGTGGGTTGAAACTTACATAATGAAAACTCTTTCAAGCAAAGAAACAGTTGAAAATTTGCGTGAATGTTTTGCTAGATTTGATTTACCAGTTACACTAGTATCAGATAATGGTACTCAGTTTACCTCTAGTGAATTTCAAACCTTTTGTACTAATAATGGTATAAAGCATATTACCAGTGCTCCTTTCTTTCCTGCATCCAATGGTCAGGCAGAACGTTTTGTACAAACTGAAGTCAGGATTAATTAAATGTTGCGAAGGTATGATTGTAAATTCTACTTTACGGTTCAAATTAAATAATTTTTTAATGAACTACAGAAAAGCACCACATGCTACTACTGGTGAAAGTCCATGTAATTTACTCATGAAAAGAAATATTCGAACTAGACTAGATTTGATGCTACCCAATATTACTGACAAAGTGTTAGATACTCAAAGAAAGGAAATGCAAAAACAGACAATTAAAGATAAATGTTTCAATATCAATGATAGAGTTATGTACCGAATTTACAATAATAAGGGTAAATGGAATACAGGTATTGTAGCTGATAAAATTGGTTCTTCTATGTACAATATCATTACTGATGATAATCTTTCTATTAGGAGACATGCTAATCAAATGAAGGATTGTAAAATTAATTTAAAGGATTTTTCAACTGATATACCTAATGTTCATTATGATACTGATGTAATTGTGCCTAAATCAACAGTACTTTCTTAACAATCGAAAGCTATTTCAAGCAATGATGTTGATGATTCTACTTTCTTTTCTAATTCTTTCAAGAATGTTTTACATTCAACGCCAGTTTCTACAAAATTACCGATTGTGACAGATACTATTTACCATACGCCACAGGCTAGACCTGTTAGGTTCAGAAAACCTCCTGAAAGGTATTCACCCTAGGTTTCATTACGGGGGGAGGTGTCATATATCCTTGTACAACATGAATTTTAGTTTTATTTTATGCAGTTGGCAAGACTGTGCCACACCAGAGAGACAACGCCTAATGTACTATGTCTCTATATTGTCGATTGAATTTTCATGATGTAATGAGTTTACTTACGCTATTCGTTCTTTTAATAAAATGTATTTCATCAATTACAATGAGTTTGTGATTACTTCTACCACCTACGTTACAGAATTGAATACTATAAAATACATAGCACAACAGAATGGTTACAAACACACACTAATAGACAAACTACTGCACAGAATATCAACAAAACCAATCACTCACACCAGCAACAAACAGAATGACAACCCCCATACATTCATCACACTTACCTACCTCAACAAAAAAAACTCATAAAATAGCAGCTTCATTCAGGAAACTCATAAAATAGCTTACAGAACAAATAATTCACTCAAAAAACACCTGCATTTTCAGACAACATCTCAAAACAAGTACAACAGATCTGGAATTTACAAATTGAAATGTGATGACTGCAACAAGTTCTATATAGGACAAACTGGCAGGACATTCACCACTAGATTCAAAGAACACACAAGAGCCATCTCACACCCAAACACACATTCCACTTTTGCTGAACACATCATTTCAACAGGCCACAGTTATACAGACATTGACACTAATTTAGACACACTACACTTCACTCACAAAAGCCATAAACTCAATGTTTTATAACAATATGAGATTTACAAACATGCAAAGCAGGAACCTGACAACATTTAATATGATCAACTTAACTTCTTCTCACACACTCTATTTGACAAAATAATCCCAATTTCAAACCTCCCGCCTACTCATCCCCCCACCCCAGCACCATTCCAACATACATAACCCTCAAACTCATACCTTAAGTCAGTGTACTGTGGGTTGTCTGACGATGCTCTAGACAACAGAGCGAAACGGCCGTCACGCCATAACGTGAGTTAATTTCCATTTAAAAGTGGTTTTTTAAGTTTATATTACATATTAGTGGAAACAAGATGGATCTTCAACATCATAAATAAAATTACTTCCAATTCAATGACGAATATACTACAGCCATCCTGCCGACCTCCCTATGTGATCACCCATTTCTAGCATAATGGTCGAAATGTGTCTCCAACACTAAGAGAAAATCCAAATATTAAAAAATAATTTAATTTCTGTGGAATAATTTAATATAAGAGTCCTTCACCAAAATTTTTGATTGCCGGCCGCCACTGCAGTGCTCAGTGAGTAAAATATTTTAATTTTCTACTCAAATATTTGACTTCATAGTCGAGCAATTATTCATAAAGTCAAATACTGTAATTATTATTAGTAATACGCGCAGTTCGTCATGTATACCAAATTTCAAGATTTCAAAACCAGTAAATGTTACCAGTGTCATTTTTTGGAGGATGAAGCCCACATAGGTCTGAGACCTGTGTGTGGGTAATGAGTTGAATGATGATGATGATGATGATTGATGAGCTGGACCTACAGTTTTAGAATAGAATGACTTTTTATTTGTTGACGTGGCGAAGTTTGGACAGTTATGTCCAATCTACCACTTAACCAGTTTTCGGTGGGTTCAGAACTACCGGGAAGTGATTTTACAGCAGAGAACAGTGTCTTTTTTGCTGGCCGATCTAATCGGTCACCCTTACAAAGAGTGCCCAGTAGAACGCAGCTTATCCCTATCTGATTGAACAGATACCTGCCTCGGCTCATGGCTATCACTTCCCTGTCGTCTGGTCTATTAAAATTCAAAGATGTTGAAGAATTTGAATAGACCAATCAGACTCCACCAGTAACATTTACCAGTAAATGAGAAGGCTCCCATAAACTCAACCAATAATCTACTTTTCAACCTGATTTTACAAATTGTTTGGGGGGGGGGGGGGCTTGAAAACGCTTTTGGCACAAAATGGGCAATCAAGAAGTGGAAGGGCGACGACTGTATTACTAGTAACAATACTATTTGATCTAAAACTGTTATTTTTCTAAGAAAAATTTTGAAAATCCAAAAATATATAGTTTTAAAAAGTACAATAATTATTATAGTTATTGTCGATTAGGACAATATTGTCGATTTGAGAGCGTTAATATGGTAACATCAGCTGATGAACCGGGTCCACTTTGATTCGGTCTCCTGTAAACAAAAACAGTCCCAGTAATACCAACTAGAACCACATGATAATCAAGTTGGCATTGCTACCAGTTACTGCTTCATAATCAGCTGACTAACTCCATTTTCTTCAATGTCATCCTAAAACCTCAAACCTTCATCAGTTGATGTCTAGCACTGATAGAGAGAAGAGCTGTTTTGTGCTCCAGTAGATTTTTCAACTCACATCACTGGAATGTTACCTTAAATTTGCTATTTAAACAGTGCCTACTGATTAAATACTGAAGTGCTCAAATGATTTAGTGATGAATAAATGGAAAATCAATTCTGGATATCTTTCACAAGGTAAGCAGTTTCATATCAATTTTTGCAATTTAGTCTATTTTAAGACACCCTTAAATACCATAGTTTCTTAATTGCATAGCTTTGCTCCATTATTTTGAAGTGAGAAATAACTAAAATGAAATGGCTAAAATTTAACCTAAAAAGTTCATCATCACTAACTCTTTGAAATCTGTCTAGTCATTTTCAGTTACCAACTCTAATTCAATAACTATGTTTCAATACTCGGGTAGGGTAAACTCTACTAGTTTTCCCCTTTATTAACTTATTTCAAAGCCAAGCTAAGAAACTATTTAATAACTACAGTTTTTAATATAAAAACCAAGAAAGAATTGTTATTCATTTTTAGGTAGACTTCTCGCTATTCATTATTATACATTGACCTTGACTACGGTACCAATTTATTTTATAGATCATTAGAATTTATAATTTTTATTGGGACATTCTCAGTGAACATGCATTTTCTCATTTTGTTAGTTTTAATCTACCAATGCTGCTTGATTTCAAATTTCTCATGAATTTATTTTTATTATTGCTTCTATTTTCCCTTGGACATTATTTTCCAGACAGTGTGCTTCAAAAAACAATCTTAAAACTATCCATCAATTGAAATGTCCTTCAAAAATCAAAAGCAGAGAATTTAAATTGTTTTTGACTGAAAAAAGAAATAATTCATTGTTTGAAAAATAAGTTCAGAACTGGTCGTCGCCTACATTATAATTATTATAAATTGATAGTGATATTATATAATCAAATTAAAATTAGTTATCACACTAGTAGCCTCTTAGTGGAATTTCAATGAGTTTTTATATCATGATGATCATCCAAGTAACTAGTAACTATATTGATAAACCTCTTATTAGAACTTGTATGCATACTGGGCTAATTTAATTTTATGATTTCAAGAAATGTTTCTTACAAGCCAGCAGCTACCGTACTGATTTGAACCATGATCTACCAATAATTGATTCAAACTATTCCAATCCTTATAGATAATTAATCCATATTCTTTTCAATGAGAAAATGTTTTTCAGTCTCAATTAATTATTATCTGTGATGCTTTCCATGACGAAATACTTAATGAACAATCTAGTATTAAAACTGACACTGTATTTCACTTTTAAATAATGTTTTACTCACATATATTTGAGATGCTTGAGGAATGCATTTCACTTCTGAAAAGAAGCTTCGTCAGCCTGCCGCCAGGGGTTATGCTTTGTTGAGGTTGGGATGAGCAGCCATTATGTAGTTAAAAATTGCGTTTGATTTGAATTGTATTTGGTCATTGAGTACGTTGGTTCTATCTTGTTTATGGTGTTTGAATATTTCATATTGCTCCAGTGTATTTAGTTTGTGGCTTTTTTGGAATGTGTGTAGAATTTCTAAGTCAGTTTGGATGTTATTGTGTGAGTGTCCAGTGTTGATTAAGTGATCTGCAAATGTTGAGTCAGTGGTGGAATGTAGTGCTTTGATGTGTTCTTTATATCTTGTGTTGAATGATCTGCCTGTTTGTCCTATGTAGTACTTGGGGCATGTGTTGCATTTGAGCTTATATATTCCTGGTTTGTTGAATTTGTGAATTGTGCTGTTTGTTAGGTGAGCTGGATTTTGTTGGATCTGGTGTTTTAGGTTGTTTGTTGTTCTGAATGCTGTGTTAAATCCGGATTTTTGAAAGATGTGAGCTATTTTGTGTGATTTTTTGTTGAAATATGTGAGTGTGATAAATCTGTTTTGGTTTGCAGGTTTTGGATTTTTACTTTTCATTTTATTCAGGATTTTGTCTACTAGAATGGTGTTGTATCCGTTTTGTTGTGCTAAATATTTGATTGTATTGATTTCTTCTTGGTGGTCAGCTTGTGATAGTGGAACATTTAGGAGTCTATGGATCATGGAGTTAAAAGCAGCAAGTTTGTGTTGATTTGGATGGTTGGATGAGTTGTGAATGAGTGTGTCTGTGAGAGTAGGTTTTCTATAGATTTTGAATTTGTGCATGTTATTTAGCTTTTTGATAGTTAGGTCTAAGAAGTTTAAGGTGTAGTCTATTTCATATTCTGCTGTGAATTGCAAGTTTTTATGGGTTTTGTTCAATTGTGTTAGGAGTTGTTCACACTGTCTTTGGTTTCCATTGTAGAGTACAATAATGTCATCAACGTAGCGGTGCCAGTAAATTATTTTGTTTGAGTGTTTGGTGTTTTTTAGTATTTTAGTGTTCTCTATGTGCTGTAAAAATATTTCTGCTAGGATGCTGGAGATTGGGGATCCCATTGGTAGTCCTTCTGGTTGGGTGTAATACTTGTTATTGTGGGTGAAGTAGTTTTGAGATGTGATGATTTTCAATGTCTCTATTAGTTCTTTTGTGTGTTCAGGTGGGTTGTTTTGTGCTTTGAGTATGTTCTCTATTATGGAAATGGTTTCAGTTACAGGAATGTTTGTATACAGGTTTTTTATGTCAAATGATGCTAGTGTGGAATTATGTGGGATGTGTGTATTTTTTATTTTGTTTATGAGGTCTGTGCTGTTCTTTATATGAGATGAATGATTGATATTGATGAGTTTTCGTAGTTGAGTATCTATCTGCTTGGCTAACTTGTATCCTGGTGCTTTTCTGTAATTTATGATGGGTCTGATTGGTATGCTTTGTTTGTGTATTTTCGGTAGGGCTTGAAGAGTTGGTGCAGAAGGGTGAATTTGCTTCATATATCGTTTGTCTGTTTCATTGAAGAGGTGTTTTGTTTTATTTATAATGTTTTTTACTATGCTCTGGAATTTGGGTGTTGGGTCTCTTTGAATTTGTTGGATGTTGTTGTTTTGAATGAATTCATCTACTTTTCTGTTTAAATCATCAGTGTGGATTATGACTGTGCTATTGCCTTTGTCTGATTTGGTGTAAGTTAGGTTGTGTAGTTCTGCTTTTTGTTGTAGTGATTGAGCTGTATTGATTTCAGAGGTGTAATTTTCTTGTGTGTATTTTGGTGTTTTGATGATTTTTAAAACGTCATGTCTTAGGTTATCTTGTTCTTCTGCTGTTGCTTTCTGAATATTGGTTTCTGAGTCTATAGCTTGTTTCACCATGGTGTTGAATTTTTGTGTGGAAGGTAGGTTATATTTTAGTCCTTTGTTGAGGAGGTTCTTTTCTGTAGGAGTGAATTGTATCTGTGTAAGGTTTACTGTTCTTTCATGGAATTTGTGTGAATTTATTATCAGTTTCTCTTTTGGTTGGAGGTTTTGGATTTTAAGGTTATGTTTTTCATGGATTTTTCTTAATTTGTGCTCCACCCAGGAATTAGTATTCTGAATTAGGTTCATGATGACTTGACTGTTATGGTTGTATGGTAAACCTGTATACAAACATTCCTGTAACTGAAACCATTTCCATAATAGAGAACATACTCAAAGCACAAAACAACCCACCTGAACACACAAAAGAACTAATAGAGACATTGAAAATCATCACATCTCAAAACTACTTCACCCACAATAACAAGTATTACACCCAATGTTTGTATACAGGTTTACCATACAACCATAACAGTCAAACCAGGAATATATAAGCTCAAATGCAACACATGCCCCAAGTACTACATAGGACAAACAGGCAGATCATTCAACACAAGATATAAAGAACACATCAAAGCACTACATTCCACCACTGACTCAACATTTGCAGATCACTTAATCAACACTGGACACTCACACAATAACATCCAAACTGACTTAGAAATTCTACACACATTCCAAAAAAGCCACAAACTAAATACACTGGAGCAATATGAAATATTCAAACACCATAAACAAGATAGAACCAACGTACTCAATGACCAAATACAATTCAAATCAAACGCAATTTTTAACTACATAATGGCTGCTCATCCCAACCTCAACAAAGCATAACCCCTGGCGGCAGGCTGACGAAGCTTCTTTTCAGAAGTGAAATGCATTCCTCAAGCATCTCAAATATATGTGGGTAAAACATTATTTAAAAGTGAAATACAGTGTCAGTTTTAATACTAGATAATTATTATCTTTAATCTCTGTCCTTTTGCTCAAACTCCACTTACTCACTACTCAAATATATACACATCCCACTTGCAATTTGACATGTTCAGTGACTATAGATAGGCCTACTGTACTAATCCAACATTTTCTCAAAATTATGTTGCTGCAACCCAAATTGACCAATTTCTTTGATTATTTCACAATTATTTTTAGGATATTATAAAATTGGGTTCCACTATTTGACGTCGTTTCAGGCATTGCTGAATATAGTTAGCAAGATTATTAACTTGAAGCTAGTTTGTAAAATATTTTTTCAAGTTTGGTTTCTCAGTCGTTTAGTAAATTATTCAGTAGCTATTGATTCATTAGCGGCCCTAAGGCTTGTTTCACACACACCCGGCAGTCGGGTAACTGGTGTTGTTTGCCCAGCTGTACGAACATTGCATTATATGGGACTATGTAATCATACCGGATAAACAATAATGGTTACCTAACTGCTGGGTATGTGTGAAACAAGCCTTAGGGCCTCTAATGAATCAATAGCTTTTGAATGATTTTCTAAACGACTAAGAAACCAGGCATGAACCATATATTAAATTGATCATGATGTTATTTCCATGCCAGTGAATCGAAATGACTCATTCCAAATTCAATTCCATTGGATCACCAATTAATTCTAATATATACTAATGATAGTCTTATTGGGATTGAATAGGAAATTTTAATTCATTCCAAGTATCCTCCAACATTATTCTCAAGGGCAGAGATTGTTCATTCATTGATATACTTGATGAATGAAGTGGCTGTTTTACCCTATCAAAATTTCAATATAATTATTGTTGGAGCCGTATTGATACTGGTTTATTTTGTATGGCTTTCCATTTTTAAGAACAAGTATTTCTGAGTTTTCAACTATATCCAGCAAAACATATGATGCAGTATCAGTATATTAGGACACATTGTTTAATGCTCAAGATACTTGATCTTAATCAACATCATCACTTCAAACACATTCTATAGTCAATTGAATATTGCCAGCACATATCAATTTCCAATCAACTTTACAAACTTTTATCAATGTAACACCACCACATATTTTGATATAATTGAAGCAATCAACACACCTCCAAATTTGTAATAGCTTAACTGAACTATTTTTTTTTTCAACAGGATAACTGATCAGTTCAACCTACTTCAAGAAGGAGATATGAAAAGACTCAACTTCACGGTAACCTCTTCAGTAGGTCAAGATGGTGGAGTACAAACTGGCCAGGACGTGAAACTGGAGATTTGGTATTATGTATCTTGCTTTTATAGTCAGTTAGGTTAGAAGATTCCCACCATTCTCCTGCATATGCTAGGAGGTTTACAGTTGTTAGTCAAGTACCACACTCTTCAACCATGCTCTTGGATTGTGCCACAAAGTCATATTTGTGGCTTCGATGGCAGGGTCTGCATCTGAGAGTCCATGTCTCTCTTGTAGAGTTCATGACCGCAGTTGTCAGATAACGCTGCTATACGTCCGTCTTATGATGGAGTGGTACTGTTTATTGTAGCTGGTGGGATGTGTTATGAGGCTAACAATCGTGAATGGAGATTTGTTGGGTTGTAGGGCATTTGCAGTTGTTAATCATGTATCACACTTTCTATCCGGGCTCTTGATTTGTGCCATGACATAATCTTATTGCGCTTGATGGTTTTTTGGCTGGGTTCAGTGGCTCTCACGGATGCTTCGAGAGTCTCTCTCCTCGCTAAGGCCTTGTGACTACTTGTTAGTTCCACAAGGAGAACAGGGTGCACTGCTCAGTCGCCACAACCATTTTATTATGGTGTGGTACATTTCATTGCAGCTGGTGGGTTGATATAAGGCTAACAAATGTAAATAGGGATTTGCTGTTAGATCCCTGTCAGGATTCTCATGTCACATTCATTGTGCATGGACTGTGTTACCCTGTGATCAAGAGATGCCGGTTGCCAGGTGAAAACCCTGGAGTAATGATGTCTCCGACATATGTTGAGTGCAGGTGTTAGCACCTTTATGTTTGGTAATTGTGATAAGAGATTAGATTAGACATTGATTATGCAAAAATTGTGGGAGTGGCTCTCACTTTAGCTTCGGCTACTGGCTTTGTGCTTAGAGCTTATGCCGTATTTACTGTTGCCAGTGAAAATGCCATAAGCTCCAACACACTGAGAATAGAGTTCACTAAATCAAATCATTTATATATCCTCCTCAACAAAAATAGAAACATAAAAATATAAAAAATACATCTGAATAATATAAAATAAAATTGCACTAAATCAACAAATATATAACTAGTTTATATGGTATTTATATACCAGTTTCAAAAGTACAAATCATGATTTGAAAGAATCAAAAAATTTTCTGAGGCTCTTATACACATGCTAGGAAGTGGAAATATGTGATACTATCTATCAATTGCTTAGAGGTGCTTGCCTACAGATGGTAGGAATGCAAATATTTGAAACTATTTATTGATAGATTATTGGCGCTTGCCTACAGATGTAGGAGTGCAAAAATATTTGATACTATTTATTGATAGATTATTGGCGCTTGCCTACAGATGTAGGAGTGCAAAAATATTTGATACTATTTATTGATAGATTATTGGCGCTTGCCTACAGACGTAGGGGTGCAAAAATATTTGATACTATTTATTGATAGACTATTGGCGCTTGCCTACAGACGTAGGAGTGCAAAAGTATTTGATACTATTTATTGATAGATTATTGGCGCTTGCCTACAGATGTAGGAGTGCAAAAATATTTGATACTATTTATTGAAATATTATTGGCGCTTGCCTACAGACGTAGGGGTGCAAAGATATTTGATACTATTTATTGATAGACTATTGGCGCTTGCCTACAGATGTAGGAGTGCAAAAGTATTTGATACTATTTATTGATAGATTATTGGCGCTTGCCTACAGATGTAGGAGTGCAAATATATTATACTATTTATTGATAGATTATTGGCGCTTGCCTACAGATGTAGGAGTGCAAAAATATTTGATACTATTTATTGATAGATTATTGGCGCTTGCCTATAGATGTAGGAGTGCAAAAATATTTGATACTATCTATTGATAGATTATTGGCGCTTGCCTACAGACATAGGGGTGCAAAAATATTTGATACTATTTATTGATAGATTATTGGCGCTTGCCTATAGATGTAGGAGTGCAAAAATATTTGATACTTTTTATTGATAGATTATTGGCACTTGCCTACAGATGTAGGAGTGCAAAATAATATATTATACTGTTTATTTATAGATTATTAGCGCTTGCCTACAGATGGTAGGAGTGCAAAAATATGTGATACCATATTTATTGATAGATCATTGGCTCTTGCCTATTCATGTACGGTGAATGTGATAAGAAATTAGATTAGACATTGATTATTCAAAATTTGGGGAAGTGGCTCTCACTTTAGCTTCAGCTACTGGCTTTGTGCTTAGAGTTTATGCCATTCTCTCTGGCAATGCTTTGGCAGTGAAAATGTCATAAGCTCTACCACACTGAGAATAGAGTTCTCTTGGGTACATTCAAGCATGGAAGCAATAATTCAAGGGTAGTTTAAGGGTGCTGTCCTATACTTGCTAGGAAATGAAAATATGTGATACTATTTATTGATAGATTATTGGCGCTTGCCTACTGATGTAGGGGTGCAAAAAATTTGATACTATTGATTGATAGATTATTGGCGCTTGCCTGCAGATGGTAGGAGTGCAAATATGTGATACTATATCCATTGTTAAATAAGGAATTTTCCCCATTTAATCACTCTTGCTCAAGTCTTTTTCAGCCACACTGTGTTGTTGTCATCACCACTTCTTCTCGGGTATTCTTCTCAAACAGATTCAACTCCATTCGTGCTACAGTCTTTTTTTAAGCTTCATCTACTAGGTAATTAACTGTTTTTCTTTTCTTGTAGAATCTATTCTAAATAACTGAAGAAATCACAATAGCCTTCATAGCTAAACAGATTCGGTTTCAGAGTAATTCAAATATCTAATCCAGTGCTGAGTTTCAAGCATTGCATTTTGAGATTTGTCCAGATATCTCAACGCAGTAATAATTGAATGTTTCCATGAGTGATGATTCTGAATCTCCATCAATAAATCAGATAATAAATCCAGCCAATCCGACTTAGCTTTTTTAAATGCTATCCAATTCTAAACTATTCTTGATTATTTGAATTAAAAATTACATTATGTTGTTTTAAAACTATTTAGTGGACTTTATGCTTTGAAAATTTCTTTTATCTCTGATTGTTTTCTAGGCTAGTTTGCCAGCAGAAGTGTTCATCTAATTGCTATCAAAGAGGATGGAAACTCCAAAACTAAAACTGATAAGATATATAGTAGTACCGGTAGCTTACCTGAACAGAATTTTTGTTTGAAGCTTGGTATTTGATGATCCAGACAAACTGCTAGCTGGACAGTTACTTGAAAAAATATTATTGTTGAAAATGATAGAATAATATTCTTCAAAAGATTATATTGTTTTCATATTGATTCAGGAAATTTGATGAAAATTTCTGTAAACATGATTAGGCTACCAATACACAGTTTCAGTAGTTCGTTGGTATTATAAACCTTTTAATCAGAATTGAAATGCAATAATTTTTGTTTAATGTTGAAATAATAATTGTTTTTTGCTTTTCTACTGGTGGGGAAGGAATTATGCACAAATTCTGGAACGCAGATTTCAGGGTTATACCGGAACGTTTTTCTAAGTATGTCGGGAATTAAAAAAATATTTTTTAGCAACTTTTTATATTGTACTTGTAATTGGGCATGCATTTATGTTGTTACAATTCTTTGTTATATTGTGTTTTTCATGGCATTGATTTAAAAAACGTTATGTATTAATAATAGCAAAAAAATCATTTTCTATTTAAATTCAAACAATGAAAATATATATAGTTGATAAAGTTTCTATAGAGTACAAGTGACCTTTTCAGATTATTTCAAGTCTCAACTTTTGTAATTTTATCGATTGTGGCTATTGTAATTTGTGAATACTGTTTGTATTGACTAGTCTTAATACTTTAAGGCATGATTTTGAAACACAGTTTGTACAATCCACTACTAGGTAGGGCATGCAGTTCTCTGTTACTTCGTTTATTTGTTTTATGGTGTATTTCTTGTCATTGATTTTTCCAGACACTCTGTATCAATCATTGTTAAAAAATGTCAGCTCCCACTTCAAACAATTGAAGATATATCTAGTTGATAATGATTTATAATTTAAGTATAATTTCAAGTTTCAACTGCTGTAATTTTATCGATGGTGACTAATGTAATGTGAGAATACTGTTGATATTGACTTGTCTTGTACTCCATGTGTGGAGTTTTCAAGGCATAATCTTTAAAAAATTCAAATAATAATAAATAAAAATACAGGATGAAAAGGGCAGAAGAAGGAAGAAGCGAGAAAGGTGGGAGGTCTAGGCCACGGGCTTCTCCATCTTTCTTAGTATATTATATTGAATGATCAACATTTAATTTAATTTCCACTTTTAATAATATTTTATTGTTACATAGATAGGAAACATTGTTTTTTAAATGTTATGATTTATTCAAAATTATTTTCTCTTTTGTATGAATTTCATTTATAAAATCTTATACTGGGTTCTCTGCTGTACAAACCGATGGAGAATTTTGAGAGGCTCTTTTTGTCCATCTTGAATTACATCTGAAGTTCTGCTCTTCTGGTGTATTTTGATGATGTTCTCTTTTTGGTGTTTAGGGAGGGGGGTATTGTTTGCTGGAGGGGGGTATTGTTTGCGGTACTGGTTCTATTGTGTTGCTACGGTGTCAGTTTGTAGAATAGCTTTTGATGTCTATTTGTTGTATCAGAGGAGTACTGCAGAAAACCCAGCAAATGAGATTTATATTAAAATATATTCTTTTTAAAACAATTATTATTTATTAATAGAAAATGTGGTCAGGGGATACTGTTTGGTTGGCAGGACAGAGGTGATCTCTGGAGGTACCCCGGGGATTGCCTCTCAACTCCAACACTACTTCCCTCCGTTAATGGGTTGTAGTTAGGAGCAGTATCCACCTCGCGTGGCCCACAAGGCCCCTCCCGGAAGGGGGGCAAGTCAACCTTACGTCCTCGAATGGTGTTGATGCCACACCTCGTGTGGGCTGGGAAACGTACGTCCTGGGTGCCCTCGGTTTGGTTCATCTCTTGACTGGAGGCAGTGTTGAGATGTCCCCTGACGGTGGGATACCACAGTGACTGCGGCCGACAAGGCTCTGGCGATTGGCGAAGTTAGGGACACCCAAAGTTAGTAGACAGATCTATCTGCTACTAATCTTGGTGGTCTCTTACTACCGCTTTTCATGAATCTTTACTATTCTTCCTTTCTGTTCTCAATTTCCTTTTGGGGCCAAGTAATAGGTGTTGTTAATTTTAATTTTTTTATTTTCTCATGTAGGCATCTATTATTTTATCATCCTATACATTTTGTATATTATCGACTGGGTTTGAATTTTTTCAATAGTTTTATAAATCTTCTTTTAGTTTTAGAAAGAATACGGGGGGCTCTTTTCGCATTTTTGGGGGGGCCTAATTTATGGGGGGAGGGGGGATTGGTGCTAACTTTAGGGGGGGGGGTGCGTCATGAGGCTTAGGGGGGGGGGGGCACCCCTGATTATTAGGCTATTATTATTTGATGTTGGGCAAGCGTCCAAGCTTCTCTGCATTAATAAATGGTAATCTAATATTTAATTATTTATTTCGTATAATGTCAACTAGTATATTGCTCTTTTTGTGTATTCTTGTATCATTTATTTGCAGTTAGGAAGCACAAATGAATGGTAATCTATTATTTAATTATTTATTCCTTATAATGTCAACTTCAATATTGTTTTTTTTTTGTATTCTTGTATCATTTTAATTTTTTGAATCAATCAATATTTATTTATTTTTAGTTAGGAAGCACAACATCTCAGAATCTTGCTAGTTGACTATTTTGTCCTCAAGCTCTGTTATTGTCTACATAATATTGCCAATGTCTATTTATTGTCCAGACAGATTTTTAGCCGGCTGAGCATTGCCTCAGAATCTTGAGCAGCTACAACAAATCAAAATTACATCTTAAATTTTATCATGGGAAAGTCAGTTGAAATCTAATATTAAAACTGACACTGTATTTCACTTTTAAATAATGTTTTACTCACATATATTGGAGATGCTTGAGGAATGCATTTCACTTCTGAAAAGAAGCTTCGTCAGCCTTTTCAGAAGTGAAATGCATTCCTCAAGCATCTCCAATATATGTGAGTAAAACATTATTTAAAAGTGAAATACAGTGTCAGTTTTAATATTAGATTGTTCATTAAGTATTTCGTCATGGGAAACATCACAGATTTCAGTTGAAATCCTACTTATGCAGTGGAAAGAAGTTGCTACAATTTAATTCTATTGTTTTTTACCTGGTCAGGCCTTGGCAATGAGGTGGTCATCAGTTTGACAGTTGCCACGTAGAAGCTGACTGGAAATGGCGGCCGTGAGAAAGATTTGTTGGCGATGAAATCGGCGTTCAAGTCATTGCATAGCGACAGGGAGCCCAGCCAATGGCGATCGCCCGAATAAAACTGGCCTGGATAGTGGCCGCTGGTGTCCCATACTGCAAAATTAAAAATAAAAACAATGAAGAATTATTGACCACACTGGTAACCGGGAAGTAAGGTGTATGTATGCATTTATGGTGACGATTAAAAGATGAATATAAATCAAATAGTGAGAATAGGGAAGTGATAGCCGAGTGCCGTAGCAGGTATCTGTTCAGAGTTGAGCTACAACACTCCTGGGTGAAAAAGACACTGTTATTCTCTGCTGTAAAATCACTTCCCGGTGGTTCAGAACCCACCTAAAACTGTAGGTCCAACTCTTCAATCACCATCATCCAATTCATTACCCACGCACAGGTCTCAGACCTATGTGGGCTTCATCCTCCAAAAAAAGTGTGAGTGTGAAGCACAATGGTATAATAGCTGAGATCTACTAAGGGTGCTTGACAGTAGAGCATCCAATACTCGAGTATGACCACCATCGCAAAATCAAATACATGCTGGGGAATGCGTTTGATTTTGAAATGTTGATTATTCTCAAGTATTTTGATTGCTCCACTGTGCAAGCACCCTTAGTGAGTCATAAATATCAGTAATTTCGTTGGTCCTTGGCTCGATTACGTCTAGGTCTGGAATTTTTGTATCATTTTCTCATCTTGCCACACACATTCAATGGCTTATGATAGTTTATAAATGGCAAAATGGCTTATAATGATTTATGAATGGTGAATGGCTTATCAAATAATAATATGATTCATAATAAGCTCTGGAATTTTTTTGAAATAAACTTATCTTGTAGCTTCTTGGAAATATCATTTCCAATTTAAAAATCGATTTGGATGTTTGCTTTGATAATTTGTGATGAGTTGAAAATAAAGAAAATAAATATTGATTATTTTTGCTGTGTAGGCTCATTTCCAAGTCAGTACCGTACTACACAAAAATGATGTTTTTACTCATTTTGGACTTTCGATGAAATTTCTAAATTAATTTCAGATTTTATTAATGGAAATTTCTACACAAAAGTTGCAAGAGGTTATCTCTATTACCATTGTTGTGCACTAGATACATTTCAGAGATGAGAATAACAGTAGACAGTGAAAGTAAACTGTGGAATTTGCATACCATGATCCGTTTATAAAGACTAATTATCTACACCAAATCATTGCCGGATAATCGTGATGCAATAATATGATTATGATATCAAAAATTGTTACTGTGAAATAGATGGCGAAGGTGAAGTCGTTGTCATGTGCATGAATATCAATGAAAAATGAATCGATTGATTTGCGGTGATGCTTTCTAAATCAACAGGAAATGAAAGTGGTGAGTGAAGGGTGGTGCGGTATAAAGTGAATCTTTGACTAGAAAATAACTCAAATTAGCTTGCAAAATATTACTGTTGACATCACAAACTTTAAATATTGATGTGAAATCGATTTTATCATGTCAATATCAATCTATTGTGTAATTGCAATAACATATCATTGAATCAGTCAAGTGATTCTATATTGAACTTTCTTTGTTCCTTGTATACAGTAGAAAATTAGTCACAATCAAAAATTCGTCTTGAGTTTTAAGTAGGAACGTGGGATCTTCATCCATTGAAAATTGCAGGACCTGATATACGGGTAATAAAGATCCTGAACATTTTTAAGTTTGGATTTGAATAAGAAATTATGGAAAAAATGAAGCAAATACTTTTATTGTTGTCAGTTATAAATAGTAGTAGAGTGATAACACATTTGGAGAAATAATTTTAAAGAGAAGTATACTATTGACAATGCGATTAAGAGGGATTTAGGAAGGAGAATCCTTTTGAAAATTGGAATCGCAAATCCGTCTAAATCGTTTTTTACGTACGGAGTTTTGGGATGGGCGACATGCTCTGAAGCAATAGCTGACCGCAAACAAAAAAGGTAATGAGTGATAATTATTGAGTAATGAATTACAAATGATAAATGATTAATAAATATCTAAATCAGTGATGTAATGAATTAAGAATGATAACATTTTTATCATTGTAGGAAGAAGGATGCAGATATAGAAAAACTTGGAAACATTATTACTTTATTTTAAAAAAGGGCTCAACATCACTGTCCAATTTTGTAATTCGAACTTCAATAGTTATTGTCCGGTATGTTTATCTCAAAAGTTGCCTGCCTACATTTAAAAGTGTGCCATATCGTTTCTCAAATCATTCAATCGAAAACTGTTGCTAAAATGAAAAGCAACATTACACTTTGTGGCTTGAAGATACAAAAAGTAGACGTAAACTATATTGACAGGTCTTCTTCGCAAGGCGGCCCTGTCATCATGATGAGCATGAAAGAGCAGCTCGAAAATAATGAATTACTGTCAGGAAGCAGCTGTGAATTCCCATTTGCCAATATACCTACTCAGTCACATCTTCTCAAATAGGTCAGACAATTCCTGTTGCTACGATTGCTAACAAACTAAATGAAAAACGGCAGTCATGATCTGAGCTAGAAATGTCCAATGCAGTGTTTCACAGAGCATTGGCTATGGGTTCCATCGCTACTGCTTGAAGACAACTCAAGGACTACCTATTTTTCAATCTTTTGTTCCAAGTCGCTGGTAGCACAACATTTTTTTTTCTTTTTTCGGAGGATGAGGCCCACATAGGTCTGAGACCTGTGCGTGGATAATGAATTGGATGATGGTGATTTGATGAGTTGGACCTACGATTTTAGGTGGGTTCCGAACTACTGAATTTAAATTCCATGTTGCATCTGAATGAAAAAACGTCAATAACAAATTTTAACAGAAGAATGTTTAAAATTGGAAAATTGAATAAAAACGATTGAAAGTTACTTGAATAATAAAAATGTCGAACTACCAAGAGAATTCATTGAATATTAATGAATAGGCTAGTGTGGCGTGATTTTTCCATAATGTTATTAAATTTAAAAAATTAAAATTACTTTTTAAATCCCGTAAAATCCAAAACATAATTCAAGAGAAAAGTAATCAAAAAGATAAGGTTCAAACCAATTGTTCAACAATCTTAATACCAAATTATTGCAAATCTAGCAACTTATGTCAACAAATAATGTCGGCTATTTCATGCTCCTTCATCTTATATCAAGGAAATGTTGAGGAGAATACAAATTGATTTGCCTTTCAAATATCAAATAGCATACAAATGAAATGATAACAAACAAAAATAACAAAAACAAAATAAAGAGGTTTCTCAGCATAACCTATGAAGTTTTCCGAAATTAGAGAAAAAATAGCTGGTTTTTAAAGGAACTTGTAATCCATCAAACTGCCAAATATATACTCCATAATCTATTAATATCAAAATTTCCTGCTGGTGCTACCAATATTTTTTATTTGGGCGATCCGGTGATGCCCACTTGAGTCTTGAAACTTTTGCATGTGTAATAAATTGAACTATTACACAAAAAATATCCAAGGCTGAACGAAAATCGAACTTGTGATCACAGTAATAAAGTAGTAGCCAGCCAGATGATTATACTGAAGACTTCAGCAGTGGCAGACATTGTCAACAGTCAAAAATTAAATCGTTAGAGAAAAGAGAAATAGATCATTTATATAGTAGGACTATTAATAAATATAAACTTTCTTGGAGTACTAGGTCTGTTACTTCAAAATAATATTTTAAAATTACACTTTTCAGCTATGTCAACTTGAAGTAAATTCCTCAATATGGCGGACATTGTCACCAGTCAAAAATCAAATCGTTAGAAAAAGGAAAAATCGATGATTTATTTAGTAGGCCTACTAACAAACAGAAACTTACTTGGAATACTATTACTTTGAAATAATAATCTAAAATCACACTTTTCAGCTATATCCAATTGGAGTAAAATATTTATTATCTATAGGCAATATTTCTCTTATTTTGAGAAACATAACCTATATACAAGATGTTACTTGTTTGCTAAGATGTATTTTTCTCAATATTTTTTCTTGTGTTGGTGATCAAATTTGTAGTTTATTGAGAAAAATATGTATGTACACAGTATGTATATGTATACACTATGTATGTATACAATATGTATATAAATTACCATAGCCGATTTTGACCGTAGGTGACTCTCCAGACTTCAAAATTATGTTTTGGTTCAAAAGACCCTACTACGCAAAGGAGTAGTGAGGTACCGGTAGTTTGCGATTGATTTTCTCACTAAGCTAAGAAAGTGAACCACCTAAAACTGTATCTAATTCACCAACCATCACCATCCAACTCATTACCCACGCACAGGTGTCAGACCTATGTGGGCTTCATCCTCAAAAAAAAGAAGAAATTTGTATCTATGTCAAGTCCAATGAAACAAATTCTGATCTGTGATGTTGGCGAAATACTTGACGAACAATCCAGTATCGAAACTGAGACTGTATTTCTATTTAAATTGAGTAAAAAGCATAATTTAAATAGAAATAAAGTTTCAGTTTTGATATTAGACGAATTCTAAAGCTCTATGATAATATCCAACTCCCACCTTTACACAAGTATACATAGGATATGTATATTTGTTTATTTATCCCAAAATTGAAATTGAAAAAAAAAAAATTATCCCAAATAGAGATAGATAAGTGACAAACCCTTGATGGCCCATGTGTGGTCAGCCTCGACTGCATCAATGAATTGGTCGACTTGTCTGCGGCACATGCTGCTCATTCTGGCCAGTTGTTCTTGCGCGTCGACTTCACCTTGGCCTTCGCCTTGGACGTGAGCCTGTCGCCAGGTGCGTCTCACGCTCGACCACACGTCCAAATCCGTCACGTCCAGCGCCCGTGACTCGCTCACGTACATCGCCAACCAGCACAGCCATAGCGCCTGTTACACACAACACAATACTCTTAAATTAATGAGCATTTGATTCAAATGTGTTTATCTATTTATTCAATTTTTTATTTACCACTTCTACATGCCATAGATTATACAATTATGCAACATTTTAAAATTACGGAATTGTCATACAAAGTACTTTAAAGCAATACAATAATTGTACAATAAGAGAATTCCCACATTGAATAAATCACACAATAATATGTGTTAACCAACATAAAAATAAAATAATATTACGTACTTGGGTGCTAGAATACTTCATTTAAAAAGTTAGAAAATTATTTAATTGAGGAAGGACCTCAATTCATCAGGATTTGCCACCTATAAAACATTTTTATTTTGAAAGTCGTTTATTCTGAAAATTAAATTCAAATTCATTTTTCATTTCAATAATACAATTTCTTACAAAATTATAATAGTCCAAGGCCTTACAGCATATCCACAAGACGAAATGCCTGAGCTTGAATATCAGTTGCATATTCGGGAAAAAATTAATGGAAAAATGAAAATATGGTTCAATAAGATAGGAAAATAAGGCAAAACTGTGATTAAAATCTCCACAAAAAGTTTTTCGCGAGTCAAATAGTATGCAATCTATGCAATAACAGTATTTGAATAATGAAAAAGTACATATTATCAATAAAAGCCATAAGATACATTACAAGAAGCATTATATAATTCACATCGTTAGTAAAAATGACGGTCTGAGTAAAAAAATAATAATGAGAATGATAAAGCCTAGAGTAAGCAAGCGATGATTATTGTGAAATTTGAGAAAGAATTGAAGTTTTGTCGTAGGTACGATATCCAGTTATAAAGTCTTTTCTTGAAATGTTTATTCGGTTTAGAATGTAAACTTTTAATTCATGTAGAGATATTCAACAGCCAACACTATTTGAAAGTGATAGGATCTTCATGTAATGAATATGTCAAAATTAAAAAAAAAAAAAAAACTATTATTTTTATAGGATATTATTTTATGTTTGTATGAGAGAAATAAACAGAATGGATTTTTATTTCAAATCACATTTCTTTAGTAGCGTTTTCTCTCTCTCTCTTTTTTACTATTTATCAACTTTAATGAATCTTCATGTCTTGCATATCATAATTATATGAAAATGTAACAATTTCTGACCAGTTATAGGCCTAGATTTTAAAATTGTAATTCTTGTAAATAATTATTACGTTTTATCTTAATTATATTAATTACAGTAAAGCCCCGATTATCTGCGGAATTGAGTGGCAAGAGCACTGCGGATAGCAAAAGACGCGGATAACCCGAAAAAAGACAAAAAAGAAGTGAAAAAGATATTTCAGTATAAAAACTATGTTTTACTGTACAAAGAACACATGTAAAACTTTTAAAATATATATAGTACAGCAGAAACATTTGCTCTACTTCTAAATCACTAACATAAAGAACAGTAAACAAAAAACAATATACCGTACTCTACAGTTTGCAAAATGTGTTCAGTTACGCCTTTCTAAAAAAATCAATCACTCGTTTTTGCTTCTTGCTTTGAAAAATTAAAATTTAATTACACATTTTTTTGTGTTACTCGCGGATAATCCGCACCGCGGTCCGCGGATCATCCGCTTGCGGATAATCAGGGCTCTACTGTATAAGACTTACAATTAGTATGTGAAAATTGAAAAAATTATCGCAATTTTCATAGGATTTTATGTTAGAAAATTCATACTATGGTATTCATGCTAAATCACTTTTCATCTACCGTACCTTCTCTTAAAACTTCTAAACTTTTTTGAATCTAGAAATATTATATACATGCATAGTACAGTATGTATTTGATTTGATTTGTATTTACAATATGATACGGTACGCAACAATGCGTCTCTGACTTGATGTAGGCCTGCATTAAAAAATAAATTCATGTACAGTAAATGAATAAGTTGATAGATTTAAAAAGAGAAGAAAGATGTGGGTGAACATTTTGGGAGAGAGAGAAAAGTGAGGAAATGGAATAGAATGGGGAATAGTGGGAAATTGCATGATATTGAAAAACACCTTGAGCTAATAATGAAGAAAAATTCGTTATACTATCATGCTGTTAGACATTGTTCTGAATGACTGAATAGTCTTCTTACATTATTTCCAGCGATAATCTCTCCTACCTTCTCACGGTTTCCTTTTGAAGGAAAATGCCAAAGAACAAGTCAGTTAAAATGAAGAGGTGCATTGAATTACAATCCTCCGATTCTCACAAACGTTTGTTTTAATTGATGCGTCTTCCCAATGCAATTACTCCTGAATATAGACTGAGCTTTCATTTCGGATTTTATTTGTACCAATCATTATACAATGTCCTGTTGGTTGAATTGAATGAGTAATTGTTTTATTTGTGTATTGGTAATTGTTTTATTGGTGAAAAAAATCGGTTGGTAATTTTTTCATTGATTTAATTGTAATATTTTATCCTTTATTTGAAATAGTTTGAGTGGAAGTTTACAAAGCTCTTATACAGTCTCAAACCTAGAAAAATGGTACCTACTCTTTTGGTTTTATTCGATGAAGCATTTCTAATCATTTGACTGAATATCAACTAAATAATAATCTAATATAAAAACTGTCACTGTATTTCAATTAAATATTTGATTTTCACTCACTTTTACTGGAAATATGCATTTCACGTCTAAAGAGAAGCTTCGTCAGCCGCCAGGGGTCATGTTTTGTATAATTTATAACTAAAAATCATCATTTTGAATTATTTGACTAATTTATTATAAAATTCGACCAAAACTATCAGTAAATCTTAAATTCCCATATTTTGTGATAAAATTTTCAATTTGAATTAATTCTTAAATTAAACTAAACATCAATAAATCTAATTTTCTCCCCTTCTTCTGAGGCATTTTCAATTTGACTAAATTCTTAAATTCTGTACTAGATAACAATACTTAATTATTTGTTTCAATTTTTTCTCTTATTCAGTGCATCATTTTTAATTTGACTAAATTCTTAAATATCAATGACATTCTGGGAATTCTGAATTCTTTAGATAGCCGATACGTTACTCAAGACAAAAAACTAAGTTGAGACCTCCTACTTTAATCAAAGGTCCATCAAACTAGAAGGAATTTTTCTCTATTGTTTTATCAACATATAAATCTTACCTTATCTTTACTTCATATATTTATGTATCCATTCTTCTAATAACTCACTCCTTCTCTCGCTTCCGCTCTCCCACTCAAGTTTTCCATTTCACTATAAGCTACACGGCATGACTATTAGAAAAGGTGACAGACTACTCACCCAAGCCTGTAGTTACATAGGTAACTGATTATCAGATGTTTCTCTGCATATCAACTCATGTAATACTTTTACGGCAAAAAGGATGTGTTCCCGGATGAGTAGCCTACTCTACCGCAATGTCAGATTCCTATTCTTATAATCCATGTTACTGGCTAAAGGAAGCAACCGTCACAGATACTTTCATAATGGAAACTTTTTTGTTTCTGTTTACACTTGCACTTTTTTGGAATACTTACGTAATAGCAATAAAATGTGTTTGCGAAAGTTAGTGTTACTTTACATGACGGAAGATTTATTATCCTGAATAGAGTAAATAATTATCCTGGATTATCTTACTATAGAATACTTTATACTCAAGATCTCAAGCAAAATTTCACAATGTAAGGTGTTATGAATTATATTTTTTTTGTTCGAGAATCTTAGATTTGATTGTCTTAAAAATCTTCTTATGCCCATTATCTTCAAACTCCTCCTTCTTAAAACATTTGAAAAAGATTCGAAATAGGAGGTGAAAATGATTATTATCTTATACAACTGCTACTACCATAATAATACTATTTACTATTTCATAGTGCGACTAGTAGATTATATATTATAATAGCTTCGGTAGATTATGTAGGTACCATTAAATCTTTTTCATGGAAGAGTCAAATCCACTTGAATATTAGGTGGTGACTATTAGAGTGGTCATTTAAATTCATTTTCATGCATAACTTTTTTTTGGAGGATGAAGCCCACATAGGTCTGAGACCTGTGCGTGGGTAATGAGTTGGATGATGGTGATTGATGAGTTGGACCTACCAAAAAAATATTTTTTTATCAATTTAATTATTTATGTATAATTATTAGTAATTGATGAGTTGGAACTACAGTTTTAGGTGGGTTCCGAACCACCGGGAAGTGATTTTACTCTGTAATTAGTTAACAGATTTCTAAAATGTAACGGGTTCAAGATGTTTTTTCACGAAAATTGTCATTTTGTGTAGATTATCATTGCTGCCTTTTATCATAATAGATTATTAAATTTCTATATTTCCTTTTTTCACAGTGTAGTCCTATTAAAGAACTGAAGTTTTATTCTAAAATAACAGAAATATTTAATTTTCACAGTATCAAATTATTTAGGGACAAACTTATAATTATTGGATTTCTAGTTCCATAAAGATCTAAGTTGTTAATATTACCTTTTTATTGCAAATTTAACGACTCGCAGTCAACTTTTAATTGTGAATAAATAATAATATTGTACTCACTCTTGGAAGAACGTTTTCGAGTTATGGAAATGAGTTTGAAGATTAACCTTGAAGATAAGTTTCCATAGCTCGAAAACGTTGGGCCAAGAGTGAGTACGATATTATTATTATTTATTCACAATTAAAAATTGACTGGAAGTCGTTAAATTTACAATAAAAAGTTTTAAAAATTTAATTTTAAACTAGAATTTTATTCCAGAAAAAATTGTCGAATATAGAGTTAAACTTGATAATGTTTTCATTGTCGGACTTCAGTTATTTTTTAGACAGAGAAAATATTCAATTTTTCTTATATATGAAATTGGCCAAATGAAATAAAGCACGGGAAAAACAATTCCATTAACTTATTCGACAATAATTGATTTTTTTGGAGGATGAAGCCCACATAGGTCTGAGACCTGTGCGTGTGTAATGAATAGGATGATAGTGATTGATGAGTTGGACCTACAGTTTTAGGTGGGTTCCGAACCACCGGGAAGTGATTTTACAGCAGAGAACAGTGTCTTTTTTGCTGGCCAATCTAATCGGTCACCGTTACAAACAGGACCTACGAGAACGCAGCTAATAAGCTCTATCTGATTGAACAGATACCTGCTACGGTTCGCGGCTATCACATCCCATTGATTAATACCATTATTTGACTTGTGAATGTGCCTTCCTTGTATTGTGTTGGGAAAAAAGTATTTCTTAATTGAAAATCGATTGACGGAGAAGAGCTTTTCTATCTACAGAAAAAGAAGAAAAGTTTCCATGAAACTTGAAATTGAAACTAAAATAAATTTTGATTTAAGTTTTTCCAGATAGATCGGGAATGACGCAATAGGTCTACGGGAATTTAGGCTATTTAACGATTGCTGCATAGAATGTTTCATGTCAAAAATATATATGGAATATTTCCAAAGCCTAGCTGATTAATTATTTTCAGTCGGAATGCCTTTGCTAATCATTCTGCTTTGGGAATGATATCGTTCATAAAAGTCAACAGATAAGTTCCTAATTTGCTCGCGATACAGCTAGAAAAACATGGGATCAAGTGACCGCGAAAACTAGATATGGTTAGACTTATTACACTCAGGTGAAAGTTGAATGCTGGGAAAGATCCAAATTAGACATTTAAATAGAATATAGGTAGTAAAAAGTTCGTTGATTTGAGAAAGGTTCTATGCTACTTAGATATCTGTCCCAGTTGAGTACCAGTAATGGTAATGCTGAGTTTGAATGTGGAGAGGAATTCTTAATTTTAATTACCTACAGTTGATCTTTTTTTATTCCATCAAACATTTTATTTTTAGTCGATAGATAGTTTCCTTACAATGTATCTTATGGGAGTATCCATATTCGAAAAAATAGTTGGGTAACTACACAAACATAAATTACGGTATTGTCATTGATGTATTTATTTTGATTATATAATCTTTAAATGTAGTCATCAATATTATTATAGTATAATAATACAGTATTAATATTAGTTTGAAGTTACTGACAATTTTACAAACTGACAAATATACTTAAACAGAATTTATTAATTTCAAATTCCCTTAAGTGCTATTAATTTATACAGAATTAATAAATTCTGTTTCTCTATATTTTTTGTCAGTTACTTCAAACCAACTTGTGCGATACAAGCCGATATGGCCAAGTTTAAAATGAGTGCTGCTGAGGAGAAGGGGCACTATAGTCTAGTGGTTAATGCGCCCGACCGGAAATTGGGAGGTCCGTGGTTCGATTCCCGGTGGTGACATATTTTTGTTCTGTAGGGGTCATCGATTTCCATCAGCTATTCAGTGCTGTTGTCAATTTTCACCATTGCGGAAGTCTTCAATATTAATTTATAGCACTTGAAAAAATTTGAAATTGATAACTATTAATGTAGGCAAAACTAATATTATATCAGATTATTATAGGTATCAGTTTAATTTACTATTATAGCCAAAAAAGTATCAATAAAAAGGGCGAATTCCAAGCTCTAATAGAGGTTTGTTCTTAAAATACCTGAGAATAAAAAAATTATTATTTACTAAATAATAAACAACTGAGCTGAACGTATAGTTGAATCTTAGATAATATTAATAACTGATAGTCCTTTATCTATTATCTATGGTTGGAAAAAAACATTTTCAAGCCCGTGCCTAATAGAGCGTGACTGATCAGATAATAATTCATTCAGATTTCGTGCGATTGAAGAACTGTAATAAAATATTATAATTATAAATCTTACAAGAAATGAATAGCACTTGTGTATTAGAAGAACAAACATGGAATCGTGAAGTATGATAGAGAGTGTAATCTATTACGCTAGTACCTTTCAAGACAGTTTTGTAAATGTTATCCCAGATATCTTATTATGTAACTACTGTAATACAAACTAAACTATAAAAGAGTGCCTGACAAATAAAACAAAAAGATCTCATCATTAAATAATGCCTGTAATAAGGCCTATGAATCAGTACAATAACCCATATAGGCTAGCTAACGAATAACACCGAATGATATTAATGAATAGAATTATGAAATTCGAAAATGATTAATCATTTTTCTAATATTGGAGCTTTATGCTACTATAGTGGCATGATACTAACTATACGTTTAATTCTTCAATTCTCTGAAGTAATTTTCCTAAACTTTCTTCATTACCATTGTGTTTGATATGAATTTAGTAGTTGTCTCTTAAGCTTTGTTTGAGAATTACATTTATTATTCTCCAGATCTAACTATTGAAAAAACATAGCTCTATAGTGGGGTTTCTTTTTTTTGAGGATGAAGCCCGAATAGGTCTGAGACCTGTGCGTGGGTAATGAGTTGGATGATGGTGAGTGATGTGCTGGACCTACAGTTTTAGGTGGGTTCCGAACCACCGGGAAGTGATTTCACAGCAGAGAACAGTGTCTTTTTTGCTGGCCAATGTAATCGGTCACCCTTACAAAGAGTGCCCAGGAGAACGCAGCTTATCTCTATATGATTGAACAGATACATTATTCGGCTCTCGGCTATCACTTCAAGACAATATTCGAAAACAAATACTTTGCATTGATTATGCTATAAATATTATTGTAATTTCTCTATTTTTTATTGAATAATTTCTGTGATGTTGAAGATCCATCTTGTTTCCACTAATATAATAAAACACTTTTAAGTGGAAATTATGACTCACATTACTGCGTGACGGCCGTTTCACTCTGTTGTCAAGAGTATCGTCAGACGACCCTGATTTAAGGAATGAGTTTGAGGGTTATGGATGTTGGAATGGTGGAGAGGTGGGGGGATGAGTAGGCGGGAGGTTTGAAATAGGGATTTTTTTGTCAAAAAGGGTATGTGAGAAGATGACGTGGAGTTGATCATTCAAAATGTTGTCAGGTTGCTGCTTTTTGTATTTGTATATCTCATATTGCTCTAAAACATTGAGTTTCTGACTTTTGTGAATTAGAATAATTTCTATTGATTTGTACCTAGTCAGCTTTGATAAATCGATGCTGCATGCTACTTCAATACGGTCCTCTACTTTTTCTTTGTTCCACTTGCAATTTTGAAAGGCACTCATGTAGCATGGCTACAAAACTTATCTCTATTAATCTCTTGGCCTTTCTTTGTAGCGGACTAGATATAAGAACACTGAGTTATTACTATTATCCATATCTTTCCTGTGTGTTGTGAAATTAGTAGACCTCTGCACAAAAGATCACCGTTAGAGAACTACTCTAATACACGGTAGAGTTACCGGTATATAGATAGTGAGCTGGACCTTCATTTCTTTGAAACGTTACGTACTATGCAATTATTATCAATTTTCTAACAATTACATTCAATCCCATCCGTATATGCATTATATATGGATGGATCATTAATTTTTTCATTAAATCCAGAATGTGGATCTTTCATTCAAAAAAACGTTTTCTAGTAATACAACATTAATTTTCAAGTTTAAAAGGGTGATAATGTATCATGTATAACAATTGTATTCCATCAATACAAAAGTATTGTTACATGGGGGATTACAGTATTGTTTGGGAGACGTGAAAGAAATAAACTACAGATTAAGGCTCTGATACCTTGCAAAGATAACGTACACATGGTTGAGTTGTTGAGAGCCTTACCGGTAATGTTACCGGTGGCTTCTGATTGGTCTATTCACATTAATTGACGTTAAAAAAACTAAATATACCAATCAGACGCCACCGGTAACATTTACCAGTTGTCAGTAAGGCTCTCCCACTTACTCAACCAATGATTCAACCAATAAACTCCTTATTGTAATTATTAGCTTTAAACTCGCTTAGAGCACCCCCTTACTATTAAGCTATCAGTGAAGCATAACGGTCAATATGAAATTTTTAGATACACCATGAGTTAAATTTTTTAGGACATTAAAAGTGCTAAAAATGAGTTATTAGTCAATGGTGTGAAACATTGAATAAGTTGAAAAAATATTTCTTGGGCAATATGAATATATAGTTAGGGACGAATGTTTTCCATAGACTTCTTGAGCGCAAAGTTTAATTTCAAGTATCCACTCAAGCATTAACCACTCTTTTTATTACGCCCTTATTTTTTTATTCAATTTTGTTGATAGAATATGTTACATAATTTTACTGGTATCACCTCATTTGTGACTTATGTCTCATTTAATTTTATTCGTCTTTTTCAGCGTATCTCATGCAAGGTGGGGTCGTTGGGGACTTAATTCCATGCGGAATAAGCATTTTTTTTTTGTGAATAATGTATACTCTACGTAGCAAACATTTTGAAATAGGGGATTATTGGAGATTTTTGGGCAATTGGGGGGTCTGGGGTTACGGAATACACCCCATTGACTGAGGGATCCGGAGGTCCTTCCGCGGGGAAATTTTGATAAATAGCCCCTCTAGAATTGTATTCTAACAGATTCTTGACTCATGTCTAGAAAAGCTTAAATCCAATACTTTAGAGCTTTAGACTATATATTATGGGACAATTTTGGGATTTTCGATGCTGGGAACTTGTTTTGAGGCTCAAAAACAGTAATTTTATACGAGTATTTATTAAAATGTAGTTTATTAAGTGGGTAAAAAGGAAGCTTAAATTTAATAAATAATTGTTTTCATGAATCGTTTACTCAAGAACTTGAACCTACTTTTTTAATTATTAGTTCAAGTACGAAATACAAATAATACTAATTTTTTGTGCTAATTTAGCAAGTTATAGTGCTTTTAAATTATTATTTTTACAATCAGGGTTACCCAGAGACCGCTTGTGTTACGAGGCAGTTTTGGCTGGATGCTCCCTTCACCCTAAAAACCAACTTTCAATCACGAATTTCCAAATAGTCCCTCTAGTCTTCCAGCTATGCCTAGTTGCCTGTACTCGAAAGTATCTGTGTAACTAATTTGAAATTTGAATTGTCTTTTCAATTAAAAGATAAAATTCGAGGGTATTATTTCTGCCCTGGAGGCCCCAGCTGGGGCAATTAGGGCCCCTTATTCTATTTTTGTTTTGTCACATGCTTAAATTTGCCAAATGATATGGTCCCTTGACGTTGAGACCGGGGGAAACTGGCCCTGTTTGTCCCATCTCCTATGTAACTTCAGCTACAGTAAATCCTTTTTTTCCAGCTGTAACATTATTCACTCCACTTATGAAAACATTTTTCACCTCCAATAACCGATATCATCGTTTTTTTTTCATTGATGCCTCCTTACTCGTTTTTGTGGGCCTCTTTTACAGGCTCAATGAGGGAGGGGTTATGTAACCCGGAAAACCCCCTCGTCACTACACCAATGACTTTACCTTATTCCATTTAAGGTACGAAATCAGAAATCAATCTAGTATTTTTCTTATAAGCTAGTATTCAAAACATGAGCTGTACAATGCTCATAAGTTAAAATAGGTTATTTTAATACTGTACTAAAATAGGTTATTTATTTACTGTACTCTTTCATTAATTTTTTAGAATATAATAAATTAGCCTTTCGACATTTTGACAAAATTTAAAATTTTTTTAAATTCAATTTTGTATGCAAGGTTATCAGCTTTTTCCAAATATGATGTTGAAGATCCATCTTGTTTCCACTAATATGTAATATAAACTTAAAAAAACACTTTTAAATGGAAATTAACTCACGTTATGGCGTGACGGCCGTTTCGCTCTGTTGTCTAGAGCATCGTCAGACGACCCACAGTACACTGACTTAAAGTATGAGTTTGAGGGTTATGTATGTTGGAATGGTGATGGGGTGGGGGGATGAGTAGGCGGGAGGTTTGAAATTGGGATTATTTTGTCAAATAGAGTATGTGAGAAGAAGTTAAGTTGATCATTTAAAATATTGTCAGGTTTTGCTGCTTTGCATGTTTGTAAATCTCATATTGTTCTAAAACATTGAGTTTCTGGCTTTTCCAAATAATTAGTGGAACATTTGCTTTAACAATAATTTTACTAAAGTATCATCATCTTGGTATTTTTGATAAGCCCAAGTGAAATTTCTATTATAACTGGCGGCTCTGGTAGCGCAGTTGGGTGGAGCGCTTGTCTGTGATAAGATATGGCCTGGCTTCGTTTCCTGCAGCCTTAGTTTCGAATCTCATTCAGCCATGGATGTTTCTCATCATTCACCTCATTACCCACGCATAAGTCTCCAGAGTCATGTGTGCATCATCCGCAATAAAAAATTAAAAATACTACCTATGGAACAATAAATTATTTTCATTATTACAATATTATTTCGCTCCAATCATTAAAAAAATTATTAATGGAAATGTTCCGCTAATTATTTGAAAAAGCTGATAACCTTGCATACAAAATTTAATAAAAAAAAATTAAAATTAGGCTATGTCAAAAAATGTTCACGGTAGTAGTTGGAGTCACCCAATAAATTCCAAGTAGCAAGCGCAGGTTTCCTGCTCACTTCGTTTTGGAGACTAGCATTTTATAATGGCACTGTTCATTCAACAAATCACCGACGCGTATTAATAGGCAGGCGTTTGCTTTCCTATGGGCGCATTATTTCCGTTGTCTGCCGCCTTCCACGTTCCTTCTGTCCTTCTTTCCTCTTTATTCCTTCTCTTTCCAGTCCATTCTTCCACCAGACCCGCTATTCTATGCTCATCACACGCACGCACAATTTCCCGCATAAAAGTCGGTCAGTTGTGTTTGCATCGGAACCTAGGAACCGTTCTATTATAATTAAAAATCAGTAGGCATGGCTGAAATCCACGCAGAATATTATTAAAAGTGAACTTTTCGTAGTTTCAGAGTTGGAAGAGATTCCAAAGACGACCCCAGGAAATTAAAATATCAGCCTGTATGGACTTGATGGAAATATTTCAGAGTAAATGAACCCTGAAACCGTTTACCTACTAACACAAAAATATGGTGCCAATAGATATAGACGTTTTGTTCACGATTTTATTATTTTTCATTACTTTAAACTTATTTAAGTTCACAAGCTGTTGTTCAAATTTGAAATCAAAAAAAGTTTGATATTGTAGGCTTATTGAGTTTTAGAAGTAGTAGATTTGATACCTTCATTGTTTTTCAATTCTGCAATGCCATGTGCAAGAATTTGTTTAGACTAAGTAAAAAAACAAGGTCAAATATAAAAAGTTGAGCAACTTTCACGAAGGGATGCTCGTTCCAAAATTAAAGTGTTAAAATAATAACAAAGTTTTATAATGTATAACCTATTTGCATCAATAATTTTTAATTTTCATAACAATTTCATTGTAACAACTTGGTTATAAATCTTGTTTATGAAACTTTGTTGTAAATTGTTAAATAGTCATATATTTCGGGAATAAGAGGGAGGACAGGGTAATGAATGGAAATGTTATTATTCAAGTTCAAATACTTGAATATATTTGCTTTTAAAAAAATCTTTCTCTATCTGCTTATAGATATCCGAATTGATTCAGTAGTATGACCTTATTTGTAATTTAGAGAGGATGAAAATTGTGTTAAAAGGATAAAGACGAGAAAAGGCAAGGAAATGGATAAACCACGTGATTATTCGAATTCAAATGCTGTCTTTATCTAGGAGTCATGAAACGTTTTTCATTCAACTTCTGAAGGGTGGTATTCAACAACAAAAATGGAATTAAATGGAATATCAAAGAATAATAAACAAAATAACACGAGTATGACCAACCACAATTAAGATTCAAGCTCAATTCAAATGAGTCAAACAAAGCAATTTCTTATATCAATTTTCACATTCAAGGGGACAGTAAAGTGAATCAATGGGAATCAAAACTAACGAAACACTTTTAGTTGGTGGAAATGCTTTTACAAATGATGCGCTCTAGCAAACCCCCAAACACAAACTTTATTCTCACTCATTTGAGCTAACCAAGTATCTTTGAAATCAATCTAAGACGAGAATGAATGAAAATACATTTATTCAAATATCCAGTCAGTGATATGCCGAATTTTTTTAACATTCTAAAATTTCAAATGAGAAACATACTTTCTCTCTTAAGTACTGTACACCACCGTTAACCTGTTTTTCCATTTTTAAGTTTTCCAAGACTTTTCTATCATGTGCATCATGTGATGATTTACAATGCCGATGAAAGTGTTCACCTTGATCACTCCAAATTCAGTACTTGATGGTTCAGTTTGAGATGAGCAAACTATCCAGACCGCTCCGCACTAATTAAATATCATTTCTATGAAAGGAGCTGCCAGTGAAATGAACGTGTCCTTCAAACCCATGCTTGGTTCGGACTTACACTTCAAGTCGGACTTCGCCTCTAAACCTAATCAGGTTTTCATTCGCCTAATGATTGTTACTTTGTTCAATAGATTCGAACAGGTGAACAATAATGTTGGGCAACGTTGAACGCTTTTAAGATCTTTTACAGACGTGATCTAACTGTAAGTTAATCTAAGTGAATCATAGTCCAGAATAATGTTCTATGTGATCTGAATTAATTATTAGATTTGCTGCACCTTATCTGGCCGATTTAAGTCACCGGTTAACGGTTGCACCGTGAAGTCACTTGGTTATGCGATCTGGCCTCACTTCTGACATATTTTTCTTGATTCAAATTATGGAATCAATCTCTTATGCGGGTTGTAGGCTTTCCTTGTAGTAGGCACCGTATGTAGGCTGAGTCCAAATGTAAAAGTCAATATTCTAGTTCCTTGCAAATTTTTTGAAAAGATATGAAAAATAATATTATTAACTTTTTAAGTGAATTCAACGACTTGCAGTCAAATTTTTATTAAGTAGTATTTTACTTACTCTGTAGGCCGAACGTTTTCGAGTTGTTAAAACCCATCTTCAAAAATTTGACTGCAAATCGTTGAATTCACTTGAAAAGTTAATATTAACAACGCAGTTCGTCATAGAACAAGAAATCCAGGAAAATAATATTAGTTTATAGATTAATCGACATTATATATTACACAGTCTGGATAAGTACCATCTAGACCAACCATCTATAATGGGTTTGCCATTCTATGATATAACCGATTGGTAGCATAAAATAAGGAAATCATGATGGAAATCTTGATGGTTGGTCTATGCTTGTAGTTTCAAAATTAGAACCTACCAAATGTTCATAAGGCCCGGCACAAAATTAAAAAAAAAAATGTTTTCATCTCCTTTTTCTCTGGGTGACGTTTTGAAACACATGAATAAATTATAATTCTGCCTCACTCCTACTTGCGCAGTCTATAGACGGCAATATGTGTTTCGCAAAAATCATATTGCTGACTTTTTCAAGTTTCCAAGACTTCGTTTCTATTTGCGCGGCGTACGTCCAAAATGGTGATTAGACCACCAAAAGTTTATTTCTTCTACTAATATTTCAAAGATCTACTTGAACTGTTTCACTGATCTACTGAATCTATTATTGTTATATTCTATTTGTTTCATTCTGTTTCTTCAAATTTTGAAATTTTTTCATCTGTTTCATTAGATTAAATCATTGTCATTCTTACTGGCTCATACCTGCGCTCAGGGAAGCCTTTGCAGGTATTACAATTTCCTCTGTAGTACTGTTTTCTTATTTTATTTATGTAAACATTATTAAATTTAAAATTGTGATTTTGTAAAAAGTGAATTTGTATTATTTTGAGGATAATAAATTGATTGAATAATAACACAGATATTGTCAATTTCTACTAGTTTTTAATATGCAATATCCATAATATCTATTAGTTCTACAATATATCTGAAAGCAGTGTTAAATTTGATAATAAATTGATTGATTGAAATGATTGAGTTATACAAATCGAGCTGTTCCAAATAGTTTGTCACCACCTTAAAAAGTGAATTGTCAATTGATTTTTTTTTTAAGAATTATTTCTCAACTCATTTAAAATTTGACATGTTAATTTTGCCTTCCAACTCATCCAACTCTCACATTTAATGATTGAATACATGGTGAATGAGAAGGCTTAAGAATATCCCATTGCTCGCTTGTATTGCCAGGACCAGTGACATATTTTTATTACAATAAATAAGAAAAGAAATTATTCGAAGCTGAATAGAGAATCCGTAAGCTTTCTTTTACTCAACTAGCCTCCGGGCTCTGTGCAATTATTATCCAGACAGAGATTTTATAATGTACTTTGACTGTTGGAAGTAAAAGTTTGGTGAAATCAAGCTGATTTTTATTGTTGCGATTAATTTTTTTCATCACATTTTCAGTTACAAGATTCGACACATTCTATTATCAGAATTTTTTTAATGCTCATTAAAACCAGTCACCTGGACTAACCATTAATTTTATTCTATATTCTTATAAACTAAATTCTATCTACCAATGCTTGAGTCTTCCAATGATGACTCTATAGCTCTCTACTCACTATTTTTTTATTATCAGAATGACAAAAATGAAAGAGAATGATTGATATGAAACCCCAACTGACTGACATCTGCAAACAATTATTCAAAATATAAATTTCGTTGAAAAAGTTTTCCATTTAAGTTAGGGTTTTTTATCTGAAATACACAAAAATTTCAAACATCTATTTTCTCAGATGTGGGGCTCAGATTCCGCTTATTACTCAGTAACAGAAAAATATTTATGGTTAGTTTTGGAAGTATACCACAAATTAACTGTTTAATACTTATCAGGCCAAATACGTTTCAGATATGCAAAAGCAACATGGTGCACGGTGGTATTGGGTCTTCAGTCTTCATGCTAATACACTTATTTCCCGATGAACTCACTAGCTATTTCTTCTTCACCATATCTGGGCCCTGAACTGCTTTAGAATACTGGATTTTTCTTTTTCATATGAAAAAGAGCTCACTGTTGCGAGTACATTCCTTCTGGGATAACAAAAATTGAATGAAAATTCAAAAAATGGAAATTATTGAATGTTTTTAAATTGAAAATTATAACAAGTGATTGGAAACAAATTGAAAATTATTATTCACAGTTCTTTATACTCAAATACCTTGATCCAGTGCAATGCATGATTGATGAAATTACTTTGAAACAAAATTTTTATAAAACGATGTACTTCGAACTGTTGCAATGACTAGTTTTTCACGTTACATAAAATTATTATTGGAGATAATTTATTATTCAATTGCAATTCAGAATTAGCATCTGAATTTGTTCGTTCTTGGGTCTTCAATAGAATAAATTAATGATCGCTCTGTACGCTTAGGGAGACTTTCATGTTTACTGTGAAGCAAGTATATTATATGAGAAAATACGCAAATGAAATAATAGAAGAGAGACAGAAAGCGAACAGAATAGAAAGAAAACTTGAATTAGAAGATAGAATAAGAAAGAAATGAGGGAATAGAAAGGAAATGAGATGGGGAGCGTAGATGAGAAGATGAATTTAAATAGATAAGGAGAATAGGAAAGGGAAAATATACAAACTATATAAATATAAAAGGAATAAAAATGTTAGTAGAGAAAAATTTATTGAAAACAATAAGGAGTAGGATTATTTAAACTTTCTAATATTAAAACTGACACTGTATTTCAGTTTTAAATAATGTTTTACTCACCTATATTGGAGATGCTTGAGGAGTGCATTTCACTTCTGAAAAGACGCTTCGTCAGCCTCAGAAGTGAAATGCATTCCTCAAGCATCTCCAATATATGTGAGTAAAACATTATTTAAAAGTGAAATACAGTGTCAGTTTTAATATTAGATTGTTCATTAAGTATTTCGTCAAGGAAAACATCACAGGATTATTTGAAATTAAGTTTACACACAAAGGACAGTTACTGTTGCATCAATTTGTTTTAATTTAGAATAAATTTAGGGCGATGCAAACAACCAAAAATTTTGGTGTACAAACGTGTAGAAAAGAAATGTTTTCCTTTTTCCACATTTCGCCTCCTAAATTTTTGGTTGTTTGCATCGCCCTAAATTTATTCTAATTCAAAACAAATTGATGCAAGGTTACAATAAAATATATATATATATATATATTAACTTTTCATGTGAAATTTAACGACTTGCAGTCAAATATTTGTTAAGAATAAGTATAATAACTCACTTAATCTGGCCGAGCGCTTTCGAATCTATGAGATCCATCTTCAGAGGCGTGGGTTCTTAGATCATCATGTCAGTTTTTTGGTTAGAAGTGGTTAAAAACTGACATGATGATCTAGGAACCCACGCCTCTGAAGATGGATCTCATAGATTCGAAAGCGCTCGGCCAGATTAAGTGAGTTATTATACTTATTCTTAACAAATATTTGACTGCAAGTCGTTAAATTTCACATGAAAAGTTAATATTAACAACGCAGTTCGTCATGGAACTAGAAATCCAGGAATATATATATATATATATATATTTAAGTCGGTACTGTTTTATCATATAGTGAACAGAGCATAGTCTGTTAAAAAATGTATAATGTGAAGAATAATGTAAGGAAATTGAAATAAAAGTGGAGGAAGAAAACAGAGAGACGATGGAAGTGAAACTCGTCTTTGCGAGGTAACTTAATCAGCTGTCTCTTCTAGTGTTCAAATGAACAAGGTTAGGACATCGTCGGCCTCCCCTATCCCAAAGTTGAAATTTTGACACATTCCACTCACTATACTCACTCACTCTCAGTCTACTCACTGTAGTTTTTGATTAGGATAAGTGAAAGATGAGTATAAGAAAAAGAAGAGGTGAAATAATAAAAATAATATTACAAGAGAATAATAATTATTATTATTATTATTCAACAAAGAAGCTTTCGGTGCCGGTTGCCTTTCGTAGTTTGTTTTGAAAACTTAGTGAAAAACGGATAATTAACAACAGCGTGAATTGGTGCTAAAAAACATGTTATTTAAAACTCACGTCCAACAAAAAGTTGACTACAGAATATTTCATAGTGAAAGAAGTTCAGAAAAAATAGCCAAAATTTAAAATACTAAGAGAAAAACATTTTGTTAAAAACTCACGTGCATCAAGAAGATCACTCTACTGAACATTTTAGTGAAAGAAGGTTCAGAAAAAACGAAATTAGAAGAGACTTTTCTGGACTTTAGACGCGATCAGCATTTAGCACCAACAATAGACAGTAGTTATCATCAAAACATGAACTGACCGAATGACGGACTGAACTATATCGCGAATGGATACAGTTACTCCACCACCACAATATCAACTAACTGAAGAACACCGCGGGCTATCTGTTTCCCTCCTTTGCTTTCTCTGATTTCCCCCTCCCATCACAATCCTGATCATCTAATCATCTTCTATTTCCTTTTAAGCTTCCGTTTAATCCTTTCGTCAAGTTCTAAAAGCATTACAATGTATTTTTCAAACGGAAAAGTCATCTACCTACCGTACGGAAGCTATTAAGGAGCTAATCATATTGTTGGTTAATAAACGTTGTTTTACCGGAAAAAGCATGGAAGTAAATATCTAGCTAGATAAATATAGAAACTGAAATTTTATTATTATTACTCCTACTACTACTACTATTATTATTATTATTATTATTATTATTATTGTTATTATTATTATTATTATTATTATTATTATTATTATTATTATTCTACTTTTGTTTTTTAATTTTTCACTTTGCAGCCGGGGATATTGATCCCAAGGCTACAAAGCTGCATCACAAAGTAGAGACAGGTCTATGAGGGTCCCTCTTACCCTGCTAAATTATAGTGAGAGAAATTTTCGTACAATATTTGCTGTACTAAGCACTGCAGCTTTTTGCATAGTTCTAAGGTGCCAGTTTTCCAGAGCTAGCCTTTCTTTTGCATACAGCCATTCTTTTGATATCAGTCCATTTGCAGATACAACAACCGGAATAACTTCAACTTTTTTTAGCATATACATATCCTTTAATTCAACAGATAGAGGCTGGTATTTTCTTTACTTTTCAGCTATTGTACCCACAAGATTATTATTATTATTATTAATATGCTAAAGTAAAAAACGAAGTTTTTAAGGTGAATAACCATGAAATACATATCCCTAATACTGATTATTAAAATAGATGATTATCTATTACCACATTTTTTCTTTTCCATACAAAATACAAAAGGTTTGTGATTCCTGATGATTTTTAAAACTACTGATCCAATAATTATTATTAAATTTCTATTAACTTATTTGCTGAGGATTGAAGTTGGACGAGAAACTATTATTCATTAATTTAATGAACAGTTCTCAAAGTAGACAAAATATCAATAGGAGTATCCAGTTTCAAATTGTAATAACTTTAACAATAAATTAAACTGGAAGTTTACCATAGGCATACAAAACTTCTTTTTTTAAAACTTTTCCCTGCCCAATTTCTCTATTCTTCTTTACTCAAACAAAGTAATAGTGCCCACTTATAGAGAACTGAAAACTCATACATAATAGACAAGGAATCCACTACAAATTCAAATATAATATTATAATCTTGGATTTCTCGTTCCATAACGATTTGCGTTGTTAATATCAAATTTTTGTTGTAAATTAAATAATATTAGCTGGCAGGCTCGCTTCACTCGTCTTAATCGTCTAGAAAGATGGCTCCACACCCCCCCCCCCCCCTCCCACGCGGGTGAACAAATTTGTATAACCCGCAGGCTCGCTTGCCAGGGAGAGGAGGAAATTTTCACTAAAATCTCTACTTTTTCGGCCACGCAATACAAGAGAATGCTAAAAAAGGCTAGGAAAACATCAAACTTCAGGCGTTTTTGGGGAAAATTTCAAAAACTTTAATCATTATACATCTAGGTCCTGTGGCGGTGCTCCTGGATATGTATATCAATAAATTTCTACTCTTTTGGACAAGTGGTTTTCAAGAAATTGTGATAAATGTGTGTCAGTTTTTCATACATATAGATTGACATTATCATTTGAGTTTTTTATTTGATTCTATTTTCCATTATTTAAATAATTATACATTTTACCTTTCAAGTTTCCACACAGATGGTTTTAGCATGTTGAAACGCTGGTTATTAGTGAAAAATCAATATCAGTGGCGTAGGTTAGTATTCCCCCCCCCCCCCAAGGAAACAGTTTTGGGCCCCTTACAACAAAAATTAACTTAAAGAACAATCTTTTAAATTTATTCTTATTGTTTGTCGCCAATGGTTTTAATATTAGACTTTAGAAGATAGGAGTTTTATTTTTCAAATCCGATTCATGGAATATTTTTAGTATAACGTTTTCTTTTGAAACATGATGTAGTGTTATCGGTTGAGTTCCTGGGAGCCTTACCGGTGACGTGTGATTGGTCTGTTTAAATTCATAGTCGTTAGAATTGATCAATCAGACGCCACCGGTAAAGTTTATACAGTGAGCGGTAAGGTAAGCGATAATAAGGCTCCTATAAGCAATATGCCAAGCAAGATGGAGCTCCTGCTCCATCCTGCATCAACCAGCACAAGACACTAACTCTGTAACTCACCACTGTTCAATCTCCGACTCTATGAAACTTAACATTTGTCAAAGACAATAAATTGATCTTTGGCGTTGAAATACAAATTGTTTGTACTTCTGACTTGATCAACATCTATTGCTACGTGTTTCAAAAGAAAACACTGTAGACTGTACTCAAATTTTCCTTGAATCGAATTTGTAAAATAAAACTTGTATCTTCCAAACTCTAATATTAAAATCATTAAAAACAATACTATAAAAATAAATCCTAATTTCCAATCCCAATTTACTATTAAGGAACATTCTAGACTGTCCTACGTTTTAAATTTTCCTCTAATCTGAACGACTGGTTGAGAGCTGCTATTGGTTGAGAGTGAAGAAATCGAGCATGTGTAGCAGCATGAAACGGCAAAATGAATGATTCTACTTTTCACAAAGTATATTTAGAGTTTTGGAATTTTATCGAGTTTAAATATGATCTATAAGTATTATTAATATTATCAACATAAAATTCAGGTTTTGACGGTTTGATACATCAATTGCTTTGAAAAATAACCGACTAGAGCTGTTTAAAATATTTTGTCTGCTTTGCTCATCCGTTGTCACAGTCAATCTTTTCTCATTAGGTGGTGTCTATGAGACTGGGTACACGCAGTCGCCATCTTGTTCCTTTGAGTTACGATCTTTCCTATGCATTACATTGGGTGTGTTATGAATGTGCCGCTGTATTTTTAATAAAAAAACAATTATGGGAGTTGCTGCAAACCAAATTGTTCTAATAATTATGTCAAGGCTTTCAAATGTTCCGTTTTCCCACTGATAACTCTAGGAGAGAAATTTGGTTACAAAATTGTAGGCGTGACAAATGGAAACCAACATCATCTTCCAGACTTTGTGAGGTGAGTTCTAAACATAAATTATAATTATAAATTGATAATGGAATAATAATGGACAAAATTTTTATTATTTCATCCAATTCTAAAAACACAAAACTGATGGAGGAAAATTCAGTTGGAAGTTGAAGGAAAATAATATAAGTTAGTGGAATGATAATTAACTTATTTGATTTTGAAAAGTCACAACTATTCTGGTGTACATTTTTTTGAATTCCGTTCCTTCAGTTAAGGAACGGAATGGCGGCTGCGTGTAGCTGGTGTTTATAGAGCCTTAGTGGTAACCACCTTTGCTAGTAAGGCCCATGTTATACGTGCAGCTTTGACGCGACAGATTTTACGTATATAATAATAATAATAATAATAATAATAATTTCCAGAGAAATTATTATAATTATTAAATTATTATTATTCCTCTGGCGTAATCACGTGAGTTCGCAGGTTCACATAGACAGCATAATTTTATTGTTGTTACCTTTGTCAAGTTTCGTTTTAGCTCCACCAGTGAGCGTTTGCGTCGACGACGCGGCGTTTTTTCTGCTCGTATAACTCGTATAACCATTGATATATATTATTGCGTATAACAGCTCCGTTTTATATGATCAGCGTCAGCGTTTTATATGCCGCGTCAAAGTTGCCCGTATAACATGGGCCTAAGAGTAAGCAAGTGAATTTCAAAGTAAGATAAAAGTGAACAAGTGTGAACATAGAAGTTTACTCAGCAGACGACACTGACGACAGTGACAAAATTCTTCGCCGAGAACCTGAGATGGCAGCTGCATCCACAGAAATATTTATTATAGTTATAATTCTAATTATACCATTCCTTTACGAAAGTAGTAAAGCGTTTAGGTATTATCTCAAGTTCTTTCTCTATTATGGAATTATAATGTTGACTTCAGTTATAGTGATTCCGATCATGATATGGCACCCGCGTGATGTAAGGAATCTAGTGTAAGTACCACAAAAAGACAGGCCTGATTAATGACAGGATAGTAATTATAAAATATTTGGTATCCAATAATGTATGATCAAACAGAAGCTGATGAAATGAATCTTCAGCATATTTCCATTAACGGGACGTCACGATTTAGTGAGGTTAGGTTAAGCGTTTCTTCTGAGCAAGTTATAATAATAATAATAAGTTTTATTTATTCAACATAGCACATTGTTATACAGGTGAATATCGTCAAGTATAAATTACAAACTAAAGGTAACACAAGGCTACAGTCAAATTGCTATTAAATAAATAATAATGAAAGTTATACAACACACTGAAACTATTACTATTAGATGTTAGTCCTTAACAATTATTTCAAATCTCATGTGTCGAGAAAAATAAAAATTATATACAATTGAACTCGTCTACACTATAAAATGCTCTAGCTGCAAGGAAGCTGTACAAATCTTTTTTAAATATATTTATTTCTGGCAAGGCCCGTAAATCAGCTGGTAATTTGTTGTGCAACTTCGCTCCCAAGTGAGTTGGCATTCTTTCATAAAGCTTTAGCCTATGCTGTTCAGTGACTAGTTTATTACTCCCCCTAGTATTATGATTATGTATATCAGCATTCGTGGTCCTGTTACAAATATTCTTGTGGGTAAAGATTAGGAGTTTATATATATAAATCGACGGCAGTGTTAAAATTTTTAAGTTCACAAAAGCTTCTCTGCATGTTTCATTGAATTTGAGTCCAGCCAAATAACGGATTGCTCTTTTTTGTAATATGAATACTTTTTGAAAGTGTACATTAGCACAACCACCCCACAACTCTATACCATAGGCAACGTGTGAATAAAATAGAGCAAAGTATACCATTTTTGAAACAGCTAAGGGTACAATTTTTACAATGTTTCTTATCACAAATAAACCTTTACTCACCCTATTTAGTATTACATCTACTTGCTCATCCCATACAAATTTTGAGTCTATTTCCAGACCAAGCAATTTAACACAGTCGGTGTTTTCTATGGGATCATCGCCTATGTATAACTTTTGTTCTATAGATTTTTTTTTAAGACTAAAATTTATGAGTTTGCTCTTTTTGGAATTGACTGTAAGAGAAAGTGAATTGAAATATTGAACTACTCTGTTAGAGTCTATATTGCACTTTATTTCGAGTTCTTCTAAATTAGAATCGGCAAAAATCAATGAAGTGTCATCTGCGTAAAGAGTTAATTTGTTATGAGGTACAGATAAAGAAACATCGTTAATGTACAGAATAAATAGGAGGGGCCCCAAAATGGAACCCTGAGGCACTCCTGATGTCATTTTAACTAAAGTTGATGCTTCCAAACCATGATCATTGCGAATAGAGACATACTGATAGCGATCAGATAGGTAAGACTCTAACAGTTTATTCGCCTTACCGCTTATTCCAAGTCCAATTAATTTATTCAAAAGTACATTATGATCCATGCAGTCAAAAGCTTTTGAAAGGTCGAGCAGCACACCAGTGGTATATTTTCCTTTTTCCAGGTCATGTATTACTCCTTCAAAGAATTCTACCAGGGCCGTACTGGTCGACCTTCCTTTTACAAATCCATGTTGGTGAGGTGATATTAGATTGTGTTTTGTTAGGTACGTCACTAGCCTGATGAGAATAACAGTTTCAAATATTTTAGAAAGAGCTGTCAAAATTGAGATTGGCCTATAATTATTAATGTCAAGCCTATCACCGTCTTTGTAAAGTGGAAATACCTTAGCTATTTTCAGGAGGTCTGGAAAATTCCCATATTCAAGCATGGAGTTAATAACATGAACCAGTGGCTGAACTATCGCCCTCCCACAATGCTTTAAGACTCTAAGATTAACATCATCGTGACCTGTGCTGAATTTCGACTTTAAGTTATTTATTATTCTCAAAATTTCTGTCTCATTTGTGGGTAGTAAAACGAATTGTTCTGATGGAGGAACCGAAACATCAATACCGCTTTCATTACTTTGAGTCCCCTTCAAGTCCCTACCTATTCTTTGAGCAACGGATGCGAAAAAGTAGTTAAATTCGGTAGCAATTCTTTGATGATCGGTTACATGTTCGTTTTCAATATCAAGTGCTATTGACTCAGACGTTTTGTTGTACACTTTTCCTCTAAATTTGTTAATAATTTTCCAACTCGTTTTTGATCTGTTTGTTGATTTTTTTATTTTATTACCATAGAATGATCTTTTTGCATTTATTACTAGCTGGTCATAGAGTGTCTTAACATTATTTATGAGAGAATTGTCAAAACCTGATACTAAGTGAGCCCTCCCTGTTAAGTGATTTCCCATATTTGATAAGACGTGGAAGCTTTCCGCATGAGCATTAGGCATAAACGTGGGTGAATAATGATTATTAAATTTCAGATCTAGATCGGGAATCGTACAGAGCGGGAGAAGGAGAATGTAGGGAATTATATGCGGCAAGCGGCGCCGCTCTGCTCTCCTGCCGCTCGTATCGTGGACGAGGCCCAATATTATAGTACATGCGTACAAGAGAAAATTATTTCTGTGATGTTTTCCATGACGAAATACTTAATGAACAATCTAATATTAAAACTGACACTGTATTTCACTTTTATATATTGTTTTACTCATATATTGGAGATGCTTGAGGAATGCATTTCACTTCTGAAAAAAAGTGACGAAGGCTGACGAAGCTTCTTTTTAGAAGTGAAATGCATTCCTCAAGCATCTCCAATATAATGAGTAAAACATTTCTAAAAGTGAAATACAGTGTCAGTTTTAAAAATTATTACTAAAGCTCTTTGTCCCTTGGCTTTTTTCAGATCAGTAAAAATCTAATCAATTCTGGTAGGTGATATAAAAGGAATCTTGTCATATTTGAATTCGCATGCAACTTGAAAGTTGAATACTCTGTTTTATTTGTAGGTTAGCTTCAATGCTGTGCTGCCACATTTCCCGACTTCTAGGACTCAACTGGGAGCTAAAAGGCAGAGAATATTTGGAAAAGGACGAGGCGTGTGTCATAGTTGCCAATCACCAGAGCTCTTTGGATATTCTTGGTAATACGTTCCACAAATTCCACAAATTCTCAATTCAAATAATTATATATTTTTTTAAATTATACTTAAGTTACTTGGTACTTGAATTTATCCCACTAGAAACGCTGCTGTGTCATGGTCGTCATTTTTTTGAAGTCTCTACTCCTCAAGGAACTCCTCCACATATTAGTATGGCCTATCCATCAAATACTTCCTTGAATTTGGTTACTCTTTCAAATTCCCTTATAGCAACCGGAACCTTATTAAAGATTTCGGTGCGTAAAAATCTAGGCCCATTACTCGCTGGAGATGATACCCTTCATCGAATAAATTTTAAACCTATTTTTCATCATATTGTTATAATTTTGGAGCATAATAAGAGAAATTTGATTGTCTAGTGTTGTCAAGCATCCAATGAATTCTAGCTCGCCTCAGTGTAACAACAAGTATTAAACTATAACAAACGAGTATCCTCAAACTTTTAAGAAATGTGAAGGTCGGCCAAACGTTCATGTTCCCTGTAGTGCACATTAGTCAATCCAAACCCTGTAAAAGACCAGAGTAAAGTGCAGTTGACTTCAGATTTCAAGTCAGATTGCTGATGTAGGGGTGAGCCGAGGCTTCTAAGCACAGTTTTTATGAACATATTTGGATGTGTTGTTTCACATTTTGTCAACAGATTTTTTCTCAACTTTGGAAATTTTTGTTGCAGGCATGTTTGAGTTGTGGCCAGTGATGCAGAAATGCACAGTAGTTGCCAAAAAGGAATTGTTCTATGCTTGGCCATTTGGACTTGCTGCTTGGTTATGCGGCCTCATTTTTATTGACAGGCTCAATTCAGAATCAGCTAAAACGGCTATCAATTGTTCGATTGAACAGCTAAAAAGAGATAAGGTGAATTATTATCAATTTCAAATACTGTAGTTATAAATTCGTGTTCCAGTCTTTCAAAACTTTCGATGTTTGGTTCAGTTTCAACTAGAATAATCTATTATATTAATTCATTACTCAACTTTGATTTAACATTCATTTCAATTAGGCTAGTTTGTAAAATATTCCTTTATTGAAGCAAAATCATTAAATAAAAGCTGGGTTTCCAACTCCACTGGACAGAATGACTATGGGAACATATTTTTATGCTTTTGTAAGATGTTATGCAACGATGTTTCGATCAGCTGATTTTGTTTGGGAGTAAAGCTCGATGACGGGATTACATTACAGGGTTTTGTTTAGACCCACCTTTAGGAAAGCGTGCTAGTTTCCATAACGAAGGCCTCTTCTGGTTTTCAATATTTTAGTGGGTACAATAAGCCCACCAAGTTTTTTTTATTTATTAATTTTTTTTGAGGATGTAACCCACAGGTCAGAACTATAGTTCCGAACCACCGGAAAGTGATTTTACCGTAGAGCACAGATGCTTTTTTGCTGGCCAGTCCAATTGGTCACCCTTACAAACAGGGCCCAGTTCGTAGCTTATATCTATCTGATTGAACAGATACCTGCTACGGCTCACGTCCCTAGTTGGTAAATCTGTGCGAAACATTCTGTATATTGAAACCTTAGACACATTGTTAGGATTACTGTGAAGTTATTTGGAAAAAGAAAATATGCTTTATATTAAAAGTACGAATAGTTTCTTTGGAAAATTAATTCTCAACTTGTTTTGGCCATAAAGAATCTAGAATTATTTTCCTGAATGACCATTATTTTGTTCTATTTCCATTCCGATTCTGTTTCTCACTGCTCGTTCCGTTGATGATTTATGTTTGATTCATGTGATGTTTCAGCTGGAAAACTTGAGTTGAAAGTTTTATTTTTTTCAATTTTGAGCTCAACTTTATAACACTACACTGTCAATTAATTGAGATAAAGTAGTGCTTCGTGAGATACATGCTGTAGTGCATCATGCTTACAAGGATTCGCTAGTAGGAAGTAGGTAATTTGTTTACTTTATGTTAATTTTCATTCAAATTATCATTTCAAAAACAAATAGTTTTCCAATGCAAGCTTTATTTTTCATTATTCGATTCAAATTAGCATTAAATTGTTTCAAATTTTATCATTTACTTTTTATAATTATTTGATATACGGTACTTAGATTTGATTTACAAGTTTATATAAATTTGAGGGAAATTTCTGCAAAACAGGATTTCTGTAACTTATCTGTATTTTTAACTTTCTTATTTTAAATTTTTATTATTGATCAAAGTGCTGTTTAATTGTATACTATCATCATGAATGTTGTATTCTTTATGCTAAATTATTGCAAATCGATTGTTTATGTATTGTATAAGCTTCTAATAGTGATGAAACTGCACAATGGTAATTACTAAGTTTGTTGCTAGTCATTCTCATTTATAAACAAACTTGCTCATAAGTATTTAGTAGTATACGTGTTTTATCTGTAGGGAATCTCCATATTGTAGTTCGTCACTTGAAGGCATCATTTTGTGCTAAAAGTCCACTAGTAATATAGTGTTTATAATCATTTTGTGCTTTAAGCCAGCTAGTAATATAATGGAAAATAGTATAATCATTCATTGTTTATTGAAATAATGACTGGTACTAATTACTGTCAAATAGTAGAATAATGATAGGCCTAACTACTAATATTAATGGTCTTAAATTTCTGTCGTATTTTAAATTAATTCAACTCCATAATTTGTAAAAAAACATATGGTATTGCTCTTTGTAATGAATTCAATTTTTTGTTAACTTATAAAAAGCTACATTTTGTTCACATTTTTGAGAATTATTGGTATTAAATCTGTTTTCAACTGTTATTTTTTCAGTACTTTCTCACTTTAGCCAATCCACCGGTACTGTTTTCAAGGCTTAGTATAGTGTATTACAAACGTTTCGTATCCATTTTCTGAAATGTCCATAAAACTTCTCTGTTTCTTTTTAATATTACCGCAAGGGGGGGTTTTTGTCTTGAATTTGCTTATTTAGCACCGTTCCACACATTGATAGTTGTAATTTTCAAGATTCTCTTCATGTCTCAGAAACCTTGAATGCAAGTCCATTAAATTTATAGCTATTATACCATCTTATATGCCAACTTTTAAAAAAAATTGAACATTTTTAGAATTTTTATTATGTCTATATTATTTTTGGTCCTGATAAATACATAGAAATAGCACCATTTTCTAAATGTTGTAGGTCAAATTGTGGTTCTTCCCGGAAGGCTCAAGAAAGAACACTGGTGAAATTCATAGCTTTAAGAAAGGTGCATTTTACACAGCCATCAATGCAGAACTTCCAATACTTCCAGTAGTTTTCACAGAATTTTATTTTTTAGACAAACACCAGAAACGGCTGGATACTGGTATGTATTCTATATGCAGTCACTCTTGAGCAATAATTACTAGAATCACACATAGGTCTGAGACCTGTGCGTGGGTAATGAGATGGATGATGGTGATTTATGAGTTGGACCTACAGTTTTAGGTGGGTTCCGAACCACCGGGAAGTGATTTACAGCAGAGAACAGTGTCTTTTTTGCTGGCCAATATAATCGGTCACCGTTACAAACAGGACCTACGAGAACGCAGCTTATCTATCTGATTAAACAGATACCTGCTGCGGCTCGCGGCTATCACTTCCCTTAATTATCAGCCTTATTATCTCTTACCTGTTGGTTCGGAGCCCACCTATAATTGAAGATTTGCAATTTTCTTGTAACGACTCAAATGGCGTAGTGGAACTGCCCGTCAAGTCTCCACACCAATAAAAGCAAACGCTTATTATATTTTATACCTATATTTAAATTAAATACTCTGCAACCGGGGATATTTTAGATCAATTTAAATGTTGCTATAGAGCCTTCACACAAAATAGAGAAATTCCTATCAGATTGCTCTGTTTCCTTTTGTATTACGAGCAGAGGAGTTTTCGTACGATATTTTCTGTACCAAGCACTGCCGCTTTCTGCATGACTTGGGTGCCTCTTTTCCAGTACTATTCCTATGTTAAAAGCCCATTGACAGACAAACCAACAGGGATCACGTCTACTCTCCTTGACATCTTTAATCCCTTAAACAACTATAACTCTAGAATAATTATTGAATTAAGCATTTAGCAATACTAAGAATCTTTTAATTCTTAGTATTTGATTAATTCTACAGATAAAGGTTAATATTTTCTAAATATTCATGATTATTTTTAGCGACATTATTATTTATTTTATCAATATATTTTTTTGCTTTTTATTACTATTATTAGCCTCCTTGGATAAAACTTACATGTGATTGTGACAGCTTGTTTGCATTCATGGAGTAAAGCTGTTTGAACATTAACATTCCAAAGACTGTAAGAGATATATGAAAAGATGAAGATGAATAACAGGAATAAAATGATCATGCCTACTATTTCCAGTTGAAAACGCATTCCTTATTAAATTAAAGATCTGTTCAATAAATTTAATACATGCAATGTTAGTATTTGCATAACTGTGTACTTATGAATATAACTTTAAAAGCAACTCGAATTTTCATTTTATCAAATTATGTAAATCGTGTGATTATTATTTTGCAGGTCACATTGTAATAACCGTTCTCCCACCAGTCAGCACTGAAGGGCTGAATGAGAGTGACGTTCCAGCACTAACTGAGTCAACAAGACAGTTGATGGTTGATGCTTTCAATACGTCATCCCGAAAACTAAAAGAAGAACTGCTGCTCTGAACGTCATAATGTGCTTTTATACCAAGATTCAGTGAGAAATATCCAAACTTCCATTAAATTGTCATTGACTTCTCAAAGCAAATCTTAATAAAATCTCAGCGAATATGTTGAGTAGAATAGTACTAGCTGTTCCAGTGTCATAGTAATCATGCCATAAGTTATTCACGCCACAAACAACAATGGTTTGACTCAGGAAGACATGCTGTAGAGGTGACAAAAATATTCTTGTCATGGAGAAAATTTCATGAAGAATGTTGTCACAACTTGTAAATGTGGCATGCCATTACATTATTGTTGAAGTTCATACAAAGCAATTAAATTGAAATGAAGACTATCTTTTATATGTATAGCCTAGTATCTTGTTCTATTTTCCAGTAATACAGAAATGTCATAAATTATTAAAATAACCATTTATTGAAAAGCTACGACTGGCTGAAGAAGCAATTGAGTATAATAGATTTAGAGTAGATAAATACGTTTTAATGTTTAAAATGTTAGTCAATATTAATTTGATTGTATGCGTGGATAATGAAGAAACTGAAGTCTGGTTAGTAGATTAGAAGATACTGGGCAGAAAAGGAGAAGTTTCAAAATTGAAAAAAACATGCAATCCTCAGTTTATTTGAACAGAAGAAATTGTTTGTAAATTGAGTGAACCCGCTGCATTCTCAAAGTTCAAGAACAAGACATATTCTCTACGAGTTGATATAAACTAGAAATTGTGTCCAATGTCATTTAGACTGACTTGTAGTCAATATTGTAAAAAATGTTCACAATCAAATTTTATGATTCAAGTTTAGTATTTCTTGGGCAAGTTAAGATAATTGAACATCTTGATTGCTTGGCTGTTGTTAATAAATCGTTACAGGTTGGTTTTACAAATAAACTGATTTATTGAATTGAAATGAATTGACCTTTACATAATCACCACCTGAATAATTCAACCACTCATGTTTCAACTGTGTTTTATTTATTTATTAGAATGCAGGTTAGAGCATAAGGAATCTCCCATAATTCCCCTCTTGAGACAGCATGAAAAAGAATTCACTATTTATAAGTGTGAAAGTGACAAATACAAAAATAGTAATAAAAAATTAGAAGGAAAAAAACATGTTGATTACAACTGCTGTATAACCACATCAACATAATTTTACAAATACTTAATGAATAATAAGACGAAATTGTCACAACCACATTTATTAAAACTTGGAGAAACTAGTTTCGGTTGTTACACAATTATCAATCGCAATCATACTAGAGTATGATTCTAGAGTATACTAGTATACTAGAGTATGATTGAGATTGATAATGGTGTAACAACCGAATGTGGTTGTGACAATTTCGTCTTATTATTCATTATGGATACCTTCCACAATATCACTACAAAGCAAGTTACAAATACTTCACTAAATATAGCTGACGGGTAAATAAAACAGGAATACCTGTAACATCTTTATTCCCTTAAACAACTTTATAATAATTATTGAATTAAGCATATAGCAATAAACGCAAAAAGCATACCGGTAACTCAAACGCAATAATCAATAATGATGGAAAAGGCTTAGTTGCACAAAGGACATGTTACTAGCGATAACGCCAATTAGGTTGACTGGCATAAAATATATTTAACCGCCCGATCACCAATGATTAAATCTCACTAATTCCCATTAAGTTACATTTTATAGGTTATGTTTATTGTACCAGAACATTATTTTATTGTAAACATTAGTTTATTGTACTGAAAATTAGGTCGTAGGTGTTGAAAACCTTTCAAAATTAATAAAATCGATTACGAATATAATAATACTGGGATAGCCTAGTTGAATAATGATTCAAATAACTCACAATGAAATGATTCTAATTCATCTTTTTTTTCAACTTCAGAATCAACTGTTGACAGTGTAGCCAGATTGTGCCCGTTCGAAAATTAACTGATTGATCTTTGTGCAACAGAAATAAACCCGTTACGCTTACGACGGTTAGAACAAAAAATGTAATCCAATTAGTTCATTACGTTACTTCATGTCACAATAGTTTTCACTCAATATCTCGAAATCAATAATAATCAAGACCTATTTTTGATTCTGCACTCCTCAATGAGCTGCAGAGCTGACAATGACAAAAATTGCATTGTTGTTAACTTTTCATAGTACTATAAATTCAACGACTTGCAGTCAGTTTTCATTGTGAATAAACTAGTGAGCCAAACGGTCTGGAGAGCCCGCTTGCAAACAACTAATTTTGGAAAGGGAAACTCATTTGGGAAGCTTATTGTAGGGGAAGTTGGTAACGAAAAACGGCTGTTTTGAAAATAAAGATTTAGATAAAATTCACAAGACTTCTATCACTTGAAGTTCGATTTCATTGTTGCTCTGATACACATATTTATTTTCCACAAAAAAGATCTACCGTACTCATATACCTATATATCAGGGCAATGGAATTAGTGTATCAATCTATAGAGAAGATATATTTACCACATGAAAAACAGCTGTTTATATATTCATATATCAGGGCAATGAAATTAGTATATCAGATTATAGAGATCCTATAAAAAGCCTGATCGCATTTATTCACCTACAGCTGATGATAGCTCATAATATATTTTGAAATGTATTGCGAATTCCATATGGTGAAAACATCTATTTTCTTAAATATATAAATGAAGGAGTGAGAACCTATACTTTTGTTTCGCCTCAAAAAGGATGAAGGAGTGGGTCAATTTCATTGGCAAACGAACTTGACCTGTCTAAAGATACCAAGAATCTGTGTTTCAAATTTGAAGTTGATTGATAAAGGCGTTCGAAAGTTATCGTGGAACATACAAACACACAACGCCTCGAGCCTCAAGTCAAGAGGAAGAACTCGCTTCGCTCATTCAATAATATCTGTACCGTTCGGTATTCATTCCGTACTCATCTCCAAAGAATGAGTTTCCATGACTCGAAAACGTTAGGCCAAAAAGTGAGGACAAATATTGTTTATTTATTCACAATTAAAATTGACTGCAAGTCGTTGAATTTACTATAAAAAGTTGAATCAAATCAAATTTATTCCAGTCAGAAATTGTAGGCTACATGATATGTGCAACGTATAGGCTACAAACGTTATAGAAATATTCATTTGAACCACTTAATTATAACATGAAAATAGGCTACAAACGTTATAGAAAGATTCATTTGAACCACTTGATTATAACATGAAAATTTACCTCCATAAATTAATATAGCTAGTCCTATGGAATCTGCAAACAAAGGCTATATCTGCCTGTGCGTTTGCTGGGTTGCCACCTAAAGTGCATTTGTGGACCAAAGTAATTGATGAATTTTCAGGAAGAAAGAAAAAGGATGAATCGAAAAAGTGAGAAAATACAACACCACTAGTGGTGATATTCCAGGACACAATAGCGCAATGATTAATATTAACAACGCAGATCTTTATGGAACAAGAAATCCAAGAATTATTGTTGAATGATGCAATAGCACAGATTTGTTTCTTGGATAGAGGCGCAATCAATATATTTTCCCTTTTGCTTTTAAAATCAACTATCATTATTTCTATATTTCTGGAGCAGTGTTGCTCATTGAGAAACAATAGTCTTTTTTATTGAACTTGCTAATAGAAAATAAATATTGTTAGCATGTTCATTTAATCATGAAACCTGTTTTTGACCGACTTCCAAAACAGAAGAAGGTTCTCACTTCGACCTGTTTTTTTTATGTTTGTAAAAAAACTATTCGAACACGATTGAACCGATTTCGATGATTTAAAAAAAAATGAAAGAGCATCATTCAGCGGTAGTCCTATCCAAGTTTAACAAGGATTGGCCCAATATTAAACAAAAAGGAGCATTCATCGATGTCTTCATTTCAATTTCGCACGAATAGGATAGTTTCACACATAACCGTCAGTTGGATAACCGGTGTCGTTTACCAGGCTGATCATATGGAGCGCTTCACATCTAGACGATTTTCGAAATCATATGATGCCATGCAATTATGCCAGGTAAAATTCATCGGTTGTCCAAAGCTAGTTAGGTGTTAAACAAGATTGTAATGTCCCGTTTTGACCAATCAGGTGAACTTAATTCGAATCGAGAATTAGAAGAATATAATATTTATATTTCTGTTCATATGACCATTGTAAAATTTAAGTTTAATACTATTAACAAAATATTTTTTAGTTGATGTTTTGGAGTCGTAGGAATAAGGTTATATAGTTTCAATCATGAGTTGGAGTGAAAAATGTTTTTGAGATCGTTAATTTCAAAAAGATAATTGAACAATATTCTTCTGTTATTAATTTTTCAGTGTAGTTATATATTCTAAAAGAGACCGCATTAAAATGACGGATCAAAAGACATGTCACTTTTAAGAAGCCTTTCGCTATTATAATTTTCCTAAATTCAATATTCGGTAATTGTGCCGCAGATGTTAGCAAATAAATAATCACTTGAAACTTCACCAAATTGTAGTATTATGTCTCCTGATCACAATTATCAAGTTTTTAAGTGTCGGTCTCAATTAAATAATTAATTATTCAATATTAAAAACTCACCTTTTGAACATAAATACGGCTCTGAAAAGCCTTTATAGTACCTTAAGGCTTAAGTATAACATCATAGACGAACAGATAGAGCAATGGAGTGCCATCTACATCAGAACATCAAAGGAAACTGGAATGGAACTGCATAACCAAACCTTTCCCAACCTGGCTAGATGTGACTGAACCACCTCTGTAAATATTTAAAAGGTTTAAAGTTGAATATTTAAAGGTATTTTAAAGGTGGTTCAGTCACATCTAGCCAGGTTAGGAAAGGCTTGGTTATGCAGTTCCATTCCACTTCGGTCCATTCACGCAGACTACGCTTCTGCGCATGCGCGAAATGTTCGCACATGTGTAGGCTAGATTTAAAAGGTCATGGCCCAAAAGCCTAAAACCCAGGCTGTGGCTAGCTGCTGGCTACAGGTTATGCATAATTATGTGCGATGCATCAAGTGATGAGATTTTGAAACAAATTGAAAATGCCTTTTTTATTAAGTAGATAAATTGCATGAGTAAATAATTAATAAATTAAAATGCAAATTATTGTGTTGCAAAGATTCATGCATTCTAAACACTCAATTAAAGTTAATTGCTGAAGATAGTCATTTTGGGGCTCTGTTCGAAAGGTAGGTTTTCAATATTGAATAATTAATTATTTAATTGAGACCGACACTTGAAAACTTGATAATTGTGATCAGGAGACATAATACTACAATTTGGTGAAGTTTCAAGTGATTTTTTATTTGCTAACATCTGCGGCACAATTACCCAATATTCCACATTAAATAGAGAGTTGTAGAATTTTCCTTAGTTTATCTTTTCTTTTAGGTAGATTTTTAGTTACTTTAGTTTGTATGTTATATTGGCTTGTTAATTTGATAAATATTTTATAATGTAGGTACGGTAAGTAAGAAAATTCTCATGTTTTCAAAGTGTAAAAATTCAACTAGAAAGCTTGAAATAAAACACATTTCAAAACAAAAAAGAAACGACTTCAAAGAAATGATACTCAAACACATTGAATAATTACATACTAAAACGTTTAAAATAAAGTATTCACTTTAAACTGAGAAAATTTTAAATTTAATATGAGTAATCTTTTGAAGTCGGAGCCAAATATTCTTCGAAGATGATAAGAAATGTTCTTTTATGTAAGAAGTTTATACAAAATTTGGCTCTGACTTCAAAAGATTACTCTCGTATTAAATTTAAAAAGTTCTCAGTTTAAAGTATAATACCGTAAATACTTTATTATTGGCTGTTTTTACTATCTTCTGTAATGCATCGAAATCAGTCATATCATCTGTGAAAATTTTATCCAATTGCAATGAAAATGTTCGAAGTTTCAGTTTTCTTTATATTTACTCTGGTAAGTTGATTATTCAAAAGAAAATTATTACTAAAATTAATAACAAATTTCTCTGTATCAACATTAACTTCACAGATAAGCTTTCCAAAAATTTATTTTCCATATTAGTATTATAACGTTGATAATACTATAACTATAGCATTGACATGTAAAACCTCATTCAGTAGGTAGCCTACCTGCTAGACAAGAAATCAAATCTTGACTACTTTTTCGAATTGGTATTATAACCTTTAAATAAAGAAAAATAAATAAAAATTGAAATGAATTATATTTTGAATAATAATTATGCGAATGCCGTATTATACATGACAGCAGTATTAACAGTTTAACATTGGGATGCGAGATTTTTTGTGTCTAAGGGCAATATTTATTTTCAATATTATTTAATATTCTATTTTCAAACATACCTATAGGCTTGAAACTCACTTCACCATTGAGTTTTAAGAAAGCCTCATGATCGATTTTTAAATACCTGCAATAATTAAACAAAAATTAAAACAAATGGAAAATGAATATTGATAATTAAACGGTATATGTACCGGTTTCGTCGATGTTTTTCCTTTTTTTGGAAAATGAAGTCATCATAGGCCCAAGTCCTGTACCGTACGTGGATAATGAGTTGGACCTATAGTTTTTTGTGGGTTAGGAATTCTGAACCCCGGGAAGTAATTATACAGCAGAAGACAGTCATTTTGCTGGCCAAACCAAAGCGTTCACCCTTACAAGGGCAGACAAGCGCCCGTGTCTTACCTTATCTGACTAACAGATAACGTTATTAGTTTGTTCGATTCATCAGCGGAATGCATTTTTTTCAAAGAACTATAATTTTCTTTTTCCAGGTCTTTAGTATCCGGGTTGTGGTGGGAGGAGATCTTAAGCAAGTTAATAGCTATGTAAGTTATTTTTCACAGTAAATTCTATTACCAGACTGGAAGGTATCTAACTGACAATTTGAATTCAAAGGAGATTAATTTAGTTGATTTTTTGTAGATTACGTCTTGGAAACTCCAGTTAAGGAGTATAAAGAAAGTCAGATTAATAATTAATCTGTGATGTTTCCATGACGAAATACTTAATGAATAGTCTAATATTAAAACTGACACTGTATTATCACTTCCCGGTGGTTCGGAACCCACCTAAAACTGTAGGTCCAACTCATCAATCACCATCATCCAACTCATTACCCACGCACAGGTCTCAGAACTATGTGGGCTTCATCCTCAAAAAAAAAAAAATTCACTTTTAAATAATGTTTTACTCACATATCTTCTTTTCAGAAGTGAAATGCATTCCTCAAGCATCTCCAATATATGTGAGTAAAACATTATTCAAAAGTGAAATACAGTGTCAGTTTTAATATTAGATTAATAATTAATATACAATCTTATACACTAGTTACCTTAATTACTATATCAATATTAGTTGAGGTGAGGCTTAATTTTGATGTGAAAAAACTCTTGTACTCTATAAAAAGCTTTATCATCTAAATATTTCTATATTTTCAAAACTTTTTAAAAACTGCTGTAGCTTGTAGAGTTTCTTACCAATGTAACTAGGTTTTTGTGTGAATAAGCTACTATTGTGACCCACCAAGTGATAATCTCCTCGGCGTCTTGTATTAAAATCGTGTATGTCAAGATTTTGGTTAAAATCACTTTTTTACATACTGTATAAAGTAGCTTTATATACATATAAGCAGGGTACAGTTAGGAGACTAAGTCTCTTGAAAAATATGAATGTAATCTATTTAATCTTTCCATACACCTAAAATCTTTCTTTTGGATATTAAACACCCTATCAAGGTTTTGTTTTGATGAATTACCCTATACTAAGATAGCATACCTAATATGTGACAGTAAGAGTCCATGATAAGCTGTAAAAAGTAACTTTTTGTCATTTAATCTAGCAAGCTGTCGCAGGACAAATACCCCAGATGAAATTTTACAACATATTTTCTCAATTTATGGAGCCCAGGTCAATCGTTATTCAACAAAACTCCTAGAAATGCAATGTTTTCTTCCTGGTCTAGTTGATTATCGTTTACAAACATGTTTATAGTTCTATTTTCATTTGAATTATGTTTGTTTTTGAATTGAAGATATTGGCATTTATTTTCTATTTATTGTTAGTTTAAACTGATTTAAGAATTGGACAATGGACTGCACACCTCTACCACTATCACTTATTAATGTTTTAGGAATAGACTTTTAATAGGCTTATTGGCTGATTAATAATAGGCTGAGTAGTAGGCTATTATTAAAATATTTTTATTCATCATTTAAAATCTCTCCATGTCAGAGAAGAGTGTGTGAAATAGAGAGACAGAGAGAGAGAGACAATAAAATAGAGATAAAAATACAATAGATCAGTTACAAGAAATACAGGGCTATTAGAGAAAATTGTTGCACATTTTCTCTTATGATCTGGAGTAGATGTACCTGAGAAATTTATATTCTGATAGAAGAGTCTGACTCTAGCTTATTGTTATGGACACAAAAGAAGGAACAGTGATTTTCAGCGTTATCTGCATGTGTCAATATTGATTTCCAGAAGCAATTATTAATTACCGTACTCTTCTCCTGCACTCTCTTCGCCTTGTAGTGACACCTTTAGAATGTTGACTTGGAACTTTATAGAATTTTATGGACTCATGGAATGTTCTTATCTCGGCAATTAAAGTAGCCTGGATAAATGAAGAAATTTTATTATTTAATCAGGCCTACAGAATTTTAGAAGAAAAAATTTACCTTCCACAATAGCCTTCTTCAGATTACTGGAGTAGTAACGTTTTCATTAGGCCTGATAATATTTAATTCTTGAATGTGCTAAACCATATAGATCAAATTAAATGCCTCCTTCAAGTGGACGTTAACCTTTTCAACCAACTTGAAGAACATTTTTTATAACGAAAGAAGAAATTATACTGATGTACAGTAAACCCTCTCTTATCCGGATCTCCCATATCCGGACCCTCCGATATCCGGACGCGATTTTGAAAAATGCAAAAATTCAAAAACACTCTAGGAGGCGAATGTTTGTTGACCGAGTAGTCGCGATCGCTGTTTGTAGGCCGGTTAGTAGACGCCGGCTACGGGAGGGTTATGCAATGTGCACGTGCGTGAGCAAGGTCACTGACTCGCGAAACAAAAATAGAATTCCTCCCTCCCCCCCTGCCAACCACAACTGTATTAAAGTGTTATTAGAACCAAAATACCGTTGTTTTATTTAATAAACAAACGTTTCCGTATTTAAGGCTTACTAAAATTGAGTACCGTAGTTGTTGTACAGTATTAATCTGTTTTCTCATGTAAAAAAATGTTCCTCTCATATCCGGATTTTTTGTTATCCGGATCGGCCGGCGCCACATTAGTCCGGATATGAGAGGGTTTACTGTAGTTGTTTCATATCATAAAAATGTAATTTCAACTGTTCATATAAATAGATGAAATAGAATGCAGTAGAAATCCACTCAGTCTAGGAATTTTTATTTTTATATGGAAATGTCAAAAACTAAAATTGAAAAGTAATAAAAAATAGTTTGTTTTACAAAAAAGTGCTACTAAAATAAGCGAGGGAACTGAGAAAGAGCTTGATGACGTAGAGAGGGATATTGGCTGATTCTCTCTAGGATGTAAGCTGTGAGAGACCCCAGCATTTGGAAAACTCTGAAAAATTTGAACACCTCGAGGTTGCAGGAAATATAGCAAATAGAATTGAGAAGAATTTCCTAGATGAATACAAATACTTTTCTAATTACCTTGCGAATAGCAATGACCTACTCCATGCCATGAAATTAGGCAGCTTAAAGAAATATTAAGGTGTAGCAAAAGACAACTGACTGTGGTAGCAAACTATAATGACTGCTAGCATCAGACTTGTAGACTAGGCAACACGGTACGAGTAGCGTTGTCAATTGGTGACTCTCCACTATCAGCTGCTGGCCTGGTCCCTTATCTGGCGACTCTGCGATTTTCCAGATCCACCTATCTGGTAGCGTGAGCTAAAGTGGAAGGAACTAGAAATATCATATGCTCCACTTCTGATGTATTTTTTCAAATCATACACGTATAAGATTATTATTTAATTGGGAAACTATAGACCTAACTAGATAACTATTTTTTTTTGTTTTGTTCAGACTGAGGTTCCCTATCTTCGAGTAAACTTCAATTTGTATTCAACTGAACCAACATTGATTATTTCATCCTGAATTCGCAATCAAATAACAATGACTGAATAAAATCTATAAATTTTTGCTTGTTACATCTTTTTCCTTTGTATGATAAGTTGTATTTACTGTCTTCATACACTTTATATCAAACACTAAAGATCTTATCATAAGCCCGTAGGGGTTGCTTCACCAATATACGCCTTATGCTAATTACTTTTTACTAAAGACCTTGAAAATCAAAGAATTTTTACAGGCAGAGTTTGAAACGGAAATGAAGAGTTCTTCTAATGTTGTATTAATTGTAACTGCACAAAACTGTGAGCCTTGTCAACCAGTACTGGACCAAGTGAAGGTGAGTTTAAAAATGAAATCGATCAAATTCTTCATTTTGTGAAGTGGTTACTTACTTGAAGTTTAAGTTATGAATAACTTAATTATTGTATTAATGAAATTAATTTACGAATAATTCATTCTATTTATAATAATTCAGGTCTAAAAGCAAAAACAGACATGTTTACAGACAAGCAAAAACTCAAATTTTTCAGGAGAGTTTCAAAACGTTTAGTTTGACCCCCTTTTAAGATATTTTTACGATTTTTTAAATAAAATCGTTGGAATGCACTGAAAATAACGAAACAGGGCCTATAAAAATATATTAAATAGGAAAATCAGGAATTTGAATTTGTCTGGTATTGCTACCAACCGCTGTAATTGTCGGTTCTGTTCCAAACATTTTCACAAGTCGGTTTTTGCTCTAATCGCAAGTCTCGAACAAACAAAACATTAATTCTAACAAATTATGAATTTATGAAGGCAGAAATATTAAAATTTTACTTTATTAACAGCACTTGTTAACCATAAACAACACCTTTTTTGTTTTGTTTTGTTCAAATAGAAAACTGATGACAGCTGCAAGCGGTCACATGACCAATTTCTCTTTTCTGATTGGCCGTTGCATTTGTCTGTGTTTGCATCTCACAGCTTGATACATATGTCGGTTTATATGCTTTATGCTTTTAAAGTTGCATTGAAAAAATTGAAAAAGTATATGAAAAGTTTAGTTTTGCTTCTAATAACTGACTCATCCATTATATATAACTGATTAAGCTAGAAAATAATGATGTAAATATATTGAAATTTAAAAAAAATGTAATTTGTTTTTCTTTTAGACCCCTCAATTAATCTCACAAATTAATGTAGCCTACAATCGATTAATTTCATAAACAACCGGACATAGTATGAAGAAAATTTTTCACAAAAATGATAATTGCATATTGGAGAACTATTGCTGGCGTGTTTGCTCGTTATGAAGCTCTAGAGATTCATGACTCTCGGCATAAACAAAGTAAATTATGGTATCTAGGCTAATTGTCAGGTTCAATCCTATCATTCAATTTGATATTTGCACCGCATTACGATAATTAAAGAGGTAGCTTTGCCATGCATAATTGTTGATGTGATGGAAAATATTCCATTCTACTCATTCTGGTGCAGATATAATTATTAATACTATATCAGGCTAATCCAGTTATTTTAAACTTTGAGGATTTATCCTACTTTTTTCTAAACTCAATTAAAAATCAATTTTGAAAATTTATAATCTTTAAAAAAAGACAGACTGGCATCCAATAATCAAAGTCAGTTGTAAAAAATTATATGCAATGCACATTGCTTACGAAATTGAGACACTTGAGGAATGATTCGTGATTATTAATAGTTTTTTGTACAGAGTGCTTCGCAAAGTGTTACCAATAATTAATTAGTGGGCTTTTTTCACTCACCAAAATAAGGGAACATTTCCTATAATAAACATAGTTTCGGAAGTGCCTCGTCACCGATTTAAAGATGGCAGAAGTTTGCAGCTATGGATTCGTTGGCTTACTTAATTATGTATTTGTACACTGTAAAGAAAGTCTGCCACTGTCACTTTATCACATTAATGTTAGAATGACAACTGAACTACTGTTTACAAGGACTGTTCTTTATAAAGAGTTTGAATAAAGTATTCCAGGGAATTCTGGAAGCTGGTATCATAATCTGAAAAATTCTTGATAAAACCAGAACCAAACCTGACAAATAGGAGTGAGAAAGACATACAAGGAAAAAGAAAAACTAAGTGTCAATTTACAACCTCTGCACAACGTGCCACCAATGGAAACAGAAGAATTGTAGTAACGAGTAACGTGGACCATTATTGTTTTTCTTCTGTATTGCGCTCTTTACAATATAAACTAAAGTAACATTTGAAGACAAAATAGCTTTCCAATAATTACCTTATTATCAGTAGAGGTCTCTGGAATTCTGTCTTATATAGAGTGGATAAGAAGGCCTGATAGCAGAGGGCATATCATGAGAAAGCCAAACTCAATCAGGTATTTCCTATTCCTTAGCCATAGGGATGAAGGCCTGAGTGTTCATCCCTTAAAATGTCCTCAACTTCCCTTAGATGCAGAACATATCTATAAGATTTCTTAGTGAGTATCTACAACTTAAAAAGAAGTTACATCCCGAATATTATTGCAATCTATTCAGTAGTTTTTGACAAATCATGATCAGTGAGTGATATCATTGGAATTATATGCTATACTAGCCAGCAGGCTTGCTTTGCTCGCCTTATCGTCTAACCAGGAGGCTCTAGTCCCTGGGTCCCCAGGAGGATAAATTCATACAAAATCAGCAGCTTTTCAACCTTATTGGTCAAGTAGTTCTTTTGGAAACCTGTTCTGACACGCATCTAGGGTCTACTGGAAATCAGTATCAAATTTCAAATTTGTTCGTCAATTTTTTTTCCAGAAACAAAGAAAAAATAATGTAAACTTACAGGTAAATACATTTTTCAACATATTATTATTAATTTATCATAACGAAACCGAGGAAAAGAGCCACGAATTCAAATAAAAGAAAAGTTTAAAATAAAAACCCTAAAAAATGAGTGATGGAAGAGTCAGTGAGTGATATTTGTTATTTATATTGATAAACTTTATTATTATGGCGAGTATACAACAAGCCCACAAGGTATTGTAACACTATGCGAAGCACTCAGAATAATAATAATAATAATAAAAAAATCATACTTTCTATTAATACTTTTCTCTCATGGACAGGATATGTGTGCAAAACGTCCTAATGTCAATTGCTATGTGGCTGATATAGGTGATTACACAATGGACAATACTTTCTATGATGCTGCAACATTGGATATAGCCTATATCCCTTATGTGGCTTATTTCAAGGATGCAAAAAAGGTAAGGCATTAATCTTGTAAAAAATCACATATTAAAAACTATTTTGTAGCTAGGTACTGTATTCCTTTGTAGAGGGCATTCATAAGCTTAATCGGTATGTTTATCCAGTAAGTTATTTATGAGAATAAGTGTTTTTTAATTAGTGTAATCATTTCAGTGGTAAACCTCAACATTTTTATTTATTTATTTAACATAATTGAAACACTACTGATTTCTTTGTAGTGGTGAAGTTGTGGAAGATATCCATAATGAATAATAAAACGAAGTTATCACAACCATATTACTTCTTTTTTTTAAATAGTGAGATACAAGTTTCAGTTGTAACACCATTACCAATCTCAAACTAAAACTAAAGTACAGAGTAGCTGAATATATACTAAACACGGAATGTTTAGTAGAATGTTTCATTGACGTTATGTGATTGGTTGAAGACCATAACAAGTCAAGGCCAATGGTGGGATATACAACAAGCAAAAATAAGAATCAAAGAACTAAAAAACGTTAACATATAGAAAGTAACAAAGAAGAACAATACACAAGTAGGCTAGACGAATTGAATCATTTGTAAATTAAAAATTGAAGTTCACTGAAATGCAGTCAAGGTCAACTGAGAAAGACATGACAGTGCCGTTATTAAAATGTAGGCTAGAATTATGATGAAACCAAGTTATTTGTATTGAATTGGTTAAAATAAACTTGATCATTTAAACTAGTATTGGAATCGTTTTTTACCAACCTAGTTATCCCCAAAGCTTTTAAAATGTTCAATTATCTGCCTTTGCCAATCAAATGCAGAAATCCAACATTTTCTTCAGCCTTGAACTTTTGTCCATTATTAATGAGATGCTCTGCAAAATTTGAGTCTCTTTTTTGGGTTTTCCAATCCGTTATGTGTTCATTTATTCTACATTTGAAACTTCTACCGGTCTGACCCACATAACAGGCATTACAATCACTGCAATTCAATTTATAAACTCCACTTTTATCCCTGATATCAATTTTATCTTTACTTCACCCAAACAAACTCTTTAAAGTAGGTTTTGTTTGAAAAGCTACATGAAAACCGTTCTTTTTCAATTCTTTGACAATACTAATAAATTGTGTCATGTTGGAAGTAAACTGGCTTTCGAGTGACTTGATTCCTTGACCTATCACAGCACGAATATGCTACACCGCAATTTTTCAGAGCTGCCTTTTTTGGCGACGTGAACTATATAAATCAATAAAATTGTACTGTTTCAATGTCAGTACCACCCAGACAATTCAATGAAAATATAACATTTTGTTTTGCTTTTTTGATTGAAACCACTAGAATCTACCATCAAGCAATTTTTCATATTCAACATAACAGTAATCGCATTATATATTAAAGTAGTCCATTATTTATGAAATAGTCCGGAATTTGTAATTCCGGAGTATACAATTCGCATTTTACTGATTTGTAATAGATGAATGAGCTACATGGAAATCTGTTCTAGTTCATAATAATTTATCCAATTTCTGAAATAAATTATTAATATTTTATGAATTGTTCTGATATTTTTAGGTATCTGAAGCAAATCAGAAATGGGCTGATAAAAACTGCAATCATGTGTCTGATGGTTTCAAAATATTCAATAATTAATTTTTGAAACATGTTCCCATACTATTTTTTACTACTTGCAACATTTATTTAGAAACTTTCATCAAATAAAATTTAAAAAAAAAGTGGTGTACCAATGGAAAACTAAATAATATTGTCAAAATCAATAAAATTTTGTTATATTTTCTATATATGCTGTTATGTTATTTATGGTATTGTGGCACTGTTCAATAAAGTATTCGAATTATTTTTACAAATATTACTTCAAACTGCTGTCCTGGCAATAGCTGCCAAAAATTCCAGGAGCAATTTTTGTCTGGCTCCAATGGAGCTACATTTGCAACGAAACTGCTTACTACATTTAGTTCATGTTCTAACAAATTAAAAAATTGAAATCATTTCACAATGTTGTCGATATGTTCAGGACACTAAGATACCGAGATAATTTTCGTGTGTTTAATTCTACTTGACATTCATTTCAGTTGTGAAATTATCATCATGCTATTAATTATTCATATCATCATACAAAATTAATATTATGGACAAGGAAAGAAAGAAGTAACAGTGATTTTCAACATAATTACTGCTGTGTCATCAATATGTCTTCCGGTTGCAATAAGCAGCATGTTTTGTTTACTGTTCCCCCATACTCTCCTCGCTTTGCGGTTTATTGGGACATCTTTGTTTAGAATGTTCTTATCTTGGTAATTAAAATAGTCTCGATGGATGGAGGATGTACTATCTGTTTACTTTTTCAATTTGATAGAAGTATATCAAACCCTCTCAGTATTTCTGGAACATTAACATGTATAAAAGCATCAGAAGCTCTCGTAAAAGTTAGTCAGTTGTGATTCAAACTTTAATGTGATAAAGTGACAGTGACAGTTCCCACTCATACAAACCGGATTGCTAGTGCGCGCTAATACAAACTGTGTTATATGAACGTTTAATGTGTTAAGTGATAATGCAGTATATTTTGTGACAGATTATTATTCAAGCTTCTTCAACAGTTTATACCGTAACTTGTAAGTGCTTGTAGTGTTTTAACTTTAACTGTTATGCTTTAGACGCTTCTTCTTGAATTATTGAACAGTTTTTATTTAATATTTGATCGGCCTTTTAACAGTTATAGTGATTGATTTTTGTAAAAAAATCTTTACAAAGTGCGAGTGTAAATTTTAAGTGTTGCCAGCATTATTTTAGAGATAGAACCTGTAACAAAATTGGTGTCAAAAGTTGGGGATTTATTATTTTTATTAAAAATGGCTGGCAAAATTACATTGTGTGATTTGAAAGTGGCCAATCTCAAACGTGAACTAGAGGACTATGATCTGGAATCATCTGGTAAGAAGTCAACTCTACAAGAATGGCTTCGTGAGGCGTTATTGGTAGGGGGAGAAGACCTAGCTACATACTTCTTTGATACCGGTACTTCAGATACGAAATTAATTTCATCATTAACATACATGGAGCAAAACTTTACATCGATGAAGGGTGAACTACAGGAGAATATTTCATGCATGGAGGGCAAACTACAGGAGAATATGACATCTGTGAAGGACGAATTTCAGGTGAATATTCAGCAAAATATGACATCCAAGAAAAATTAATTACAGGCATCCAGGAAGAAAAGGTCAGGGGACTTGCTGGTTCTGTAAATCAGGAAGTCAATAGGGTGAAAGAGGACTTCAAAACCATGGAAGGTCGACTGCAGGAAGATTTGAATTAATAGAAAATTGGCTAAAGCAGCTGGAGTGTGGTGCTGGAACTTCAAGCAGTAATGAAGAAGTAAATAAATCTTCTAGTGTTCCAGAAATAGCTATCTTAGAGAAGACAATGATGACAGCCAATTGGAGGAAGATCTTCATTAACAGCCAGTAGTTATACCTCAGCACACTGGACTGCCTACCTACAATGGAAAGACACATCTAGAAGACTACCAATCACTGTTTGAAACAGCAGCCTAGTTCCATGGCTGAAATATGCATAAAAGTTTGTTTACATAATCTCATGTGTTCACCCTTACAATACATAGGTATAAAATAATTCACAGTTGACTGACGTTGGCTTTCTTCAGGAACTTGATGTGAACCATGATGTCTTCTTTGTATAGGCACAATTTCAAAGAGTCCAAACAATTACGTTCCTTTTGTGTTTTCCTGATTATGGAATTCAACAAAAAGCTTCATTTTGGGATCATTAGGTACTGACTTGCAATCATAGTGACATTTGCACTTCTCCTGAAACAGAGAATAAATCATTTTTGTTAAATAGCATTTTATGGTATACCGTAGAATGTTGTAGATGGATTAGGAAACAATTAAAAAAGGCAGGAGAGGAGAGTAAAATAGGAAAAGGGCCATTAAATTTACAATATTATTGAAATTCTGAACTCTTTAGTTTTCAAGTTCTACAATATTTATAAAAGATACGGTAAGAAATCATTTCGTATTTTCATTCAATCCTACATATTATTATAAGCTACACACACTAGTATAGAATACATTGTAATTCTAATCTTGGTTAATTAATTTTTTGACGAAATATGCTGAAGCCTCATTTTGGGAGACACTAGACCCATTGCATTTAGGGGAGACTTGACCCAGTATTTGAAGACAGAGATTCCAGTACTGAAGCCCATTTGATTTGCTTGAGAATTTTGTTTAAAAGACGCAATTGAATTTAAATTAACTTTGATAATATTTAGAAAATATCACAAAACTATGCTCATTTCAGCTTTAAGTCTATGCTCAACTTGAATATTTTATTAGATTGTAGAATTGTATCATTGCTTTTCATTATAAATACTTTTGAAGCGAATAAAAAGTACGTAGGCTATTAAACAGTAAAGTAGGTACTCTAACACAGAGGCTAATGTAGTATCTTAACTTGATATTAAAATTATCCCTACCAGAAATTTATAATTTTTAATTATAGAGTTTATAATTATTAATTAATAGAAATTATTGTTACGCGTTCTATGTCTATAGAATAACGCTGGCAACACTTAAATTTATCACTTGCACTTTATTAACACAAATAATCTACAACTCACACTGTTCAGTAATTTCTTACACAAATTAAAGCAATTAAAAACAAATAACACGATATTGTTCAACTGATAATGAGTTTTCAATGAACTGTACACGAATCAATCACTAAATGTCAAAAGGCCGATCTAATATTAAAACAATAACTGTACAATAAACTGTCCAATAATACTCAAAAAGAAACGTCGAGGAAGAACAATTAACTTACGTAGCACAAGTCCGTCAATAGCCTACAGTAATAGATAAAAGAATTATCACTTCAGACAATAAAAGTTCCTTAGATGGTTTGTAATAGCGCTAACAGGATTTCACTGTATTAACGCGAACTGTCACTACTGCCACTTATCAACGTAGAACAATAACTGAACTACTGAACTGTCACACTTGTTTATCACGACATCTCAAACAAGACTGAACTCATTTACAAGAGACATTTGTTCTATTTAGCCTATATACTTTATCATAATTGAGATATCTCTAGATTTCTCTACCAACTTCTAAATAAATAAATAAAGGAAACTAGCACCTTCCACAATATTCGATAACATTCCATTAATGTCTAATCAAACAACGAATAACATTCTACAAATTAATAAGTAAACACTATAAAAGTGTCAAAAGCAGAGTAATTAATGGCTTAAAAGTAAACATTTACATAGCAGATAACACCGAGAACCTTGTCTCTTCTTTCCTCCAACTCTCTCCAATTTCATATCCGCTACATTAATAAATTATTGGTATATAGTTCATAGTCCTATTATAATTATAAATGTATAATTACAGAAATGTATTTGATGTGTTTCTAATAAGAATGACACTTTTAAATTTCAGATGCCACAAAAATACAGGAGAAAGGAAAGGCTAAAGCAAGGGATTCAAATCCTCCTGATATCTTGAAAGCAGCAGTAGAAAAAACTCTAACAGGACAGCCACCACTTTTCATCTTCATGAAAAGAATGATTTTATGACTCAACAACGTTTGGAAAAAAGTGAGTATGGTACAAATATTGTTTATTCACAATTAAAATTGATTGCAAAGTCCGTTTAATTTATACCATAAAAGTTAATATTAACAACGCAGATCGTTATGGAACAAGAAATCTAAGAATTATTGTTGAATGATGCAATGGCAAAAATTTGTTTCATGAATAGAGGCGCAATCAATATATTTTCCCTCTTGCTTTTAAAATGAAGTCTCATTATTTCGATATTTCTGGAGCAGTGTTGCTAATTGAGAAACAATAGTTTTTATTGAAAGAGCTGATAGAAAATAAATATTGTTAGCATGTTCGTTTGATCATGAAGCCTGTTTTTATTGGCTGTTCTTACAATCTTCTGTAATGCATCGAAATCAGTCATATCATCTGTGAAAATTTTATCCAATTGCAATGAAAATGTTCGAAGCTTCAGTTTTCTTTTTATTTACTCTGGTAAGTTGATTATTCAAAAGACAAAAATTAAATCTGTGATGTTTTCCATGACGAAATACTTAATGAACAATCTAATACTAAAACGGACACTGAATTTCACTTTTATATAATGTTTTACTCACTTATATTGGAGATGCTAGAGGGATGCACTTCTCACTTCTGAAAAGAATCTCTTCGTCTTTGGCTTCTTTTCAGAAGTGAAATGCATCCCTCTAGCATCTCCAATATAAGTGAGTAAAACAATATATAAAAGTGACTAAATACATTGTCAGTTCTAATAAATTAGACAAATTAATATTACCAACAGTAATAACAAATTTCTCTGTATCAACATTAATTTCAAAGATAAGCTTTCCAAAAATTTATTTTCCATAGGGGTATTAGTATTATAACTTTAATAATACTATATCTCTATAGCATTGACATGTAAAACCTCATTCAGTAGGAACCTAACTTACCTGCTAGAAAAGAAATCAAATCTTGACTTTTTTTCGAATTGATATTACAATTCCTGGATTTCTTGTTCCATGACGAACTGCGTTGTTAATATTAACTTTTCATGTGAATTTAACGACTTGCAGTCAAATATTCATTAAGAATAAGTATAACTTACTTAATCTGTCTACAGATTAAGTAAGTTAAATTACTTGCAGTCAAATATTCATTAAGAATAAGTATAACTTACTTAATCTGTCTACAGATTAAGTAAGTTATACTTATTCTTAATGAATATTTGACTGCAAGTCGTTAAATTCACATGAAAAGTTGATATTATAATCTATAAACAGGGGCGCCATCTCACCAAACTGTTGGGGGGGGGGAACAGTGGGGGTATGGGGGTACTGAATACCACCCATGGGAAGGGGGTCCGGGGGTTTTTCCCCCGGGAAAATGTTGAAATATAACGTTTAAAAATGTAATTTTAAGCTTCATTTTGCCTATTTTAAAATTTTAATACAATAATATTATTTGTAAACAAATAGCGCGTTGTAAACTGATAGTGACGGACGACACAGCGCCACATTGATCAGTCTCTGTTATGTAGGTTTAGGAATTATTACTTTTACTGATCAAAAATAACCTTAATTTCAAAGCTATTTAGCTAAATTAATACTGTAAAAGAAATTGTACTACTGATGTTTAAAATAAATTATTAAATTAAGCTTGTGATTTTAATGTTTCATATGAGTAGGCCTATTCCAAATTATTTATCAGATTTTAAGGGGGGGGCCTAGCCCCCCCCTGCACCCTGTCTATAAAGGAAAATAAATATAAATTTAAATGAATTATTATATTTTGAATAATAATTATGTGAATGCTGTATTTCTACATAACAGCCATATTGTATTGGGATGCGAGATTTGTTAGGTCTAAGTGCCATTGCCTATTTTCAAACCTACCTGTATTGTAGTATTGAAATTCACTTCACTATTGAGTTTAAGGAAGCCTCATGGTCGATTTTTGAATACCTGCAATAACTCAACAAAAATAAACACAAAAGGAAAAATGAATATTGGTAATTAAACGGTATATATGTACCGTCTTCATCGATGTTTTTCTTTTTTTCGGGAAATGAATTCCTCATAGGCCCAAGACCTGTACCTTACGTGGATAATGAGTTGGACCTACATTTTTTGTGGGTTCTGAACCACCGGAAACAGGCAGCAAAGAACAGTCATTTTGCTGGCCAAACCAAAGCGTACACCCTTCCGAGGGCAGCCCAAGCGCCCCGTGTCTTATCTTATCGGACTAACAGATAACGTTATTAGTTTGTTCGATTCATCACCGGAATACATTTTTTTCAAAGTACTATAATTAAAATAATGATTCTTTTTCCAGGTCGTTAGTATCCGGGTTGTGGTGGGAGGAGATCTTAAGCAAGTTAATAGCTATGTAAGTTATTTTTCTTCACAGTAAATTCTATTAGCAGACTGGAAGGTATCTAACTGACAATTTTAATTCAATGGAGATTAATTAAGTTGATTAATATAGGCTATTATTATAATATTTTTAATTATTATTTAAAATCTCTCCATGTCAGAGAAAGAGATAGATAGATAAAATGCCTTTATTTCGCAGTTTACAATAAAAAATTCCTCTTCCACTTAACCCACAGTATCAAGAAAGAGAGAGAGAGAGAGAGAGAGAGAGAGAGTGAGAGAGAGAGAGAGAATGAAATAGAGATACGAAATACAAGAAATCATTTACAAGAAATACAGGACTATTAGAGAGAACTGTTGCTCCTTTTCTCTTATATGATCTGGAGTAGATATGTATCTGAGAAATTGATATTCTAATAATCATGCTGATTCGAATGACCGTGGTGTAGTGGTTAGCGTAGCTGACTACTGTTACTTTTGCTAATTACTTGTACTAAAAATCTTGAATATCAACGAACTTTTACAGGCTGAGTTTGAAACGGAAATGAAGAGTTCTTCTAATGTTGTATTAATTGTAACTGCACAAAACTGTGAGCCTTGTCAACCAGTACTGGACCAAGTGAGGGTGAGTTTGAAAATGAAGTCGATCAAATTCTTCATTTTTTGTGAAGTAGTCGCTTACTTGAAGTTTAATTTATGAATATTAATCTCACAAATTAATGTAGCTTACAATCTATAAATGAAGTAGACAAAAGCGCGGTTACGCTGAGAAGTGTTGGTTTATTGATCACACACACAGATACATAGATCAAGTCAACATAGGCTCTATGGCGGTTAAGTTCAAAATACTCTAATACTCCTCCTCGATTTCATTTTTATGTGCTTACAAAAAATAGAAAATCGTCAAGTACAATTCAAATAAAATAATGAACACAATGCAAATAGAACGATTATAGTGCAAATAGAATGATTACAATGCAAGTATAGATAATACAAAGCAAATATTGAATACAAAAAGTTATTAAAAGAAATCATACAATTTTCAACTCTTGTCTCAATTTGAAAAATTTGTCATATGACAGTGCTTTAGTCAAAATGTCGCTCAAGTTTTCCTCACTTCTAACATAATCAATACTTAATATACCTTTATTTATAATGTCTTTAATGAAATGAGCCTTTATATCAATGTGTTTGCTTCTTTTGCTGTTTTCAAAATTTTTTGTCATTTGTATGGCAGATTGATTGTCTATAGATAGATAAGTTTTACAATTGTAACCTAAGTCATTAGCAATTCCCTTCAAATTCATTAATTCTGTGGCTGTGGATGCAGCAGCCAAATATTCAGCTTCTGCGGTTGACAGTGCAACGCAATTTTGTTTTCTTGAAAACCATGACACAGGATTTCCAGCAAATAGAACTAAGCAACCACTTGTGCTCTTCCTATCAAGTTTATCACCTGCCCAATCTGCATCACTAAAACCCTGCAATAACTCAGGTGAATTTGATTGAAATGTGAGATTACAATTCTGTGTTTCTTTCAGATATCTTAAGATTCTTTTTCCTGCTTTCCATACTTTTTCACTAGGTTTGTCCAGAAATCTACTCAAGTAACTAACACTAAATGCTATGTCAGGTCTTGTACTAGTTGCAATATACATAAGACTTCCAATTAATTCACGAAAAGGAACATCAATCATCTCATTATTATTTGACAAATCTAATCCTTTTTCCATAGGAGTCTTCATACCTTTACATTCAATCATCTGAAATTTTCCAAGAAGTTTCTTTATGAATTTAGATTGATACAATTTCAAATCATTAATGCTCCTCCTGAATTCTATGCCTAAGAAATGTGATATTTCACCCATATACTTAGCATTGAATTTCTTTTGCAAATTTATAATTACATTCTCAGATTCACCAGCAATTAAAATGTCATCTACATAGACTAACATGTTTACACCGTTACCAATATATAAACAAAAATCATGATTGGAACGTTTGAAATCAAGTTCATTAGCAAAATTGTTAAATTCATCATTCCAGCATTTAGGCGACTCTCTGAGTCCATACAAGGCTCTATTCAATTTCAAAACTTTATTTTTGTCACATTTAATTCCTTCTGGCGGCAAAATGTAAACTTCAGAATTGAGTTTTCCATTCAGAAAAGCTGATGGAATGTCCATATGAATTATATTTTGTTTTCTCAACAAGGCTACAGTTAAAAACATCCTAATACAACTCATCTTAGCTACAGGAGCATAAATATTATTTCCTTTATCCTCAACTTGAAATCCCTTAGCTACTAATCGGGCCTTTTTAATACCATTATCTTTATTCCTAAAAACCCATTTTGTTTCTATGGCTGTCTTCCCTCTTGGCAATTCTACTGGTGTCCACGTATTCAATTTTTCTAGTCCATCAATTTCTTTTTCAATTGCCTTTTTCCATTCTACTTGTTTCATTGCTTCTGTGAACGTTATAGGTACTTCATCTGACTCTACATACAAAGCAATTGCTTCATTACACTCAGTAATGAACCTTTTTGGTTTTCTTAAAATTTCTCTTGGTCTCAGATTCAGTTTATTTCCTTCTCCTTCTTGCTCATAGCCTTGTTCATTCTCATTAGAATTGTTGTCATTAACCAAAATTTCATTATTCAACTCTTCTTCATTGTCCTCGATTTGTTCTTGATTTCTACTTACATCTTCATTACATAATTCTCTCTCACTATCCTGTGATTTTTGTTCTTGATTTATATCAATATAAAATCTACTTTTGTCAAAATCTACATTGTCATATTCTGGGAATTCATTTTCATTAAATAATGCATCTCTAGTAACTACTATTTTGTGTGTTATGGGGTCCATTAGTCTATAATTATTTGAATTTCTGTCATAGCCTACTAGTATCATTTTCTTTGATTTAGGATCCAATTTCTTTCTTCTACAATCCGGTATCAATGCATAGGCTTCTGAACCAAATATTTTCAAGTGTTTCAATGAAGGTTTTTTACCTGTCCATACCTGAAAGGGAGTAGAGTTTGGGGTTTGACATGTCCCTGATCTATTCAAAATGTATACACTTGTATTCACTGCTTCAGCCCATAGATTTTTAGGTAAATTTTTTGACAATAACATACAACGAGTCATTTCCATAATTGTTCTGTTATCCCTTTCAACCCTAGCATTTTGTTGTGGAGTATACCTTGCTGTTCTTTCAATCTCAATACCATTTGCATGCAAGTAATTTTCAAACGTTTTATTGACATATTCAGTTCCATTGTCTGTATGCAAATACTTTGGTGTACGTCCATACATGTTCTGAAGTTTATTTACATAAGTCTTGAAAGCATCAAATGCATCAGATTTATTCTTAATAAAAAATACAACTCTGTATCCTGAGCAATCATCTTTAAAACAAATAAAATAATTGGCTCCTCCAATAGAAGGTACTGACATGGGTCCACAGACATCACTAAAAATTCTTTCACCTGGCTTGGAAGATTTCCATGAATTTCCTACAGTAAAAGGTAATCTATGTTGTTTTCCTAACGTACAGCCTTCACAGAAAAATTTCTCAGTGTCATTAATTTCAATACCGTTAATTAATCCTTTAGAAACCATTTCTTTAATTACTCTGCAATTCAAGTGTCCTAATCTTTCATGCCACAGTTTAAGATTTGCAACAGATTTATTACTTGTTAAAAGAAGCTCAATATTTTTTGGCAATACAGTTTTAAACAACATATTATACAAATTATTTTCAGTACGAATTCCTTCAGCTACAAGTTTTTTGTCGTGATAAATTTTTGCTGTATCATTTTCCTTAATAATAGTCATACCCTTTTTAGTTAATTGACCTTCTGAAAAGAGATTTCTTTTTAAACTCGGTACATAGAGAACATTGGTAATAATGGAGTCGAACCACTCACCTTCAATCAATTTTTGGATTTTTACAGTACCTTGTCCTTTAATAGGAAGGCGGAGATTACTTCCAAGTATGACTGTCTTTGCATTGTTGAACTCTTGAATTTCTTCAAAGTATTTGCCGTTCCCCGTCATGTGAGAAGAGGCTCCACTGTCGAGTATCCAAACTTCTGAGTCTAGGTTGGTTTCTTCAGTTGCATTGAATGCTGAAAAATTTCCTTCATTCTGCTTCCTTTTGTCTCCTGGGTCGTGATTTTCATGTGTAGATCGAAATCTGTAGTCTCTTTGGTCATGATTTTCACGTGTAGATCGAAATCTGCTGTCGTTTTCACGCATAGATCTAAATCTGCTGTCACTTGGTTCATGATTTTCACGAGTAGATTGAAAAGTCTTAGGCTTTTTGCAGTTTCTAGCGATATGATTTTTTTCACGGCAGTTATAACAGATTAAAGTTCGTTTATCTGGAAACGGTTTCTTATTTTGAATGGAAGTTGCAAGGGCTTGATCGTTGGTCTCTTCTTCCGCTAAAGCTCGTTCTTCATCCAGAAGTCTTGAAGTTAAATTGGCAATTGTCTGTTTATCATCCGGCATAGAAAACCACGCTTGTCTTACCGTCCTGTACTTGGATGGTAGGGTGCTCAAAACTATTGTAATTATTGAAAGTTCACTTATAGTTTCACCTATATCCCTAGCTTCCTTGGCCAGTCCTTCAATTTTGTTGATATGTGTAGCTACATTATCACAAGAGTTCATTTTATACTGATGAAATTTGTCTATTATTAGCATTTTGTTTATTTCAGATTTTTGGCAGTAAATCGAATCAAGTTTTTGTATTATTTCAAACGATGTTTCACAATTTTCAATTAACACAATTTGTTTCTGGTCCATAGCCGTTGATAGAGTAAACATTGCATTCGCGTCCTTTTTATTCCAATCCGCTAGTTCTTTATCAGCAAGTGGCTTTGTTTCCTTGCCAAAGGCAACGTCCAAACAACCTTTAGCTCTAAGAGCACACTTCATTTGGAATAACCATTGTTTGTAGTTTGTCCCGTTGAATCTCGTAATTAAGTCGGAAGAATTCATTTTGCAGGCTTAAATTGTCCGAAATAAATTGTACATTTACCAATTTCAAGTTCATTTATGTTAGCACAAAGCACATCATGTGGCACACAGCGACGTCGAATTTTCACACAGAAGTTTTCGATTGTAAATCCTTTTCCAGTCCGATTTTCACTGAGAATAACTCACTTTGACATTTTTACACTTATAAAAAACAACCATAGTGATTAAAATCAATAAAATAACTCATTTTTAGAGCTTCCTGGGTCCATAACCTATAAATGAAGTAGACAAAGCGCGGTTACGCTGAGAAGTGTTGGTTTATTGATCACACACACAGATACATAGATCAAGTCAACATAGGCTCTATGGCGGTTAAGTTCAAAATACTCTAATACAATCGAATAATTTCACGAACTACCGGACATAGTATATGTAATAGTAAGTAAAATACTACATATTCTTAATAAAAATTTGACTGCAAGTCGTTGAATTCACTTAAAAAGTTAATATTATTAACAACGCAGTTCGTTATGGAACAAGAAATCCAGGAATAGGTGTATTCTTTGATTCTTTGCCAAAATATTAATATTTAGAAAAATTTACACGAAAAATGATACTTGTATATTGGAGAACTATTGCTGGCGTGTTTGCTCGTTATGAAGCTCTAGAGATTCATGACTCTAGACATAAACAAAATAAATTATGATATCAGGTTCAATCCTATCATTCAATTTGATATTTGCACCGCATTACGATAATTAAAGAGGTAGCTTTGTCATGCATAATTGTTGATGTGATGAAAAATATTCTATTTCACTCATTCTGGTGCAGAAATAATTATTATTAATACCATATCAGGCTGACCCAGTTGTTTTAAACTTTGAGGATTTATCCAACTTCTTTTTCAACTAAATTAAAATTCAATTTTGAAAATTTTTAGTCTTCATAAAATAATAATAATACTGCTGGTACAGTATCCAATAATCAAAGTCAGTTGGAAAAAATGATATACAATGCACATTGCATACGATATTGGACACTTGAGGGATGATACGTGATTATTAATAATTTTTTGTACAGTGTTTCGCATAGTGTTACCAATACTTAGTTGGCTTTTTTTACTCACCAAAATAAGGGAGCATTTCCTATATTATTGTTTTTCTTTTGTATTTATTTATTTGACATGAGTACATATGAGAGCACAAGGAGAATCCCATTCTTGTCCTCTTAATACAAAAATGTAACTATTATAAGTGTAGAAAAAATATTTAAACAAAAGTCATTATACATTAGAGAAAAGAAATTGAAAAAAAATGCATTGGAAAAATAACAATAATTATAAGGTGATAATGATGATGATGATGATGATGATGATGATCAAAGATAGAATATGATATATTGTACTCTTTACAATATAAACTAAGGTAAAATTAGAAGACAAAATATTTTAGAGACAGAAATAGCTTTCCAAATTACCTTAATATCAGTAGAGGTCTCTGGAATTCTGTCTTATACAGAGTGGAAACGGCCTGACAGCTGTAGGCATATCATGAAAAAGTCAAACTCTACCAGGTATTTCCTATTCCTAAGCCATAGTGTTCAGGCCAAGGCCTGAGTGTTCATCCCTTACATGCAGAACATCTCATCTTTCCAAATTACCTTAATATTAGTAGAGGTCTCTGGAATTCTGTCTCATAGAGAATGGATAAGACCTAACAGCTGTGGGCATATCATGAAAAAGCCTAACTGAACCAGGTATTTCCTATTCCCAAGTCATGTGTTCAGACCAAGGCCTGAGTGTTCATCCCTTACATGCATAACATCTCTAAAAGATTTCTTAGTGAGCGTCTACAACCTATAAGGAAGTTACATCCCGAATATTATAAAAATCCATTCAGTAGTTTTTGAGAAGTTAGTGATATTATTGGAATTATATGCTGTACTAGCCAGCAGGCTCGCTTTGCTCACCTTCTCGTCTATATAGCCAGGAGGCTCCAATCCCCAGGTCCCCAGGAGGATAAATTTATACAAAATCAGCAGCTTTTCAACTTTATTGGTCAAGTAGTTCTTTTGGAAACCTGTTCTGACACGCATCTAGGGTCTACTGGAAATCAGTACCAAATTTCAAATTCGTTCGTCAATTTGTTTTCCAGAAACGGTGATGGAAGAGTCAGTGAGTGGTATTTGTTATTTATATTGATAAACTGTATTATTATGGCGAGTATACAACAAGCCCACAAGGTAATGTAACACTGTGATAATAATGGGTACATTATATCATACTTTCTATTGATATTTTTCTCTCCATGAACAGGATAAATGTGCTAAACTTGCTAATGTCAATTGCTATGCGGCTGATATAGGTGATTACACAATGGACAATACTTTCTATGATGCTAAAACATTGAAAATAGCCTATATCCCTTATGTGGCTTATTTCAAGAATGGAGAAAAGGTAAGGCATCAATCTTATAAAAATCATATATTAAAAAACTATTTTATAGCTAGGCATTTCTTTGTAGAGGGAGTTTATTGTTAATATATAAGCTTATTCAGTACCGGTACCGTACTTTTATTCAGCAAGTTATTCATGAAAATAAATGTTTTTAATCAGTGCAATCTTTTCAGTGGTAAACTTCAACGTAATTGAAACACTACTGATTTTGTTTTTGCCCTAAATTATTATACCACGAAAATTCCAATAATACCATCGCACTTTGGCAAACTGTAAAAAAAATCCACAATGGCGGTAATGAGGAGGTTCAAAATAGCTATTATAGACATACCTTGTAAACTGTTTGCTTTTCAAAACAATTAATGCTCAAAAGATGTTTCACTTTTAAAGATGATTAATTCTCTTATATGCATTTTTCCTTTTCTGACGTGAGGTATAGCCGCAATTATTGGCCACGCCATAATATGTGGTCAAAATCAGCACTTTTCCAAGAAAAGTTGAAAAGTCCGAATTCAGATGTTTGTAGAATTAAAAGTATGCATGCTAATTTAAATTCTATGTCAAAATTCAAAGTTTTTTGCCAGGTGGTGTAACGTTTTCCAATTGGGCCCCCCGCAACTTATTTTCCGGGCCCCTCTCCTCAAAATCATATAAATACCCCCCTCACCCTTGCCACCCCTCCCTGAAAACCTTGCATAATTATTTTGTGGGCAGTTATAATTATGTAAGAACTAAACACCTTTTTATCTATTAAATTTTAAAATTCAATCATGTTTCAAGGGGGGCTGGTCTAATGATTTTGACTGTAGCCTACGGGCTCCTGAAAGAAGGAAATAGTTGAGACTTGATTATATTATATATAATTAATCTTGAAACCTAGACTAGAAACCTTGAAATTGATGTTTTCCATAGGATCCACATTCACATCCTCCTTCGCTCCTTTTCCTAGAAAATGTGTTCTCTCAGAGAACACACTTCCCTCTTTTGCAGACAATTTTTTAATAAAAAGGCATTTTATCTAAATTACCGCGAAATTACTAAGTCAGGAAAAAGAGAAAACATTTAAGAAATTTATTCTCAAGAGGGAGAAAGGAGAAAACGTAAACTACTTATACAGTACTTGATCCTATTAGAAGAAAAAAAATAACTGAGCTGGGAGAACTGACACAATTGAACCAAAACTATTATTTATATACTTATACAATAATCACGTAATTTATCCAATAATATATCAAGGGTATAAGTATTCCTTCTGAACATTGTTTAAAAATGTACTAGTCGATAAAAAATAGGAATAACTAAAACATGACCGTACAACATCACAATACCATAAACGCAGCATGTTGAAAAATAGAATAGAAATGAAAAAAATGGCACTCAAAATAATAAAAGATAAACTGAAATATTCCACACTAATCTCAACAAAATCCATCCCAATCTAAAATTAACCTGAGAACTTGAACACAAAAATAGTATCAACTTCTTGGACATCACTATACCAAAACAGGAACACTCATTCAAAACATTTAAAATGTACAGGAGGCCCATAACAACTGATACAGTAATACATAACACATCGAATTACCCAGCCCAACATAAACACGCCGCTTTCAATCACATGCTTCACCAGCTAACAAACATTCCTATGTCACAAGTAGATTACAACAAAAAGAATTGAATACCGAACTATAAAATACATATAGCACAACAGAATGGTTACAAACACATGCTAATAGACAAAAAATAATGCTGGCAAACAAGAACTTTATTTAATTTACACAATAACACGCATCACAGATTTATCACAAAATAAATAACACAAATATGTACAGATTTAGTCAATGATGTCCAATTGCTGAAAAGAATGATGAATACTTCCTAAATAAATGTCTAATATCAGTTACAGGCCAATCTCTAACAATTTATCAATAATGATAATAACTGTCAAGTATTCTGATATATTCAACTGGAATAACTGAATAATTACAGTCCACCTACTCTCAAAATTGTTAGCACTCTCTATTAACACAGTCCTTTATAAGTCACAAGTTGTAGATTTAATGCAATCACACTCACAAACACGAATTCTTGTCACTGTTACTCAAACTGCCACAACACAATCTATTGTTGCTTTGTTCAATCACAAACTCTGTGATTACATCACAGAGCAAGACTGACCTACAAGCCATGGCAAAGTGGTATTTATATGCTTCATGGAAGTTTCATTCCATTACATTCTACCATTTACTATTCTTTCTTTTTTGTTCTATCACCTCCTATTAACCATGAAAATAGTATGCTGCCAAATGTGATAGAAATATGCTTCTTAACCTCAATGTTTAACCTCCAAAAACAGTCTCTGAGCTGTTCTAGAATAATCTGGTAAGTTCATAACAAGACATACACACATAACCCACACAGTACATTTCTGTCTTGATGTTTCAAGAAATGTTGCTGTTTAAAAATATACAAGTCTTTTAGATGACACATTTTGACTTTTATTGAAAAATGCAGATTCAAACCAGATATGGATCAGCAGTCAAAAAATCACTCACATAACCTTCAATATAAATCATCCTGCTCAATACAAAACTATAGTTCATGCCACCAAATTAGGCAGTTCTGGAAAATTGTGATATAGGATCATGCCAGCAGCTGATAGAAGGATGTCTCCAGCCTCAATGCACGAATTGACAATACTAATTATGCCATGTTGGAAGTAAACTGTTTCTGGCTTTTGAGTGACTGTCATAGCACGAACACACAATACCACAATTTTTCAGAGCTGCCTTATTTGGTGACATTAACGAATAAAATTGTACTATTTCAATGTCAGTACCACTCAGACAATTCAATTAAAAGATACCATTTTATTTTGCTTTTTTGATTGAAAACACTGGATCTACCATCAAGCAATTTTTTTCGTATTCAACATATCAGTAATCACATTTATTAAAATAGTCCATTTTACTATTTGTAATTCCAGAGTATGCAATTCACATTTTATTGATTTGTAATAGATGAAAGAGCTACATGGAAATCTACTCTAATTTGTAATAATTTAGTATTTATTCAATTTCTGAAATAAATTATTAATATTTTATGAATTGTTCTGATATTTTTTTAGAAATGTGCAGCAAATCAGGAATGGGCTGTTAATAACAGCAAGTATGTAAATGCTGGTTTCAGAATATTCAATAATTAATTTTTGAAACATAATCTTCCTATACTATTTTGTACCACTTGCAACATTTATTTAGAAACTTTCATCAATAAAAAACTTAAAAAAAATCTGGTGTACCAATGGAAAACTAATTATTATTGTAAAAATCAATAAAATTTTGTTATATTTTATAAACGCTTTTTATTTATGGAATTGTGGTGGCAATGCTAAATAAAGTATTCGAGTTATTTTTACAAATATTTGCCATTACTTCAAAATGCTGTCCTGGCAATAGCTGCCACAAATTCCAGGAACAATTTTGAAGTCTTGCTCCAATGGAGCTACATTTGCTACATAGCTGCTTGCTACATTTAGTTATTTTTATAACAAAATACAAAAAATTGAAATCATTTCACAGTTGTCAAAAATATGTAAAGGACACTTCTGTGCAAAGACAATTCTCGTCGATTTTATTGTACTTTAAATTCATTTCAGTAGTGAAATTATTACCATGGTATTTATTAATATCATAATACAATAAAAATTTCTAAAATAAAAATTTCTGTACATAATTGGAGAAAAAGTTCCAAATGGGTCTAGGCGCTCCAGTTGGTTTCCAGACATTTTGTAAGTATATATGCAGATATAAATAATTTCTCAATTTCACAACATTTTGGGGCAGGTAATTTTTTATACGAGTCACATAAACTCTTGATACTTTTTCATATTGGACATCAGGGATTAAATAACATATTTTAAATCAAAACCAAAACTTGAGAACTTCAAAGAATTTATTACAAAGAAAAAACTAACATTTAGTCTGAAAAAATGGAACCAAATTTAGATTTGATTATGAAAAGTGCATATAAATTTGAAGGTGAGATAACCTTCCCCAAATTCTGGTGTTGAAAAAAATTAAGAATATTTTTAAAAAAGGATTCACAGGGAGGATTTAAAAAAATTGAATATTTCCAAATACTCAAGCAACTTTATTATATTCTAAAAACTGTTCACTGAACTACAAAAAATAAATTTATGGTAAAATTACAAATAGCAATCAAGCTTTGACAAGGAATGTTTACAGAAAAGTAAAAAACTATTCTATTTTTGCAATAACCATTTTAATCAGTGACTGCTACCTCAACTAAACCACACGGAGTAAATTAAGAGCTATTTATAGACAAGTTGCCATATGGGGCTGATCTAAAATTGAAAGTTTATATTGAATATAATTTATAAGAAGAATACACACATTGTATAGAGTTGGCTGGTACACCGGTATAAAATAACCAAGTCAGCGAGTGAGACAAAGCTATTGTAATATTGGTTAAGAGTTGATTCAGGACGATTGTGGTGCACCAATTTCAAAATCCACCTCTCGCCGAGCTCTCAGCCCACGATTTCATAATGGTGCGTTTCATTTCATCATCACCATTCTCATACATTTCTCGCATCACGTCCATTATGCCAGTTGAGACGTCTTCGTTGTCCTTGAACTTTGGAGGCGCTTTTGCTTCTTTCGCCTTCTTCTCCACAGATGTCAAGTGAGACCAAGTTTTAGCTGATTCTTTTTTCGTTAGAAACACAACGACTGAGTCTGCAACAGAAAAAAGGCAAATAAAAATAATATTTATGCCTGGTTTCTCAGTCGTTTATTAACTTAATGGACCATTATCTCAATGCTGGAGCAATGGGTTAATGATTCATTAAACTTAATGAACAACTCAGAAACCGGGCATCAGACGACTAAATGTTGCTCACTTTCGACAAAACTCCAGCTCTCCATGTGTGAAGAAAAATAACTACCAGTTCTTCGATAATAAATGCTGTATCTAATCTATTTTTTATTTTTCCAGCAGATGTTATAGGTGGAGGAGAAGGTGAAGTAGGAGAAAAAAGTGGAAGAAGAAAGCGAAGGAGAAAATAAGAGAAGAATGGAGAAGTAAATGAAAAAGATCAGAGAAGAGAATGAAGAACAACGGAGAAGAAAGAGAACAAGAACGGAGATGTGAAAGAAGAATAAATTGGAGCTGTTGTTTGACTTTAAGTTTGTGATCAAGCAGCAGATATATTTTAATACACTCTAGCTTCAGCGCCGCTCAACGGAAATCAATAAGCAATCTCTCATTTTGCAGAAAAACTTTGTTCTTGAAGTTTATATATTCATACTGTTACAGGTTCTATCTCTAAAATAATGCTGGCAACACTTAAAATTAACACTCGCACTTTATTCACAAAAATTATCCACAACACGTACTAATCAGTTATATCACACAAAAGAAATCAATCAGAAACAGATAAATCGATAATTTTCAACTAATAAAGAATTTGATACATTATTGCACAAAACTCAATCTCTAACTGTTAAAAGGCTGATCAAATATTAAATGATAACTGTGCAATAACCTGTTCAACAATTCAAGAAGAAGCGTCTAAAACATAACAGTTGAAACACTATAAGCAACAAGTTACTATTGAAGAAGCCTGAATAATACTCAGTCACGATATACTGCGCTTATAACTTAACACATTAAACGTTCATATAACACAGTTAAGTTTGTATTAGCGCTCAACGGCAATACGGTTTGTATCAGCATAAACAGGAACTGTCACTCTGCCACTAATTGTTACATTCAAATCACAACTGAATTGTGTTTACAAGAGCTTCTGCTTTATATGCATTTTTATCATTCTGGAAAGAACAAGAGGGATCTCTATTTTTCTATCAAATTCTAAGGTAAACAGATAAGAACGCTCTCCATTTTTTTAGACTATTCCATGAAAGTATTAAGTAAACATTCTAGAAGTTTCTAGATGAACCGCAAGGCGAGGGGAGAACAGGAGTAAACAAACACGCTGCTTATTGCTGCTAACTGGAAGATGTGTTGACACAGCAGTAATTACATCTTTCTTCTTCCTAGCATTCCATAACACGTTTTGTCTTGAAAAATCCGTATATTTTCAGATAATGGTAAAAAGACTGAAAAACGCCTGAAATTTCATAACAAAAATTTGTTTTATTTTTATTATTTTTGGGGTGATCCGACCCTTCTATTGGACGGAAGATGTGAAGTTTGGATGCAACATCTCAAAATACATATAGAATCATTGAGACAAGAGTTTTAGCAAATCGGGTTTTAATCATGTAGATTTTTACTAGGTACATCAATGAGTAAATTTCTGATTGTGTGGTAGCCATCTTAGGCCGAAATTAACCTATCAAATAAATTTGATCAAGCATTTGACAGTGTGATAGCTGTTTGCCAGTTTGATTAAACCTATTTGATCAAATGAAGAACTTATGATCAAATATTTGATACAACAGCAGTTAGTAGCTTCTACTAAAATATTTATATAATAAATGAATATGAAAATTATAAAATGCTAAATAACACATCATTTCTAACGTTGCTGGTCTTACCACTAGAGATATTTCAAATAATTTTTATGAATGCCTAGCTTGTTCAAATTCAAATTCTTCTTTATTCAAAAATTATTAAAAAAGTCATACAAGCATTTTTTTTATGAATATACTTTGCTTGGATGATTTGTCCATGTGCGGGGAGAAGTAATATCTTGAAACTACCTAACCCATAATATCTTTTTTCAAATTTCATTTATTTTTTTCATTACCGTACTAAACACATTACAACTGACTTAAGCTGCACGAGGGTAAAAGTGTTGTCCATCCATGTTGTTTTTTTATCAAATGTTTAATGCATTATGATGGTACTTGTAATTACCAAAACATAATCTGATAGTGTGATACAGGCCTTTTAGTAAGTGCAATTTGATCTTTGGTTTGTCAAGAATATTTGAGAGTGTGATACAGGCCTCATAGTAAGTTCTAAGTTCATCGCCACTCATCGAAAATTCAAACGTCTCATTTTGAAGAAAATGTTCTTGGAGTTTGTATAGTATTTTATGTCTTGAAAAGTTCATAGTTTCTGAGATAATTACAAATACTGAAAAACGCACTATTTTTCATGATTAAATTTTAGGGTTTTCTTGATTAAGAAAAAATATATGAGGCTTTCTTGATTGCGCGGCCGCCGTCATTGTCCGAAAGCATAACATTTACCAAATGAATACCTAAGCGAAAATCACTCCATGGACCCCTAATAACCATTCTAGTAGAACAATTCACCACACACAAAATTCCTATACAAACGCCTTCAGATCTAGGACTATAGCACTAAAATGTGAAAATTACCAAGCTATTGACCTAATTACCGTAATTCTTATGTACTTACTCTTCTTTACTTTCCATTTGCTCTCGTTCGGATTTATCTCTTCTAAGAGATTCTTGATTGGAAGGATGTAATTCTTGTTTTCTAGACCTTTAACGACGAGTTCAAATGACCTGAAAAATTAACATAAAACGAATTAAGAAACCAAAAACTATGTTTTTATTGCTGATGATGCCCACATGAGTCCGAGACTTGTGCGTGGGTAATGAGGTGAATGATTACATATAAATGCCTGACGGTGGAGCGGGATTCGAACCCACTACCACTTAAACGACAGCAAGCTGAAGTTGCGACGCTCCAACCAACGACAAGAAAGAAAGTTTGACAGGTGCAAAGTTACCCGCGGCTGCACTAGTGTCCATGTAGACTACAAGTAGTTCTGTTAACAGTAGACCTCATATGCCCAAATGTATTGGATTAAAATGTATGCTCTTATTCATTCTCTATTTAGTATGGGCATACTGCCCAGGACCAAACACATACACACACCCGCTTACCAGTTTATACCGTACCGTTACCGTGTATCATGTATCCACTATTCTATGAGTACCTACCTCATTAACTGTATATAAAAAGGAAGCTCATATTGATACAAATTCAGTACCTACCCCATTAACTGCATAAAAGAAGAAAGCTCATATTGATACAATTTTGCTTTATTTGAAAGAAAAGTAGCCGTCATATTGAAATTGAAAAAATAAAATATATACATCGTTGTGCCTAGGAATAAGGAACATGCATATGAAAAATCATAATTGGTGAGACAGACACAGAGAATTCCGATCATCTAGGGTAGACCTCACTCCATTCGGTCAATTAATATTTTCTTTAAAAACATGCTCTGCCAATATTGAGGTTACTCACATTGTGGTTACACACAAATTGTGATAACATGTGGTTTCTTAACAAGGAAACATGTGACATAGATGAGGAGAAATTGGCACCGTCAAAATTTATTTTCACAACTTTTTAAAACTTGGTTTCATCTCTTCCACCAAACTGGATTTTGCTAGAATAGACTGCAAATTATTTTTTTGTTTTGGTAAACATGATTTTGTAACTTTTCCACCAAAATGTTTTAGTGGAATAAGGTTTAATAATGTTGAGCAGTTGAAGCAAATGGGTCTAAAGTTCAAAAAGCTGAATTTCCTCCCAACAAAGAGAACCGTAAGAATAAAGATGATCTTTACCTGTCGGTAAATGTGCAAATCACATTATCTTCTGGAAGGTTCTGAACGTTCTCCAATGTTACAAATATTTTCACTAGTTTATCAGATTGGTCCCAAGCTGGAAAAACAAACATAAACACATAATAATACTCATTATTAAATTATAGATATTTATTTACATGTACATAAATATTCAATGATGGCTGGCACATATGTATATGTTGAACATGATAAATATAATTAATATATGTAAAATATATTTTTGCAGGTTGGACCGAGTAAGTGAACCTAATTGTATGTAATTCGCGCGTTCTTTATTGCTCTTGCAAAATTACTGCGCTCCACTATGCGTCGCACAGTAACTGTGTTGGCTCGAGTAATAAATTCACACTTTACGCTCTTAATATATAAATAAATTATATTCTGATACACCTTCTAAAAGTCTGATTGATTTTCCGAATTTCTAACAATATTATTTCCGGTTGCCATGATACCACACTCAACGAGCGACCAATTAATCCACCCCCCCCCCATGGATGTGATGGATTTTTAGAATCTGAATCTATTCAAACGAAAAATGTTCAAGATTGTTACTGACATTCACTAAACTATCAGCTTTTTATTATAGAAGCACCTGAACCTGAATCAATTACCATTTCAATTTGTACCCCACCAATTTCAACTAAGAGATACAGTATGCATTAAAATGACTTTTGCAAGAGCAATAAAGAACGCGCGAATTACGTACAACATTTTTCCTACAACTGAAATAATTCTGGAGATACATTAAATGCATATATTATTCGTCCAATATTGTAGAATCATACATTTCAACAATGAACTTATTAACTAGTTGATTACAATAACCAGTTGATTACAGCCATATGTAATCAACTTCAATATTGAGAATAGACAAACATATAAAATGGAAACCTTGGTATATATAAATACTACCTATATTATCATCCATGAATTCCTGTATACTGTAAAATACCCAATTTATCAAGTAGTTCTTCAATTTTGTCTTAAAAGTTGCCAGGTTTCACAATTTTTTATCATGAGATCTGTGATCCAGTGTAAACGGACCCATTTTTTACACAAATCAAAAATTCAGTTGTATAATCAGCGTGAATATCAAAACAGAAGCGTAAACAGCTGGCGAAAACGGTGGTAAAACGTTTTACCACTCGCCGAGCAGTAAAGAGGTATTTTACAATCAGTTTTCAGTACATAAAGAACAACTTTACGAGCAGTTTTAGGAAAAAATAATTTTAGAACCTTATGAAGTTTATTAATCGGGTGTTAACTTGTCCATTGACCCATATTATCTACCAGTGGCCTACGATAGAGTAGAATGTAGTAAATTTATTTTAAATGGCTCACTTGACAATGCTCATGGATGACATTGAAGAACTTACCATAGTTTGTGATCTTAACCTCGTAGCATTTATTCTGTGTGACACCAGAAGATTTATTTTCTCCAGCAACAAGGGCAGGTTGGGTGGCTTGTTGGAGTTCTGATAAACGGGAAATCTCAGTTTCCAGACGCCTTGTTTCCACTGAAATCAAGTCTTTCACTCTCGTCCTTTCACAGATACCAGATAGTTTGGCCAATTCAGCAACATCCAATTTCAGCTGTGATCAAACAGGAATTGAATGATACATCATATTATAAAATGATCAAAATTATGCTAGTATTCAAGTACCATGTCTATCAGAATGTATTCCTCAAGTTACGAATTCATAATTTTTTACACATTTTACAGTAAGACAGTATTAATTGAAAAAATGTTAAAAGTTGATGCACTGGTAGCAAATGAAAATATTAGGTACATATATATAGTTCTTTATAATATGTCTGCTAATATAACTTAGGCACTTCATTCAGAATTGAGATAAGCATTGTGCTGTACTGTATAATCTACTAAACAAAAGAAACAGCATAAAATTTGAATTTTTTTACAGTTGCACAACGTTCCATGAGGTTCAATGTTACATAACCAAATACATTCTGTATTTGAACATATTATTGGGATAGAAAATACATATAACTGTAAATTGAATTTACAACACAACTGACTGCGAGCAGAAAAACTTATAATGCTACGCACGTGTGATCAGAACAGTTAGGGAAACAGTAACTATACTCTTTGAAGTCACACACACACACTGATGTTTGTGAACCCATTGATCCTGTAAGTTGGGATAGAAAAAAATATTTTGTACTGACTATATAGTTTTACTAATATAATAAAAGATTTACAAAAATATAAGCCAGGCGTATCCAACAAATATTATAAAATTTCTTGACAGTTAGCAATGATGCCTGAGAACACTGTTGATAAGTTAATCTCCTAATAAGAAGTAGTGCAGAAATTTTGAAGGAAAATATTCATTAAAACCAATTTAACATGCGCAAAATTACCTATTGTCAGCAAATGCATGAATAATTTTTTATATATTTGAAAAATAGAGGTGTAGTTACGTCATTTATAACACAAAAATGACTACAACGATTTAAATTATCTTTGATTGGTTGGATTCGTTTTCGCTCCAAATAATTGAGTAATTAAAATATTGGGAAGTCAAATGGAATAATTATGAGGAGATTCTATGATGTGGGCATGTAGAATCCACAATTGATGCATAAAAATTTTAATTTTGCATCATAAAAAATCAATTTTTCATGAATAAGTGCTAAAAGGAAGTAAAATTCTATTTCTAATTAAAGGGAACAACGAATTCATGAGCATGTCCAAATAACAAATACCTGCAGCCATCGCAACCTTACCACAGAGCATGTTGCTATGAGATATTAAAAACTTATTAAAAGTTTATTAAATCATTATAAAATAAATCACTTATTAAATCATTTATACAAATTTCTTTCTTTCTTTCTTTCTTTCTTTCCTTCATCCCACTGGAAACACAGCTGCGTCGTGGTCGTCACTCTGTAGATACTCCTCCACAGAATAGAATGGCCTGGTGACCAGGTACCCCTTTAGGGCTTTCTTGAATTTGTCCTCTTCTTGTATTGTTCTTATGTTTGCCGGAACTTTGTTGAATATTTTTGTGTTCAGATTGTAATGAATTTTTAATTACTCCTTTATAAAACTGCTAGTTTTATAGGTACGAACTATTACATTTGAATTGCGCGGGTACTACTCTGACGCTACTACGGTAACTGTCATCTCTGTACTTGTCATACTCGTCTGCTCTAGTACAGAGTTTTACGTCTAGTTTTTTTTATTGTTTATTTGAAAGTTGTCTTGATGTTGACTTTGTCTGCGACCTTTTTCGTTAGGTTGGTTCATCTGCTGATCTTACTTGAATTTGAACAGCTGTTTGATATGAGAAGAAGCCTGTTCGATTTTCGATCCGGGATGACGCTTTTTTTCTCTTACAAAATGTTCGAAGGGTAGGATCGATTCTTATTTGGACCATGATGTCCTGAAGTAAATTTTTTTTTGTTAACTAATATGATCATGTTGTGATCTGGTTTTAATTTACCTTTTTTTTTCTTTTGTTTAACTTTTTTCCAAACTTTTCCACTTGGCTGCTGTATTGATGTCAAACTTAAGTTGCTAAATACTAAATTTATGTCCGCCTAGTTGGGTAAGTGTAATTTGTCGATTTGTATTTGTGAATTCTTTAATTTACTTAATATGTCTTTTTAATGCTCTTTTAGCTGCGATTTACTCTAGAGAAAACTACGTAGTAACTGGAGACAAAACTATTTACTTTGTATTCTTAAATTTGAGTCTTAATTTTTCTCTGAATAACGTATCTTATCTTGTTGACTCTTGTTCGTTTATGAGCACGTTGAGTATAATATTTCACTTTTAGATTTTCTATTTATTCATCCATTCTTAATTACTATTGATTTACAATGTATCTTTTACTTATTATTTTTGGCTGTTTCAATATTCTGTAATTTAATTAAGTCCTTTTTTTTAAGGACAGTTAGGTAACGCTACTTGCCAAGTTTTGTCTAAACGTGCTTTAGGCCGAACTATTTCCTATCGTTAGCATCATCTTATTTTGTTAGTAATACTTCTTTTTTTATTAATGTCTCAAATTTAAATATCTTTTCCTTGACCTGAGTCACGTAATTAATTATGTCTATTCTATCTATTTTTTGTTTGGTATTCTCAAAACGTTTCATTGTTAATCTTTGGGAGTGAACTTGACTTGTCTGTTTGTCAATTTTTCGAAACCTATTAAGTTGGAATTATTTTTATGAGTTAAGTTACTATTTTCTATTCGTTTTTATTGGGACTCTTTTCAGCGGTCGAAGAACCAGAGTAACGCAGAATCACAGTATCGATGTACTTATGAATCGAAGAATTTCAGGATCTATGAATTGACGAATTGGACGAATGAAAGTATGTCTCATGTTCGTTCAAGATATTTTCACAACATGCTTCAACTGTGATCGTCGACCCAGAACGTTATGAATTGAATTTTGGAATATGAATACCGCTTACGACCAAATCATCGTAGAGGTTTGATGTTTGTGTGATTCAAAATTAGAGTAACTCCGAGATGAAGTTAACATTTTATATTTCGTACTAAATTATCTGCAAATTATTCAACGCCAGGAACTTTCTATCTTTCGCCGCCAACATTCTAAATTATCAACTGGACTTTCTTTTTAAAACTTAAATCTCTTAATCTTCGTAAAATTCAAATTTTATTCTACTACATGAAAACGTTTTTTTTTTAAATGTTAAGTTTAACTTGGATTAAGTTATAATCGTATATTTTGCTCCTTAAGAATTTGGAAGTGTGCACACAATAGTGATAGTATTTGTATGTGTGTGTATTTATGTATGTATGTGTATATACATATGTATATATGTACATGAATATACTCACATATGGAATCTCTTTTTTTTAATAATATAAGATCTGATCAGATTTAACTTGAAGTTTTTAGTTTTTATAAGTTTTATGGATTTCTTGCTCTGTAAAAGATTGAAATTCAATATAGCGAAAAGTGGAATTGTTTGGAAGATCTGGCTATTCTTTTGAATCCTGTCCTGGTATTTTATGAAGGTGACATTATTTAAGTTCTTTGCCGACAAGAGTATTCGCTCAGGCCTGACCAGTTAGTACTCTTACTTCTGGGCTGACCTGTTACACATTTTACCAACTATACCTCTGCTCGTTTTCTTTAATAAGTTGGTACAAGATACTTAGGCCCATTCCTGACTAAGGTTGATGTCACCTGCGGCACATGGATCATACCTGTTTGCCGGGTATTATATTGGTGAATTTCTTCATTTCTTGTGAACATTTGTGGCTTTCTTTTCACCATCATGGCTGATTCCAGGATAAAAATTGCTGGTACCGTCAAAATATTAAGTTGCTGAAACAGCGGTCTACAATGTGCTAGGTATGGTGCTCTACAGATTGATCGTATGATACGCTTTTGTAATAGAAAAATTCTTTTAGCCAATGCGCTTCCACCCCATATTGTAATACCATAGCTCATGATGCTGCTGAAACACCCATAGTAGACCTTCATCAACACATCCATATCCATGATTGGCAACAGCCTACGAATCATGTAACAAATTGATGTTAATTTTGCTGATATATTTTCAATGTGCTGCTGCCATCGAAGGTTACTACTTATGGTGATTCAAAGATATTTCGTTGAGTCACTTATTGAAATACTATAGCCATCCAATCTAAGCAGTGGTGAGTGGTCAGGCTTCTTACGATTGTAGAACTTCACTATATTTGTTTTTCCTCTGTTTAATAACAGCTGTTTTCTTTTGCACCATACCTGCATTTGTTGCAACCCCCTTTGCGCTCCATTTCTCAGTTGTTCATAATTTTGATCCTGGATCTGGTGACTTACATCATCCGCAAACATCCATATTTTTCCTTCCATTATTGATTCCGGCAAGTCATTCACATATAGAAGAAAAGTAACTGGTCCCAAATTTGAACCTTGAGGGACTCCTGCATTTGTGGCGTCCAAAATTGATGAACGATATTGTTTAGTCAAGCCATCCACACCAGTATGTCTCACACTAACCACCTGTTTTCTGTTCGAAAGATATGTTGAGATCCATCTCAATGCCACACCATCAATACCCAAAACCAGTAACTTTCTTATCAACTTCTTGTGAGGAATAAGATCAAATGCCTTAGTCATATCATAAAATATACACATTGATTCTCCCTTTGTATTCAAATTTTCGTAGATGCTGATCAAGAGTTCAAAGATTGCATCTGCTGTTGACCGCCCTTTCCTAAATCCAAACTGTTGGTCAGTAAAAATATTCTTTCTTTCTATAGACATTTAATCGTTTCAAAAATATTATTTCAAAAACTTTTGAAAATACACTCTGAACCGCAACAGGCCTGAAATTTTTAACATTTTCTTTTTCACTATTTTTAGGAATTGGTACAACTTTAGATGTTTTTATTTGTTTTGGAAATGTGCCAGTCACAAATGACTTATTAATTATCATAGCAAGCGGCTTGTCAATTATGTCTTTACAGTGTTTCAGCAGACCGCAAGGTATCTCATCAATTCCTGCACCCGTCTTCATACTAACCTCCTCAATAACCTCTCTCACCTCCCCCTCCGTAGCAGGCCACAGCAACAACCTCTCCCCATCATCACACCGCAACTCGCCCCCATCACCATCATCATCATCCCCACTCAGTCTCTTTATCTCATCTATAAAATATTTATTAAATATATTTGCTACATCACATGGGTTTGTGATGAGCTCGTCATTTGTCAACAGCTGAATGTTACAGTTATTTACATCATCATCACAAGTCAAGTCTCGAACAATCCGCCATGCTTCTTTATTTATATTCTTTGCATTTTCAATTCTCGATTTGAAGAACTCTTTTTTTTGAAGATTTGAGCAGTTTATCATGCTTTGTTTTAGCTCTATTGTATTCTAACTTGAGCTCATTTTGGTTATTGAATACATCTCTAGTCCGCCAGTACAATTCTTTCAAGTTGTCTTTTGAACTGTTTATTTAATTTGTAATCCATTTGACTTGTGATTTGTCCATTACATTAAAATTTGCTTTTGGAAAGCAATTATTAAAAACATATAAAAAGGTTGAGTAAAAGCAATCAAAGAGATCCTCAACACTCCTGCAGCCATCATCAATAGGCCAGACTTGAAGCCCCATCAAACGCTGAAATAAGTCAATATTTGAAGTATTCATTATCCTTCTTTCTATCCTTCTCTTCAACTCACCATCCAGTTCCATCATAATAGTAAGCACGAGTACGCTATGGTCTGACAAAAGTGGTGGTAAAATATCAGCTTTGTACTTTTGCACCTGGAGGTCTGTGATGAAATAGTCCAATTGGCTCTTCTCTCTGGTGATATATTTAGCAGCAACCTTTAATCCATAAGAATCAATTACATCCATAAGGTATTCTCTCTGCCAAAATTCTGAGTAGTTATCCACGTTTAAATCTCCACATAAAACAATTTGGAAATCGTAACTGTTTCTCATCAGACCTATCAACTCATCTAATCTTTCTAAAAACTCCAAGTAAGTATTACTGTTAGGTGGTCTGTAAATATTCAGCAACAGAAAAGTTTTTTTCCTGCAATTTACGATGGCACCGCAGGCCTCTATCACTCCATCAGCAGAAATATCTTTTACTTTATTTACAGGATGTATCTTGAATTTATTATTTTTACTCTCTCCAAAAATAGCTACACCACCACCAACTTTATCCTTCCTAACATATTCAGTTATTTTTGTAAATCCACTTATTTTCAAATATTTACTTTTATTATTATCAAGCCAAGTTTCTGCAAGGCATACTATTTGAGGTGATTGCTCACACAGCAGTTCTTCCATTAGTTCGATTTTATTGAATAACGATCTGATGTTTAAAAACATTAGTTTGAAAGGATAACCATCTTTGGAGCCTATTTTAGGATCCCCCCCCTGAAATCTTTTGAATAAAAAACGCTTCAAAGTGACGAATCTTGGCCATTTGTTATTATCAATGATTGTTCCCATCTTGTCGTATTCCACTCCTAACTTGAAGCTACAGTATGTTTCGCTCTTACTGTCTAGTTTTTCAACCGTACAACTTAAATCAGGAAATGTTTCAGACATAAAGTTTCTGACGTTCTCTTCAGATGTACCTTTTTCAATCTTTCCTAGGTGGAACCATGCCTTTTTTAGAACTTCCTTTTTCATATGGTCACAAAGTCTTGTAAGTATCAGTGTTTAGTAATTAGTCTTTCGAAATTGGGAAATTATACTGTAATCCTTGGTATAATAATTAAATTATAGCACTATTTCAACTTATGAATCGAAAAAAGATCGGGGCATATAATGTGTATAAAATTTTGACCTTGTCCGCTGCCCATTAATTTGCCTGAATTGTTGGAAACCAAAGCTCAAATTTTAGGTTAGGGAAATGTGCTGTGCTAAGACAGCTTTTAGAACCAAATCAATGGTTTTCAATGAACGCCTGGCCACTTGCCGGGCTTTTAAAAAGAACTATTGGTTCCATTTCAAAAGCTGTCCCAGCAAAGCGCAGCAAATCTTTCAATGGCCGGGTGTTAAGGCTGGCGCACACAGCAAAAGACGGACGCATGCGGATGGACGTTTCGGTCAACGAACATAACCGCAGACGGATGGGGGATCGTTCGCTGCTAGTCTTAAGTGAGATTGCGTCAAATGATTATTCTTTTTTTAGATTACGTCTTGAAGACTCAGTTAAGGAGTATCTTATACACTAGTTACAATAATTAATATATTAATTAGTTGAGGTGAGGCTTAATTTTGATGTGAAAGGATCTCTTGTACACTATAAACAGTTTTATCAACTAAATATTTTTTCAAGTTATGACCATTATAAGTTGTTGTGTGGTGTAACACGAACTTCTCAAAAAATATTCCGTGGCCAGGACGATGATTCTTCGAGTGATGTCGACTTGATACTGATGAAAAATCAAAGCATCAAAATACTTGATAAACCGATCTAATTGTATCAATAAAATTCCATTATTAAAAGAAAAATAATATCAATACTAACCATCACAATAATATTCGATAAATTGAGTTAACCGCATAAGATAGTGAAGTGAGGTGACGGTTCCAACCGTGTTTGTGTTTAGCATACAAAATAAGGTGATTTGAAAAAATCAAATAGTAACCAAACCTAATTATTAGGCCTATATAAAATACGATTAAGAAGGATAAGTACGGTACATTCCAAAACTTGCTCAAATAGAGAATATTTTGCTAAATCACGGCTGACGCGCACACCTTTATTGTGACAAGCACAATTTTTGAACTTATATCTTTTTTTAAATTAGTAATATTGTTGTAATATTTAGTAATATTATAAGTAGAAAAATCCAGTTGCTTTCAGTTTTCTATTATAACGAGATGTAAAATTTGTGAAAATCAGACTGACAAGATTATTCCAGAACATTCCAGAGAAGATAACCTCAATATCAACATGGACCATTACATCAATTTTGATGTCTGAAAGAGGAGGTAGTCTTTATTAATCTAATAATGAGTGAACCTCAATCACATTTTTATATTCTAAAATAAGAGTGAATATACTTGATTGAATTGAATCTAAGGAAATAATAATCATGAATCTGCGTCAATCCACACAAAACATGAGTGTATTTTGAAATGCAATATTCATTCGAATGAAACATGTATTTACAAAAAAAAAAACAACATGCAAACTCAGATTATGAAACTAACCTCTACAATTTTGTCAGTCATTTTTTATATGAATAAATTCGAAAAACAATAAAGAATATACCGAACAATACAATTATTGCGAGGTATCTTGATTCTTGACTCCTGATCCTGAATAATAATAATATTGTCGTTCTTGGCTTCGTTGATACAGTTTGTGTTTGTGTTTGAGTGCTCCACGTTATAGTGTTGACCATTGATATATATACTACTAGATGAGTAACTCTGGAATCCGCTATAGAGCCAAAGCGTTAGTGTCGCCCGCTTCTAAATCTGGCACCATCGGGGAAATTTGTATAGCAGTAATGGAATAGTATATTACGTTACTAGGCTGGAAAGAAACGTTTTGCCGGTCGAGCATATGTAGTTTATGAACGAGGCGCAGCCAAGTGCAGAAACTTGAGTATGCGAGAACCGGCAAAAGTTTACAGCCATGCAATGTATGATATTTTTTGTTACACTTGATAGAAAAGCGGAGTACCACAGGGATCAGTACTAGGACCACTTTTATTCCTCATATACATAAACAGTTTACCTAAAAAGCTTCCAACGTTTTCCAAATGTATACTTTTTGCAGATGATACTACCCTAATAATAAATGGGAAAAGTCAGAATGAATTACAGACTAACTATGACGCAACCATAACTTCAACAAAAACGGCCTTAAAGAACCTCAAACTAAATATAAACAGTTCAAAAAGCACACTGATAAACTTCCAAATAAAACCCTCTAGAACCACAGAGAACCCATTAAATATAACAGACATAGAAGTATCATCTACAGCAAGATTTTTAGGAATTACGATTGACTCAAACCTCACATGGCATAACCACATAGACAACTTATCAAGTAAATTGTCCACATCACTCTATGGTATCAAAAGAATAAAACAAATTGCAGGAAAAAGAACAGCACTGATAGCATACCACTCTCTCTTTGCATCACACATAGGGTTTGGAATTATTGCATGGGGAGCAGCACCACACACCTATTTAGAACAAATTCTGATATTACAGAAAAAAGCGATAAGAATAATAAATGATCTAACATATAATTCACACTGCAAACAACATTTTAAACAAGACCGTATCCTAACAATTATATCATTATATATTTTGTATGTTTTTGTTATGTTACAATTATGTATGTAACCAAATTCAAATCAAATTATAAATGCAGAAATAATATTCATATACACAACACAAGAGCAAACAATAATTTCGACTTACCATACAATAGACTACAAAAATCACAGAAACACCCAAACTACATGGGATGTAAATTTTACAACCTGCTTCCAAACAACCTCAAAAACATCCAAAACAAATCTGAGCAAACATTTAAACAAGCCGTTAAAAATTATTTATTAAATAACCCCTTATACTCAATAAAAGAATACATTGAACTGACAGAAAAAAAACCCTTCTTTATATGAACCTTGATTCTTGAACCTCAAACTTCTTGTTATGTCAAAAAAAAACCTAAAACGAACTTAACCTCATCCTTGAGGTAGTATCTTGACGTACCCCTAGTCTTGAGGACTGTGGTGGTGAAGTGAAAGTGAAAGTGAAAGTGAAAGAAAGGCATGATACAAGCAGCTGGACAATAATTATGTGAGACATTCAAAAGTATTCGAGACAATTATTGAATCAGCTGCTCTATTTCGATTCAGAATTTTATGGGCGAATTCCCATAAATAAACCATAATAATGATAGCCTAGTGCAGTGGTTCCCAACCTGGGGTATGCATACCCCTTAGGGGTACACAGTGTCCTAGTTGGGGGTACACAAAAAATAATCCATAATGGCGGATGTTCATTGTCTAGTGGCATAGACTAAAGAATGGTTGTTCTATGCTAGTGGTGAGCAGTTTCTGTTGTGCAACTATTCTATCTATAATGTATTCTATTCTGATACTTCTATGTAGGCTATATTTTAGTAACATTTTGAAATTTAAATTATAATATTCATCTCTAAACATATTAAGTTACATTCGATGTCCTCAATAAAAGAAATCGGTGTTCAGCAGAAATTATTGTGTTATCTATTTTATTTCTTTAGCATTCATAGGCGTCGATATATGTTGTTCAAATATTGCAATAAATGGGCAGGCGTTAAACCCTCTATAATATTGTTATAATAAAGTAAAAAAGTAGTTAGGACTTTGGGGTTACTATGTCTGTAAAATATGGTCTAAGGGGTACGCAGAAGAATAAAGGTTGGGAACCGCTGGCCTAGTGCAATCAGCTGGATAATATTCGAGACAGGTATTGAGTTGACTATATCTATACTCTTGAAAGAAAAGTCGTGAGAAGAATTTATGGTCCAATATATGGAAACGAGTGGAGAATCAAAAGCAATGCTAAAATAAATGACTTTCTATTAGGCAAATATACAGTCCGTTTCATGAAGTATAGAAAAATCAGCTGGCTTGGACATGCTCACCGAATTTAGCAGAATATGATGCAGAGGCAGATACTTGTCAACAGAATGGAAGGAACATAAAAGAGAGGTCGTCCTAGAACTTGGTGGCTGTAGGATGTGGATAAAGATCTGGCGTGCTTGGGAGTAAGAAACTGGAAGAGGCTGGTGAATCAGAGAGAAGCTTGGAAGCATATTGTTGAGGAGACCAATGTCGACATAGATTTTGACTAAATTGTATGATTTTGACTAAATTCAAAATATTTAATATTTATATTTTTAATCAGAGATAAGCCATGAAACTACTGGGCGCTCTTTGTAATAAAAGAGTGATTGATTAGATTGGCCAGCAAAAAGATTCTGTTCTCTGCTGTAAAATTACTTCCTGGTGGTTCAGAACTCACCTAAAGCTGTAGGTTCAACTTATCAATCACCATAATTCAATTCATTACACATGCACAGGTACGTGTGAGACCTATGTGGGCTTCATCCTCCAAAAAAAAACATACCTCACAGTATAGTGCCTCAAGCGATTATACCCACATTGATCAAATTATTATTTATAATCAAAATAGGCTACATATTTTAATTTTTTTATGTATTCCAATCAAGTAAAAAATACATTAATAAATTTCGCTAATTCTCATTTCATTCAATTTAAATCATTTTTGTTTGGTTTGAGTGTTAGGTTGGATTAGTTACAGAGGTACTCATAGATTGATTATTTGTTATCTGACTCAAATCAATTATCATAAAGTTCAATTCACAATCTGATGAGATTATAAATTTTCCAATTATTATGGATTATGATTGAAATAATATAGCTAAAGGTGATATTGAGTTTTTTAATCCGACTAATTTGAATAATATATTTGTACTGCAAATCAGAACGTGAATGCCCAGCTTAAGAATGCAGTAGATGAGATCATGCAAAGATAGACCAGGCGAGCTGTCCATGATGCATCATGAAGAAAGGATCACTGACTATTATAGAGTCTAAAATCGCATGAGATGTGTTTGTATGGTGTTTCGCATTCAGAGGTAATGTGCTAAAAGTTTACAGTAATCAAAAATAGATACCAATTGAGAGTGATATCAGAAGTGTGGGCTTTCAAAAGATCTGTGTTGAAGTCTCATGTTATAATAGTACCGTATATATCAATGTTTAAAGGCAAAAATTCAATAAGGGAGTCTTCAAATTCAGACATATAACCTACCTTTATTGGTCTGTAACATATACACACAGAACTTATGTCTTGTTCACAATGACTTCAACAAATAAATATTCTGGCTTACCATTAAATAGGGTGGTGGGGGGGGGGGAGTGGGAGAGATTATATTACTATATATAGAAAATCCCTAGTAGCACAAAAATATTTTGAAATTTTTTCAAAAATATTTATCCAACATTGCCACAAACTTTGTAAATTCAATATTGTAATAATATTTTTAAAAGTTTTCTAAAATATTTTCTAAATATTGTAAAAACAATATTGTTCTGCAATATTTTTAAAACTTTTTCAAAACCTTGCAGTGGTAATATTGTAAAAACAATATTTACACAATATGTTTAAAATATTGTGAATTACCCATAAGGCTCTTTTTATGTTTGCACATGCGCAGTATAGCATGGCTCGGTGCCTGCTCTCCTAGAATACCAAGGTCATTGAAATCGTCCTATTACTTTTCCTAAACACAGCCACCATCTTTTATTACTCACTTTTAGTTCCACTTGTTGTTGTTATTCTTGCTCTTGTTGAAGTGTTTAACCATTAGTTGGGAGTCCTAATGGCAAGTCAATTTTGTGTTATTTTATTGGTTGTACCAGTAATTATTATTAGGAACGTGCTTACACTGAAGGCAAAACCCTTACATTAAATCAAATCGTTTTGATCATAAGGGACATTTCAAATTAACATCACTTAAACTGATGCCAGTTTTACTATAACTTCAATTTAGTTGTATGTTTGTATATTAACATACATATTGTATGTTTTTATATTATATGTTGAAAATAAATACCTAAATACAAGTCTCATACCATTGGTACCATAGATAAAAATAAGTTAGGTTAGGTTTTAAAAACATTTGAAACATTTTGTACAAAATAATTATACAATATTTTGAAAACATTTTAAGTTATTTGTAGTAAATATTGTGAAAATTTTGCTAAAACATTTTTGTAATATTGTTCACAATATTTTAAAAACATTTTACAATATTGTAAAAATATTGTAAGAAAAATGTTCAGTGGTGCAAAACAATGTTTTGACAATATTTCCGTTAAATTAATAAATTGTTTTGACAATATTTACAAAACATTTTATACAATACTTTTAAAATATTGTTGTGCTACTAGGGAATAGTTGTTTCTACGATTCTACCATATGGCATTTGCAATAGATTTCAAAATATATTTTGAGCTATTAACTTATCAGCTGTAGTTGAATCTAAATTAATGTGATCAGGTTTTTTTATAAGCACGGGTGACCGTGCTTTAATGACTTGATGTTACAAGCTTTATTATCACTTACCCGGTGGTTCGGAACCCACCTAAAATAGTAGGTCCACCATGTTCCCCGTAACATGGCACAAACGGCGAGGTGGAACTACCCGTAAGGGTCTCCCCACCATTAAAAGCCATACGCTTATTATTATTATTATTATTATTATTATTATTATAGAATCTCTATTAGCTGATATACTAATTTCATTGCCCTGATATTGGATATAATTATGAACAGCTGTTTTTTATGTGGTAAATATATCTACTAAATATATTTCATTGCCCTGATATATAGGTGTATATGTTTACGGTAGGTCTTTTTTGTGGAAAATAAATCTTAACTTTTCATGTGAAATTTAACGACATGCAGTCAAATATTTGACTGCATGACGTTAAATTTCACATGAAAAGTTAATATTAACAACGCAGTTCGTCATGGAACAAGAAATCCAGGAAAATAAATCTGTGGATCAGAGCAACGATGAACTTGAACTTAAAGTGATATGTCTTGTGAATTTTATCTAAATAAGTATCTTCAAAGCAGACGTTTTTCGTTACTACCTTACCCCTACGATAAGCTTTCCAAATGAGTTTCCCTTTCAAAAATTAATTGTTTGCAAGCGAGTTCTCCAGCCCGTTGGGCTCACTAGTATATTATATATATATATATAATATATAAGCGTATGGTGCCGCAGTGGTCTAGGGCATTAATAATATTTCTTTTTGAAGGGATAGTGGTCACAAAACTGAAACGTATATTATAAACATTCACATACATACATACATTCATATGTACATAGGTGCCTACCAGTAAATGGATTTGTCAAGATAAGTATATTATATTTCAGTAACTGTTACAGGACCTCCCGGCTCCCGCTTAACTGATAACCTTTCCAATGCTCTACCAACCACTGAATTATTTACCCTACTATTTTAAACCAGGGGTTAATTTCAGTGGGAACGAAAGGGAACGGCGTTCCCTTACCTTCTAAGAGTGCCGGAATGCAAGGGAATGCACAGTTTGCGCCAATTGATTGATTGATTGAATCATTATTCATCAAATGTACAAATACATTGAAAAGTGTCACATATACATTATAAAAATACTTAAGCAAATATAATACAATTAATCAAGAATCAACAGAGCTTCAAATTATCCCTGAAAGGAATAACAAATTCCTGAAAGGAGTCAATGACAAGCTTACCACATATTCCTTCAGTTTCACTCTGAAAATTCTTATCTCTTTTAATAATCTGTGATGTTTTCCATGAAGGCATACTTAATGAACAATCTAATATTAAAACTGACACTGTATTTCACTTTTAAATAATGTTTTACTCACATATATTGGAGATGCTTGAGGAGTGCATTCCACTTCTGAAAAGAAGCTTCGTCAGCCTGGCGAGAAATAATTCAAAGTGCTGCCCAGAAACTTAAAGTTATTAAAAGACAATCTAATATTAAAACTGACACTGTATTTCACTTTCTAATAATGAAATAAAACATTATTTAAAAGTGAAATACAGTGTCAGTTTTAATATTAGATTGTCTTTTAATAACTTTAAGTTTCTGGGCAGCACTTTGAATTATTTATCTCCCATATATGTTGTTTTCCTTTTAAAAAATTCTAAATTATGTCTTTGAAAAATTCTTTCTGATAGAGTATTATATAGGCATGTGAATTATTATTACTTTCCTGTTCAATATCTGTAAATTTTTTAAAGTGCATATCATAACCTCAAATATGTATTGTCTATAAACTATTAAAATGCCTAGCTGAAAAGACTTGTTTCACAGAGTCATTCCTTCTGATCTTCATTATTATTCTTAGTGCTCTTTTTTGTTGAACTAGTATTTTGTCAAGGCTTCTTTACGATGTGCATCCATAAATATACAGACCATAAGCTACATTATGTAGGCAGTGCGCGGTAAATTGCTTTTATCGCATTAAGACCACACATATTGGCAATTCGCCTTAGAGCATACCGGCCCGGGGATATTTTTTTTACAACAACTTCGTTGTTTTCATCTGTTCTAAACTTATATCATTCAACCCAACATCCAGACATAGATCATTTCTGCTTTGCCTTGTTGAAAATGGTACACTACTACCGACTTACTGGGATTCAGGAGAAGATTTCGGCTGTTCAGAAAATTATTGATAGCAGACAGACCCTCGACTGATGATTACTCCACATCCTGAACTGATTTACCCGAGAAAATGATATTCGCATCGTCTGCATATAGACAAACAGATAGATACCTTCCCTTGGATGATCTCAGGTAACCCCTTGATATAACATAGGAATAATAATGGGCCTAAAATGGACCTTGCGGGACCCCATATTGAAGACTATGGAGCTCAGAACGATATCGTATTTTATAATTAACTAGCTGGCCCGACGCGCGTTGCTGCGTTCTCATAAAAATTCTTGATTTTATTATTTGTCACCTCCCAATGAGGTTACATTTCAAATTTCAACGTTCTAGGACTATTAGGGAAGTGATCAGAGAGGCCTCCTTCGTTGTTTTCTTACACAGTTAGACCTTACTCACCACCTCTCAATAAACATTTCAAATAGGGTAGTAGCTAGGATTTTTTATTTTATTATTCGCCACCTACTGAGAATACATTTCAAATTTCTAGCATAATTACATTTACCTGGCATAATTACATTTCATCATACACAGTCATATGTTTCCTACATACTGCAAGGCTCCGACTGAACGGTATCCTACATGCAAAGTTTTTGCGTTCCAGACAGCGTGAATAACGCCGCTAAGGGGCCTGCCATATATGATTAAAAACTGTTGACTTCTATCAAAACAGCTTGTCCATCGAAACAGCGTGTACAGCAAATCGAAAAATTTCAAATTATTTTCCATATGATTAAACGATCCCAGTAAGCTAGCTAGCCATGTACCCGTGCTTTGCATAGGCAAAACTTTAACCCCCTAAAAACACCCCTAAAATTGCGAATTTTGAAAAATCCTTTCTTATTGCACGGTGAAATCCTATAAGGATTGTTCATACAAAATTTCAAGTTCATGGGCCTAGTAGTTTTGGCTCTGCGTTGATGAGTGAGTCAGGGTATCATCCTCTTTTATAGATAGAGATTGAGTAAATCTCATCAATCTGCTCCAGTTCAAACTATTGTTGTCTCTCCTTCAGGTAGGATGTGAACCAAGTCTGTTCTTTCCCTAGCACTCCCTAGCACAATCTGATTCCGAAGTTGTTTCATCTCGCTATCTATTCAGATAATCATGCGAAATTTTGCAAATAATAATAAAGTAGCCTACTGTAGTGTAGGGCGAAGCGCCCTATATTTTCTTATTTAGTTAAATTTGTATTGTTGTTTGGTAGTTTCCACTTTTAAAAATAATTAAAAAAAAAAACAGATTTTTCCAACAGTCTAGGCACTGCCTAACAATTTTTCGATTACAAAACCATAGGCCTACCCCTACTTAATAAGCAAAAACCTAGAAATTTCATGAAATTATAGAAATAAAACAGAATTATTACTACTAGCAAAAGTTCAATAGTTTAATTTAATATTTAGGTTATTAAAATAAATTTTAGAAATAAAACAGAATTATTACTACTATAAATAAATTCACAATGTTGAACCATGAACTTATAGCAAAAGTTCAATGGTTCAATTTAATATTTAGGTTATTAAAATAAATTTTAGAAATAAAACAAAATTATTACTATACTAGCAAAAGTGCAATGGTTTAATTTAATATTTAGGTTATTAAACTTTTTAATTGAGGGGTGAGGGAATGTTGAACTAGGTCTTAATAGAAAATAGATAGGGTGGTTTATAAGAATAAATGAGCGTTCCCACACCTAAAGTTTTAGAAATTAAGCACTGTTAAACCCAAGAAAATTTTGAAAAAACTTTTTAAATGAGAAGCCGAGTGGCGGATTGCGTTTATGCGCTGATAGGGCGGCGTTTTAACCCGTGCGGTGCGTATTTTGGAGCTTTCATTCAGCAGTTATTATTATGTTTGAAGGTCTGGGTTGCGCATTGGGAAACGTGTATTGCAGTGGTGAGTGTGGGTGCATGCGCAGAAGCTACACGCTTGCTGTCTCTAGACTCAGTTGCATGCCGCCTCACGCTTCAGTCGCATGGAGGCATCGAACAGTTTGGTTGTCGGTGGCGGGGGTGGGGGCGGTCGTCGAGTGGAGGTCTACCCCGGAGGCGGCATCGGGCCCAACACAGGTGCCCACTGGCCCCCCAGTCGCCGTCGCGAGGAGGCCGCCGCCCTTCTCAACCTGCAACGCCGCCTCCAGCAAGGCCCCCCACCCCCTAGAATGGGCCCCCCGAAGAGGTCCGCCGCCGACCCATCACGATTGCTGCTTGACAACCGGCCAAGGTTTCTGCAGAAGGTGGGCTCACCTCATTCTATGCAAATATAAAAAAATAGTTTGAAAATGATGAACCGATCTAATTTTTTAAGAATAAAATGCTCATAATTATCCATTACTAGCATTTCACCCGGTTTTCCCCGGGAATCCAGTTTGAAGTTTTTCATTTTAGGTAGTTAATGTATGGTTGTGGTTACAAAATTACGAGATTGGAAAAAGTGAGAGAAATAGCATACAATGTTTATAGTATACAGTTCTTTTAGGAGAGAAATTCACAACAAAAAACATTTTTTTCGTTGCTCTGATGATGTGAGATTTTAGTGTCTTTTATAAGTCAACTACCTCTTTATCAACTTTGCAGCTCTAACCACCTGCAAAGTTTTGTGTTTAGCTCTCTAGATTAATGTATTACAGAAAAAGCTCAATACACACAATAAGTATAAGCTCGCATGACGCTCGGTAATTAGCAGCTGTAATATTGATACAGAGCTAATCTGTTACTTTGGCTTGAGACATATTGGCGTATTATCTAGAGGTGGACTGAATCGAGTCTAGAGGAAGCTATATGAGTCAAATTTAGTTTTCCAAATCGTTGTTTTAGTGAGATCCTCAAGACCACGTGGTAAGACCAAAGAAACACACAACGCACACACACACACCTACTCTCTCTTATTATAAAGATTATTATGAATATTGTTTTGATATGCTAAAGTGATGGACTGTGTTGTATGAGTTTCAAGGTTTCAAGGTTGATCATGTTCATTCAGGGGTGAAAAGGGAATGTGTGACAAATGATTTTTTTTAGATTTCTAACAAATTTAATGTTTGAGCCCCCTATCAGCCTGGACGCTGAGGATTGGCATCATGAAAGGCATCCGGCCGTAAAACAACGCTTATCTCGCATAGGACTCACTCCTCACTTGACATGGAGATGATTGTGATTATCATTGTTGGATTCCATTCATATGATCTTTCTCTCATTTAATTAAAGAGAGTGATAGGCCTTTCGCTTAACATGATGTCAGGGCGATCGTGATTTGGGCTTCGGTAGAGAAAAAATCGACAGACTTTTTTGAAGGGTGAAGCCCACATAGGTCTGAGACCTGTGAGTGGGTAATGAATTGGATGATTGTGATTGAACAACAGTAGAACAATTATCCATTGAGACCGGACCCCATTCGGATAATTGAACATTCAGTGATTAGATTTTCTTATAAAAAAGAGATTAGGCCTATTAGAAAAAAAGAGCTTATTTTTGCTTCTGCAATCTGTTCTCTCTATTAATTAAATGAATAATGGAAAGGCAACACTTTTTCAAGTTATTTAGGGTATAATTATGCTGACACTGTATTTCAATTCAATTCATTTATTGCAAAAAAGAAAGAAACAATTTACAGATACATTTCAAATTAGAAAAGAAGTTAGTCCTAGGGCTCTTCCAGCTGATCATAGAGGCCTCCTTCGTTGTTTTCTTAATCACCACCTCTGAATAAAGAAACATTTAAAAACATGTAAAATGGCCTGATTCAATAACAAAGAGTAAGATGAATCTCCATGAGATAGAAAAACTGCCCGAATCGTTTTTCAGGTTCAACTTCATATCACCTGTTATCTAGAACACATTTTTTTTGTTAGGAGGTATTGTCAGTTGTACTCAATAATTTTTATTAAACTGGAATAATCCAGGAAGACGTTACAATTTTTAAACTGTCTAAAGTTGATAAACAAATTAAATATTCGAATTTCCTTATTTCGAATATTCAATTTTTATTTGATAAAAAAAAACATGTGTTAAACATTTGTTATTGGTTAAAGTCAGTATAATCCCGTATGCCCAAAAAATTACCTGAGCACTGAAAAAGCATGACCATTACATATGATTGGCAAACATACGTTTACCGGTTTGATAGACAGACGTTGTTTTTAGAATGATGATTTACAAAACACACAAACAGCTTGTCCATCGAAACAGCTTGTACAGTTTAAAATTATTTTCCATATGATTAAAAGATCCCAGTAAGCTAGCTAGCCATGTACCCGTGCTTTTCATAGGCAAAACTTTAACCCCCTAAAAACAACCCCTAAAATTGCGAATTTTGAAAAATCCTTTCTTATTGCACGGTGAAATCCTATAAGGATTGTTCATACGAAATTTCAAGTTCATAGGCCTAGTAGTTTTGGCTCTGCATTGATGAGTGAGTCAGGGTATCATCCTTTTATAAATAGAGATATACATGTGAAAAATAAAAAACTAATGATGTAAAAACAGCAGACTTGATTCACGCCTGATCAAAACAGTTGTATTTGTAAAATTCTGCTATTTAATAACAATACTTTTATATTTCATTCTTAAATAATGTTTTACTCATATATATTGGAGATGCTTGAGGAATGCATTTCACTTCTGAAAAGAAGCTTCGTCAGCCTTTTCAGAAGTGAAATGCATTCCTCAAGCATCTTCAATATATGTGAGTAAAACATTATTTAAAAGTGAAATATGAGTCAGTTTTAATACTAGATTGGTCATTAAGTATTTCGTCATGGAAAACATCACAGATATAATTATGCATATACGAATGCTGCACATCAGTTGTATTTTATAGAAATGAAAGTTCATGTGTACATCATCAGAAAGAAAAAGAGATCTTTTAATAAATTCAACATCTAAATTTCTAAAAGAACTATGCCATCGATTCCTCATTAGCCTACTAAAATTAGCCTTTAAAATTATGGAACATTATCAAAATATAATGTAAATATTACACTTATCTAGGCCTACGACTATAAAGTTGATATTAGAGGAATGGAAGTTATGTAAAAACAGCTGACTTGATTCACGCCTGATCAAAACAGTTGTATTTGTAAAATTCAGCTATTTAATAACAATACTTTTATTTTTCAACTTTAGCTCTAGTAGATCAATCAGAACTCAGGATTTCTTCAGAACAGTGTCGAAATGAGTATTATGCAATACTGTGACGAAAGTCACATCAGCTGATCAGAAAATTCCATAATAAAATTTAATTTCAATTCTATTTAAATCCCACAACCGTCATGAATAAGCAATCATTCTAGGTTATGTTAGTTTGTTAAGTTGAGTTAAACGTGATTTATTGGTAGTTGTAGATAAAATTATGCCACGATAGTATTTTGTCTCTAAGCTTTTTGCGGATGTTTAGAACACTCGCTCCACTCGTGTCCTGCTTTTACATCTCACTTGTGGCTCAAAAGACATACATAATACAATCTTTAAAAAATATATGAACTCTCTCTGTGATGTTGAACAGCATGTCTTCCAGAAAGAAAGACAGACATAGTTTCTCTAGTTGTTATTTATTTATTTATCTATTCATTACAAAACACAATCAAGTAAAGATACAACAGGCACAGCCCACTACTGCTTTCCTTACAAATTTCCAATTAAAAAATCTAAATTTTAGGTTATAACCAAGTTCAACTGGAAATTTCACTGTATAATTCCTGTTATACTAAGTTGGATATAATAGATTCAGGTGATAAAGCTACTGCAATCTTCTTATAGATTTATGTATACTGGAAATAGTGGAGGGATGCATTTCATTTAGAAAGAGATTGACGCTTCATCAATTTTGATATCGCGATATTATTATCGACATGTAAGCAATCATCATCAGTAATACATTTTATTAGTGACGCCTCAAATTTGTCATGAACGCCATCATCTAATTTCAAAAGAGTACCGTATTTGGAAAACAAAAATACTTCTACAAAACCTAGAAGGCTACATTATGCAATGAACTGTACTTGTCCTTGAACTCTGATAATATCCAAGGGTAGATAAACATCACTCAACCACGTTTCTTCAGATGTCAAGAAAGGAATTTTCCGGTTGTTATTCTTGATAAGGGGGGGGGGGAGCGCTGACATGCGGTATCTCCTAGGAAACGTTGGTGGGGGGGGGGGGGGATGGGGGTAGTTGAATGATGAGGGGGTAGCCGGGTTCTACACCAGGCTCACGACGCTAGCGCGATCAATATACACTCTCCATCCTTGCTTGATAACATGTTTTGGGGTGATCTCCACCACCGCGAATTTCGGCCCCAGCACCTGACACAGACACTGACCTAACTTCACCTGATCTTGCCAACCAGCGCCACTCGGTCCTTTTAACCAGATGACAATTCCATCAAACTGCTTATTATCAAAGGGAAACAAAAGGGGTTTAGGTTAATTTTTGATTTTCCCACTCAGGTTAAACTTCAGGATTTGTATATTTCAGAACTCAACTTCAGTTTATTTTGATGCATAATTTTGTTCAGAATAATAGGTTAATTGTTAATTTTTTCTGAATTTTCTTGTTTTTTTTTTTTTTGAGTTTTATGTCAGTAAAATTGCGATATCAAAACAAAATTAATATCAATATAATATCGTAAAGAATGTTCTTCTGATCTATTTGAAGTAGCATGTTGTTTTGAAGAGAATTTCATCATCTTCACATGGGTACTATATATAGCAATGGAGAACACACGTGATTACAATAATACACAACATGAACTTTTAGGAGGAAACTACATTGCTTTGATGTCTATTATCGTTCACAGGTTACTTATTTCGATTTGCCAGAAATGCATATTTCTTCATAAATGTTGTGTCATTATCTGCTAGAACCTCGAAATTCCCAGACAATACAAAGTCCCTACACACATCATATCAACAAGCAAAAACAGCAAAAGATGAATATACTCCTCACCTATATAGACTTAAGTTTGTGTGTGAGGAGGGTCGTTTACATATTATGTTTTTACAGTTGTTATAATTCCTTAAATTTATAATATTTTCTGTTAGTATTTGATTGAATTCGTATAGAACCTCCAAGAAACAAAATAAAAAAATATATAGGCTAGTGGTAAAATGCAATTACATAATAAAATATGTATAACCATTACTGTCTCAGTTATTATCCAATACAGAACACTAATTTAAAATAATAATAATAATAATAATAAAAACTTTTTAACAATAGGAAAGTACAGGAACCGATAAAAATAGACAAGATGAATAGCAAATAAATATCAACTAAAAAAAAACATTACATCTAAGAATAATAACATCGACATCAGTTAAGAATAATCAACATTTGGCGATCTAAAATGAATACTTTATCTACTCAAATAAATACAATTTTTAATATAATTATTCTTATGTAAAAAACCTACACCTAGAAAGAAATTATAAATATTATTGTGTTATATAGATGATTTTAGATCGATAGATCATTGGAGATATAACTTATATGTAAAATACAGTAAATGTGAAAATATTTCAATTTCAGTTGCAATAGTGTTCGAGATAATGTATCAATCAAATTCGTATAAAATGTGTGTAAGATGAAATTTTGTTTTTAAAATTGAAGGATAATTTTCTTCCCTTATTAATAAAGTAGATAGGTACCGTAGAAATTCAAAAACCGCTTATTATTAATAAGGTATTTCATGATAAATTGCAGAGTGCATAATTTTCCACTAATGTTTAGTGGATTATTATCCAATAGCAGCCTGACAGATAATTAATTTTTGGAGACAGGAACTTAAAACCGCATTTTATTATCATTATTGATAAAGAACTTGGTATTTTATGATACATGACAAACTGTGAGTTAATAAATAATTTTCACACAAATTATATGCACATGCAGATGAAGTGCATTAATAAAAATATACTAATCAAATAATAAAATTGTCTGAGAAAGTTCAATTGATATTGATATTAGTACTCACTTTCCGTGCCCAGAACAAGTATTGAATATAAGCAATCAAACAGATTACTATACTTAAAATAGTTTTCATATATTCATGTATCTCCTTATTTAGTATTAAAATGTCAAACAAGCTCTATAATATTCTATTCATCAGCACTTTTGAATAAGAAATACACAACTGGATAATAAATATCAGCAGACTAATATCACTTTTCAAGTGATAAGTGATGATTGTGAAAGAAACTTGTAATATTTGAAATTAAATTTCAACTTATTGACATAATATTATGTACTAGAACACCTTCTCCAGAACATGGCATGCCATAGTGGAGTAGAATTGATTTCGTTTAAGCTCCGCGCAGGGTTTTTGGTCAAAATTTTCATTCGAAGTTCTTGTATTGGATAAATGCTATCTACTGCCATGAAAAAATGTTTGTTTATCAACTATTTCGTAAGGTATAATGGTTCAATTGATACTTTTCGCTTTTTGGAGGCAATTGATCTCACCTACGAGTTATTTTAAACTTTTAATAATTGCTTTTATAAATAAAAGACACATTGGGGAATGAATGACATATTTTTCATTTTGACCAACCAATTAGTTTTAAAAATAATTTTCGAAAAAATTGAGGGTTTTTTTAATTTACGAGAAACGTGATTTTTTCATTGAAATAAAAATATGTAATTTTGTTTCCAATGTGTCTTTTACTTATAATAAAATTATCAAAAGTTTAAAATAACTTATAAGTGAGATCAATTGTCTCCAAAACCGAAAAAAATTTCAACTTTTAGCCCTCATATTTCATGAAATATTAGATGAAAAGAAAATAGGAGGGTCCGGATTTTTTTTTTAATTTAGTGGTGTAAAATGCTAATCGAGACAACTTGTTGGCCTCTAAAGTTCAACAGAAATTTTTGAAAAATTACTACCCAAGAACCTAGGTGGCCAGTTTTTAAATGATTAGGTTTGATTTACTAATATTTGTGGCATCTAAAACAAACAGATAAGGTCCCTTGCACCTTCCACAATATTCGATAAGATTCCATTAAATTCTATTCAAATAACTAGAATATTCTGCAAAGCTCCAAGTAAACACCATAAAAGTGTCAAAAGAAGAGTAATTAATTGCTTTGTCCAAAAGATTTGTTGACACAAGCGATAACGCTGTAAATCCTTCTTTCTGTGTTCATTTTCACTACAATAATGTAGTAAATTATAAATAGTTGAAAATATCCCTTTTAAGGGTGCGTTTTTGTCAGCTGCTTTTGAGACTACAAATTAAGTAGGGCAATGATGAATAATTTGGAAAATACACAGAAGTAGTGTTACATTGACCATTATTAGATACAAAATTGAGCACCCATGGCCTTTGATAATTTCATATTACACCTATGGCACTCGTGATGAAGTTTTAATACTATTTTTATCAACCATACTACTCATCCGTATGGAACTAGACGCAAAAACAATTTTATTCTTATACCCATTTGACAGGCTGAATTTTTCGTACGGTACGGTACGGTACTTGAAAAGAAGGAATTAATCAAGAAGGATTTTCGATGGCCTTTCTGAACTCATCAGGTCGTTATTAATATGCCTGACAAGTTATTGCTTTATTTGTTGACTTGTTAAGATCAAATTTTTTGTCTTCATGACATAATTATTTCCTTTTTACCCCAGTTGAGTCTGAGACTTGTGCGTGGGTATTGGGGCATTGATGCATTCTGCTTGCAGCAAATTGTTCTAATTTGAAATCCTTTGTTGCGGCTTCTACATTCTTTCAAAAATGAAATAAAATTTTTATTCTTTTACCATGATGAAAATTGTATATTTAATGTCAAAATAAAAGATAATTTGATAAGATGCTATAAATAGAGGGCTTACAGTATAGGAAGGTTCCAAACCATCGGGAAGTGATATAAAGCAGATATTGTGGTCGTGTTATTTCTGTCGGTCACTACCAAAAGCGCGTCCAAGCCTTTCAAGAACATGCCGATTGCGCCCTGGCACCGCCGCAAGCGGCCATCACAAAGTATTATTTACATATAACCCTATGGATTTGATGCATATTTAGTTCATATTGAAGTGACATGAACCTGAATATTTGTTCCAATGCTACTTACTCTCTTACTAGACTCAAGTCTCGAATAGTTCTCTTACTAATTTCAAGAATGAAATAGAAATAGAATTCGAGAGCATTTAAAATTTTTTATCTATTTTGCAGATGTTGAGCAATCGGCCCGGGTTGGCTGGAGAGCACGAGGACACTGGGACTGATTGGCTTGACAGTGAATTCATTGCTGAATGTCTCTGCTGGCACAATGTCTACAGGCAACGGCATGGTGTACCTTTTCTCAGCCTTTGTCCACAGGTATTGTTCACAAATAACACATAATCAATATTTGATCAATTAATCGCATTTTAAAGATTATTTGTTGAATGATTTTATTCCATATGTACTTTTTTCTGAAGAATTGAAAGAGAATTTAAGAGTAATCTAATAACAAAACTGTATTTCTGTTTAAATATTATTTCCACTCCCTTATACTGGAGGGGTGCATTTCATTTGGAAAGGCGCCATTTCACCTGATAATGGCCTAATCACCGGCTGATGAAGCTTCTCTTTTGAAATGAAATGCATACCTCTAGTATAAGTTAGTAAAAGTCATAATTAAAATAGAAATTCAGTGTCAGTTCTGATATTGGATTGCTTATAACATTGATGAAGGCCTGATGAAGCTCCTCTTCAGAAATGAAATGCATACCTCCAGTATAAGTCACTAAAAATCATAATTCAAATATAAATACAGTGTCAGCTTTGATATTAGATTGCTCATCAAGTATTTCGTCATGGAAAACATCACAAATTCCAGAGTATTTTGGAAGTTTTATAGAACGTTGGACGATTGACAAACAGGGACTTGTTATTAAAAATACGCAAAATGCAAATATTATAATTGATTTTCACTTACTTATATGGGAGATTCTTCATTAATAAATAACCTGGATTTGATGAACCACTTAATTTATTTGTCACAGTACCATGGTTTCACAGCTTACTTGCTGTTGTTTACTAACACGCCCCTATTTGTCAATCGTCCAACTTTCTATAAAACTTCTAAAATACTCTGAAATTCTTTTTCAACTCTTCAATAGAAATACAATGTCAGTTTTGATATTAGATTTTGTCAAACATTTCTTCATAGAAAACATCAAAGATTATATTTTTGATATATTGTAGAGACTATAATCTCTATACATAAAAATGAATGTCTGTCTGTATGTATGTATGTATGTATGTATGTATGTGTGTTCCCTATAGACTCCAAAACTACTTGACAGATCGGCATGAAACTTTGGGAATATGTTGTGTGAATATTGGGGATGGTTTCTGACCATGAATTTCAATAGGGGAGCTAATAATTATTATTAATTAAACCATTTTATAGACCTAACCTACTGAACTTGCCAGCCAAACAGCTTAAAGGAACAGCTGATATAAGTCAACAGTTTTTAATCATAAGGCAGGCCCCTTAGTGGCGTTATTTACGCTGTCTTTGAACAGCAAAAGACTGCACTTTGCATGTAGGCTACCGAGCAGTTGGAGCCTTGCAATATGTAGGAAACATACGACTGGGTATGATGAAATGTAATTATGCCAGGTTGATGACATCTGTTAACCAATGCAGCTAGAAATTTGAAATGCAGCCTCAGCAGGAGGTGGCGAATAATAAAATAAAAAACCTAGCCTCTACCCTTATAGTCATAGGAGGTTTAAATTTGAAATGTTTCTTCATTCAGAGGTGGTGATTAAGAAAACAACGAAGCCTCTATGATCAGCTGGAAGAGCCCTAGGACTAACTTCTTTCCTAATTTTAAATGTAACCTCAGCGGGAGGTGGCGAATAATAAAATCAAGGAGAATTTTTATGAGAATGCAGCAACGCGCGTTGGGCCAGCTAGTATGTATATATAATACAACTAGCTGGCCCAACGCGCGTTGCTGCATTCTCATAAAAAATTCTTGATTTTATTATTTGGCACCTCCCACTGAGGTTACATTTAAAATTTCAACCTTCTAGCACTATTGGGGAAAAAGTTAGTCCTAGGGCTCTTCCAGCTGATCAGAGAGGCCTCCTTCGTTGTTTACTTACACAGTAAGACCTTACTCACCACCTCTCAATGAACATTTTAAATTTAAACCTCCTACGACTATTAGGGTAGAAGCTAGGTTTTTTCTTTTATTATTCGCCACCTCCTACTGAGAATACATTTCAAATTTCTAGCTGCATTGATTAACAGATGTCATCAACCCGGCATAATTACATTTCATCATACCCAATCATATGTTTCCTACATACTGCAAGGCTCCGACTGTAAGGTATCCTACATGCAAAGTTTTTGCGTTCCAGACAGCGTAAATAACGCCGCTAAGGGGCCTGCCATATGATTAAAAACTGTTGACTTCTGTCAGCTGTTCCTTTAAGCTGTTTGGCCGGCGAGTTCAGTAAGTTAGGTGAATGATGATTTGCAAAACACACAAACAGCTTGTCCATCGAAACAGCGTGTACAGCAGATCGAAAAATTTCAAATGATTTTTTATATGATTAAAAGATCCCAGTAAGCTAGCTAGCCATGTACCCGTGCTTTGTATAGGCAAAACTTTAACCCCCTAAAATTTCGAATTTTGAAAAATCCCTTCCTATTGCACGGTGAAATCCTATAAGGATTGTTCATACGAAATTTCAAGTTCATAGGCCTAGTAGTTTTGGCTCAGCGTTGATGAGTGAGTCAGGGTATCATCCTTTTATAGATAGAGATAAAATATGAATTTACAACCTCACACAGTTTAATATAGTTGGGTTTCTATTATCTATTGATTGAGTTATGCTATAATTATTATGTTTTCATTCAATAAATTTAATTTTAAATATTATTTGGAGTGCACAACGTAAGCCAACGTTTCTGATTTATTATTATTGTTATCTCAAGATGGGAATGGCGGCTTTATGGCAGAAAAATTGTAAAAAAAGTAAAAATATGACAGTGTGTGTAAAACTAATTCAAGAATAAAAACGGCTGATGAAACAAATACGTAATAATGTGTTATTAAATCAAAACTTGAAAGAGTTTTCTGTTTCGAATTTGTTTGAGATTGATAATGGTATAACAACCGAAACTAGTATCTCACTATTTTTAATAAACGTGGTTGTGACAATTTCGTCTTATTATTTATTATGGATACCTTCCACAACCACTACAAAGAAAATCTATAATTTTCCCTCTTCCTAGATTAATGAATCCATTTTCCATTGTTTCAGCTATGTGAAAAAGCACAATCATGGGCCAATCACTTGGCTCATACGAACACTTTTTTCTACCGTCAAGACAAAGATGTTGGACAAAACCTTTTCTGTCGGCTACCCAACACTTTGCAGACTGACGTGACAGGTAGGCAAAAAAGTTATATAAAAATAAATAGATACGGTAATCGAGAAGAAATAAAATCAAATAGGTAGCCTATTGCAAGAGTGTGTGGCTATAATAATTAATAGTGACATAGTGACACAGGTTTAAATACATCGAATGAGACCGATCAAGTTCCCATTTCTCTTAAATATTATACTCTATATTATTTATTTGTTCATATAGATTAAATATTGTATAATTCAATATTATATAATATATAATAAATAAAATAATAATATTTTATAAATCATTGTAAAGAATTCATTTCCAATAAATAATAGTATTTGTATTATACATCCTCATCTGTAGCTCGATTTGATATTTTCTTGTGAAATAATCACTTATTCATTCTCAGGCCAAGAAGTTGCATCGTATTGGTACAGTGCAGTGAGACAATACAACTACCTCAAAGAACCTGATGTCCTCCACGCGAATGTGAACGCTGGTAAGAAAATTTTATTATTTGGCAAATAATTAATAATAGTTTATTAAAAATATAGAAAATGACACAAAAGTGAGTGAATTCTTCAACATATTGTTATGTGTTCTAATTGCTAAAATAAGGCTGGCAACACTAAAGTTCACACTTGCACTTTATTTACACAAACTAGTCTATTCACACACACTGATTGTAAGTTCAATTAATAAAGAAAAACAGATCAACAAATGACAAGCTAATACTCTTTTTCAGGAATTATTTACAAGAATTAATGAAAAATTAATTACAGGCTGATCAATAACAAAAGAAACAAGAGTCCAATAAACTGTACAATAATGTGGAAAGAAATGATAAAAAGAGCAACTAATCACTTCCAAAACACAGTCCAATTCGTTATTTGACAGTCCCAAATAATATCACTTAACACAACGTATTCAAACTATTATTAAGCTGCACAAACAGTAAACACTTGTCTCTGCACTAGACACTGGAATTAAGCACTGTTTACTCCACTGGCACTGGATTGTTTCTCTTACGAGATCTGTAACACAATCTGACACGTGGGCTTTAAGACTGACTGTCACGCATGCTTTTGTAAGACTCACTAGCTTGTTCATGTGGACTTCTTTATATAGCTGTTGTAGTTGTATAATTCCAAGAATTGGCAGCTTCTCAAAGCTTCAAGAATGCTTGGAATATAGACCTCGATTGTTCAGGAAGTCTGAAGAAATCTCGAGAAATTCAATTGAGTGACAGAGTTGCAGACTTGAAGAATAAGAGTGAAGACATGTGAAGAGCAAGAGAATGAAAATCGGATGACAAAGTCACGTCCGACCATGAAAACAATAGAACAATCTATGTAGAACAAGCGCGTAAATAACTGCTCCATTCCCTTTTGTAACACTATAAATGAAATATGATCTTATTCATCCAATTAAATCCACATTATCAATCAGGAACATCCACAAACAATCAATGTTTACATTCATTCTATACTTCTATATTGTATGGACTCAGATCCAACTGTTCCATCATCTGCTGTAATATTATACAATGAAGATGGATATTCGACACTTTTTAAATTTCTTTTTGGACGGAGTATAAGCAAATATATTTATTCAAGATATTTATAGTCTTTGGTATTAGATATTGATACTGATGAACATGATCTATTATTATATAAAGGTGAATTATATTATTTTATTATATTGGTATAATATTATTGTTATATTATATTATGCATTATATAGCCTATAGTGTTCCATGAATTACATTGTTTTCAAAGCTACTTTCTGTTAGGATTCTTATTAAATACTGCCATATTCAATTTAATCTGGTTTCATAGAAAAAGACAACCCTATTTAAAAATTTAATTTCAAATACTCTGTTTTTTCCTCCTCCTCCTCCTCCTCCTCCTCCTCCTCCTCCTCCTCCTCCTCCTCCTCCTCCTCCCCCCTCCTCCTCCTCCTCCTCCTCCTCCCCTCGTTCTCATCCTCCTCCTCCTTCTCTTCCTCCTCCTCCTTCTCCTCCTAAAATCCCTTCAAGTGCTAGAGTTTCCTCAACACAGGGCAGCATCAATACGTTTATGTAGAAAAAAAAACTCTAATAACAGGCCTATATATTTCAAATTATGAAGTATTATGTTCATAATTAATAAATATTTGAATGAAGTGCAATACATATTTTTGCTCTTCATTTCTGGCCAGGACACTTTACTCAACTGGTCTGGGCGAGCACAAGGTTATTTGGTGCCGGCAAAGCAAGGAGTAGATCAGGCAAAATATTAGTGGTTGCCAACTACAGTCCTCCAGGAAACGCGTCGGGCCTTTTCCAGCAGAATGTCCTTCCGCCCTTACTGGAGCTGGAAATGGAGCTAGCGCTAGCTGCAGACTCCAGTATGTCAGGCAGTGATTCCAGTGCATCCCGCAGCGCCGACTACCTAACCTAACCTCGGCGTAAATCGTTTGATTGATCATTGATTATTGGCTCAATCATTTTGACATCAACCGACTGGACAAAGTAAGCTCCAGAGTATGGTTCGCTATTAGTTCCATGATTGACTCATGGAGACATCTAGCACTGTGATAATGCTGAAATAATATACAGGGTGGGGGAAATGTTTGGAAACGGCTTAATATTTCATATACAAAGGTGATTTTGCGGTAGGTATGATTGAGGATCCTACTCAAATTGAAAATACTATTTTACTGTGACTTCAAAAATCTGGTCCGCCATCTTGGAACCGCCATTTTGAATGTAACTTTTTTTTTTTAAATAGGAAGGGGGTCATGCGATACATGATTTCAATACAGAATTTTAAGACAAAATGAATGCCGAAAACCGCACATCGATATGTCAACCCGTTTCGGAGATATTTACATTATTAATCGATACCATGAAAAGCAGAAATGAAATAAATAAGTACATTAAAATCTTACCTATCAAATTTTTTGGGATATATTGAACCAAACATTTCCCCAACGCTGGATAGGTCGTAGAGGTGCAATAGAGTGGCCCGCTAGGTCACCTGACCTCTCTCCACTTGATTATTTCTTTTGGGGCTACATGAAAGACAATGTGTACAAAAAGAAACCAGCAACAATTAATGAACTGAGAGAATGTATAACTGAAGTGGCTAACAGAATTCCACGCGAAATGATTCAAAATGTGCTTGATGGCTATTATTTAAGATTAGCACATTGTCAAACAGCTGAAGGAAAACAGTTTGAACATTTATTAAAATAATTGGGTTTTAATGTTCATTAGCAAACACTATTAACAAAAAATTTGATAGGTAAGATTTTAATGTACTTATTTATTTCATTTCTGCTTTTCATGGTATCGATTAATAATGTAAATATCTCCGAAACGGGTTGACATATCGATGTGCGGTTTTCGGCATTCATTTTGTCTTAAAATTCTGTATTGAAATCATGTATCGCATGACCCCCTTCCTATTTAAAAAAAAAAGTTACATTCAAAATGGCGGTTCCAAGATGGCGGACCAGATTTTTGAAGTCACAGTAAAATAGTATTTTCAATTTGAGTAGGATCCTCAATCATACCTACCGCAAAATCACCTTTGTATATGAAATATTAAGCCGTTTCCAAACATTTCCCCCACCCTGTATATATATATATATATATATATATAATGTCTGGAGGTTGAAACTACTAAAAAATGCTAGTTGGCCGGATACACACACACTCAACTGTGGAGCTTCTACTAATACGTTTTTGCATACATTTGAGTACATACCGGTCCTGTAAAACCCAAGGGCTGTCTCACACCCAGCAGAAAGTTTTGGAGATGAAGTCAAAATTTGGAATTCTTATGGCTTTTATATACGATGGTGCCCTTTTCCACGCCTTATTTGCATCTGAAAAATATATAGATATTTTTCACTTGTGAGGATTGTTGTAATTCCATTATATTGTTTTAAATTTATATTGCTTTGTTTTATGTTATTTCATGTGTCCTTAAATATTAGATTACTATTGGATAGGACTTCACAAAATTCTCTTAGATGTTTTACTTATTTTAATGTCATGGCGATCCCGTATGTTTAATATGTATAATTAAACAACAGCATATTTGATTGTTTGTAGGCCTGCTACTCTTTTGGATAAATACATTGCATTTATTTAATCAAATGTAGCTCAAAGAAATATTATAAACCGATTCAACACTCAACTGAAATTACTATGCCATATTAGAATATTCAAACCTAGGTTCTGAGCCCATATTATAGACAACAGTAGTACATTAAACAAATTTTGTTTTAATTTTTCACAAAAATCTACAATTTCTTTAAAGGCTAACTATTCATTTAGGCTTTGAAAATGTTAAAATTTGTTTGCCAAATTAATTTTAATTCTATGCAACTCTAGATCTTTTCAACATAGTTTTTCAATCAAAAACCAAAATAATGGTATTTTTATTCACCTACTAGAAGTCCGAAAATGTCGGAGTTAATAGATATTGTAATCGTTCTGTATGCTCTTCTTGACTATATTTTGTCATGGATAAACTGTCTTAAATAACTGGTTGAGTGTGTGTCCGGTCTCATCATGTAGGTGCGTTTGGCCTTAGCAGTGTTCGAATCTGATCAGCTTTATAAAGATTGTTATGGATGTTAAATATTTGTTAAATGAATCTCAGATGGTAGTTGTGACTGATAGTTGATTAATACGATAAGAACACGTCATTTATCGGATGAGCTTCACAGTTTGTCTAAAATTTCATGCTAACAAAAAATCCAAGCTTATTATTATAGCTGAAAAATCTTCTGTTTCTCCAATTTTAAGGAGTATAGCCAGTTTCAAGGTGCTGATTCTAAGTTTAGTAGTGAACACTGTAGTTTTCCACAACATTCAACTAATGGTCTAAATTATTTGAGTCACGAAAAAATATTTTGTACTGAAAATTAATACGTAAAATATTTAAAAACGAAGATTAAAGACACTGTTTTACTCACTCATTAAAGAATCCATATTTGAGTATGAGAAAGGAATTGTGTGCTCATAAAACGATGAAAATTATTTCAGAAAGAAGTAAAGAATGTCGCTATGATATTGGAATGCAATCTTATTTTACTCAATTTTCACTTCTCCACTATAAAGTGGAACTTCGTAGAAGCTCAAACGGGGAAATCTGGATAAGTACTTGACGTTTAAGAAGAAGATCAAGAATTATACTTGGCTCACGAAGATTATATGAAGGAAATCCATATGAATAAATAAATTCAAAATTCTGAAAAATATTCAATACTTATATGCTGTACACTTGAGAAATCAACTTTTAGAGTACGGTAGTCATTTTTGTTTAGTTTAGCTTGAAAGGCTGGATTGCTATTCACTAATATAGGATCGAAATTATCATGATCAAAATTCAGTGATATTTTATGCTTTAGCAGTAGCAGCTCCAATTTTCAATGTTGAGTATTAGAAGGAAAATAACATCACAGAGAAGGAAACTATGTTCTGTATTATAAATTGTCTTAGAAGTCGCATTATTTCAAATCGAGAGATTATATGGATTTTGGGGGTTTCCCATGAATCAAAATGCAAGAAAGAAGTTCCTATACCTGACCCAATTTTCATATAATGACTCATTCAACCACGATAACGAAACGAACACAGTATGAAAATGAATGAGGAATTATCTAAGCTATCAATCAAACAATGTTACCTTGTACCTTTCATAAAAAAATCACAAGCAGGATGCATTTCAATTCAAATTGTTTAGAATAGGTTCAATATTATTAAGATTATAAATTCTGTAATCATTTTAGTGCCTGAGTTTGATGGAATATCATACTGCTCCACATTTTTTTATAGCATACTAGGCTTAGAATTTGTAAGCTGTAAATAATGTTTTCGCGACTTTGGTAGGTATAAGTTATAATAGAATTTACATTTGTAATGGAATAATGTGTTAATTTCAAGAGGTTAGATATCAATGCATAATGGTTTTTATCACAACACATGAGTTGATGCCAGAAATGTAGGATCATTCATTCATTTCATTTATTGGCAAAAACATTCAAGAACTTATTCCTAAAGTAGTTTTCTTTCTAATGTTATGTTCTTTTTCTGTTTTTTAGTCTTATTTGCCATCACTTTTGTGCTTGTTCTTTGTGGTCGTTTGTAAAATATTTTTTTTTCAAAGGATAGCAACTCCTCCATGCGTACAGGGAACTTGATTGCTCCCTTGCATGAGAGTATTTATTGCAAAAAAAAATATATATTATTGCATTTTTATTATATCTATTGTTATTATTATTTGTTTTTTATTGAAATGCAATTTTATTGGCAATAAAAAATTCATTCATTCTTTTCATAGTACGGTAAACACTGTCAGAACAGGTGCCCGTGCCTCGTCAATTTCTTAAATTTATAGTACTTATATTCTTAAGTAATGCTTATATTTATATATATGGTAGTGATTTAATGATAACAATTAAAAATAATTTATGGCTCTTGAAGCCTTATTTCTAATTGAAGATTCTTATTTCATCTAAGGTTTTATCTTGAACAATGCTTTATCAACTAGGTTCCAGATAAATACTTTCTCAACTTTACTTGATGGAATATCATACTCAAAAGTGGTTCTTATTTGGTTTGAGATTTCAAATTCTTATTTGTGGTTCTTAAAAAGCATTTTATACTGTAGAAGTATGGTGAAGGATAATTCTCCTTAAATGTTGTTCTTTATTACAAATAGCAAGGCTTTCCCAACTGCAGAATTTCCAATGCTGAGATTTATTTTAAATTATGTAATTTCTAATATGGTACGAGTATGTTTCATCTTGAAATCATAACTTAATTATAACAAGCAATTTTGACAAGGCTGGCATTTTCAAAATATTGTGCTGTGAAGATTTACGAATAGATTCATCATGGATAATGTCTTTCACCAAATACTATCACCAAGAAATTACGGAAGTTTATTATATCCTTAAGATTCCTTCTACACGCATTAGTCATTTCATCAACTTGTCAACAATGCTCTCTTGAAATGAACACATTTTTCATAAGTTATAGTTGCTAGTAGGATGAAAGTTGATAGAATGCTGGGCAATCATTCCTCAAGGGCCTTGGTTAGTATATAATAGAAATGTTTTCAATTAAATCAGATTTTTATAAACGTAATGACTGATCACATAGTATTATATGCTCAAATCCTCGAATTAAAATTATTTGTGATGTTCCAAACATTGCCTAATTATTAATATTTTATTCGAATGGAAATAGACTTTTAGTGATGTAGCTCAATATTAAAGTTGTTGATTTGTAAGTTTCATTGTTCAGATTGTTATGTCAATGTACCTATGTTCTATTTTCCTTGATACAGTAATAGTAAGCATTATCAATGTTATTTTTCTAAAAAAATAAATAAAATTCATTACCGAGAATCGTGAACTCAAATATTATGGATTCTTATGTATTTATGTAAACAAATAGATTGATTTGAACGCTTTCATAGGATAATTACATAACTACCGTATCTACCTTTTGATCTATAGTATTTTATCAATGAATAAATCCATCTCATATTTTATGGATAGTTTTCCCAATAGAATAACTTCAATTGAAAAAAAAGCTTCTGTTATTCGAACTGGGCCTACTAAGAAATCATAAGCTTTTTATACTTGAGCCATGCACAATATTATGCTCATTCAAAGATATCATAAGTGTTGAAAATCAAGTTTAATTTAAAAAAAAGCTTCTGGATTAACAGTTATTCGAACTGAGCCTACTAAGAAATCATAAGATTTTTATACCTGAACCATGCACAATATTATGCTCATTCAAAAATATCATAATTGTTGAAAATCAAGTTTCCTTGATATAAGTTAATAGTGGTTTCACTATTTCGAAAATTTGAATGCAGTTCGAGACATAAAATATTTACCACATTGTATTTACATCAGACCTTCACATTATACCCAAAGTACATTTTTTACAATTGTTGTAAACGGATTCGTAATTTATTACCGTGCATATTTAGCAGTTGTTAATTGCAATATCTTTTGGATAATTTCCAGTATTTAGATTGTAATGAACCCAAGTGATTTGGTCTCATTTATTTCAGGAAGAAAACAAAAAACCCAGTTGTAGCTCAATAAAAGACAAATCTATAAATGTCACATTATTATTAGTGATATCATTATAACTATTATAACCACTATTGAAGAGTAGGGAAATAACAATTCATCAGGCTCGGCTCTCACAATTTATTAGTTATATATGAAATATGAGATATAAAAGCTAATTTGTAAAAAAATGCAAATCACTCAAGGCTGTGATGTAAATTGAGGTAAAGCTTTTGCTTAGCAATTGATTTTATGTATCCTAAATCATGACTGATAAATGTAAAATAAATTTTTCCAATAGTAGTATGCCTTTTTTTCATACCTCTGCTTCCTCACAATTATATTAATTAAGTTAGCTTTAGAACTAGGTTTTTTCAAATCAACAAAGAAAATAATTTATTCGTGATTATAGCCTACTATATTTTATAATCTTGGAAATTTCGTCGATATATTCTTTGAGGGAACTATTTTAAAAATTATCGTATAAATGTATTGACTGGAACTTTGCTATTGTAGGAAATGTTCTTTGAACAATAATGCTTTTTAGAGCTAAATTTATGAATTTGTTCTAACCGAATTATATATTAGCCCGGACAGTGGAGTAGCCAGGATTATATCTATATTACAATTGTTCAGATTAGATTAAAATTATAAAATTAGATTAAATTATATGAACAATAAGTGGACCAATTCTTATTTATTTTTTAATCAATTTTGTCCATCAAATCTACAAGTTTTTTACTGTCAAAGCATAGTGTGTGACACTAGACCTGAAGAAGACACAAAAGGTCGTGCCCCAGACCGATAAAGGATACACAAGATACACTAGATATAATAGAAAGATGGACGAAGACTACACTAGCTACAATAGAAAGAGATAGAAACAGAGGAACAGATAGAGTAATACATGCTTCACGTTGAACTTTATTTTATTATAGTGACATTTTATTACAAAGCACCAAGCAATATACAGCACCAAGTTTATTATAGAGACTGTTCAACATGCTTTACAAATTTTAAAGTTTCAGTCCGTAATTGGCTTTCACATTCCTAAATAGCTCTACAGGTTTTATTTGACAATAATTTAGAATCGGAGCTAGGGGTAGGGCACAGGGGTACGTGTCCCTCCTCACCCCCTAGCCGGATAACGAATTGAATGAAAATCGGTACACTAGATAGGTCGTTCAAAGAGGAAGATGGAGCACTTGTTTAGCGATAAGTTGTTTTACATAAAGGTATGGCTTGTTTGAAAAACATTCTTTGTCAGCATTGTAATGTAACAGCATAATTAATTTATTTGCCATGAATTTTCACAAAAAGAGGAGAGAGCCATTGTTGACTATTAAAAGAAAAATGATGACATCAGTGAAAATTCATGACAAGTAAAATTGTGCTGAAAAAAACCAGTGGCTCGGGGCAGTCGGTGTCGAGTAAGGGAGCTGGCTACATCTACGGCAGATGACCCACCCCACTCTTCCCTGCTGAGCGAGTGACCGTTTGTAAGTAAATAAACTCTTTTGTTAAATTCTTGATAAGCTCATTAGCATTTTATTACTTTTTATTATAACATTAAAATAAACATCTAGATTCTTTTTCTGAACTCAATCTGAAGTTATTTTAATAGTAGAACCTTTTTCTCATGAGATTAGAGTAGTACCCGAAACACCTCTCGTATGCCAAGCGTTACCCCAGTAGTAAAAATTAAACTCTTTTCATTTACGTTACCTTTACTATCCCAACTAACCATATTACAGCATGTTTAGGCCTACTTATTGTAATTATTGTAATTACGGTATATGAAAACTCAAGTGAATATGATCAATATTCTACAAATTTTAAAATTAATTTTTTCATATTGGGGTAATATTGATGCTCATACCTAACCATTTTCAACAGGACTATTAACAATTTAGATACTGAGAAAAATGATTAGATTTGAAAGAAAACTAGTATAATTTGGAGGCATTTTCACGTAGAAATTTCACTTTGTAACCTAAAACCTGAATTCAGTGCTTGAATACTTGAAACCAAAATAATTTCAAGTAGAAAATTCATAATTTCTCAAGAGGAGGAACCCCTGGGCCCATCGTGTGCTCAAGATCTATCTTGAGGGGGTAATCTGTACCCTCCAGGCTCACCTCAAAGGTTATCACTATGAACCCGTCTGTTGCTGTGTGCGTTGGCCTTTAGCAGAAGAATTTCCGGGATCCGCCTCTTTGTGACATTTGTCTAATTGTGAAGCTGTCATATTACATTCCATACCAAATTTGCAAGGATAATGATTATTTTGCCGTTTTGAATTTATTTGAAAGAAGTCAATAACATAGATTTGTAAGAGCACACCAAATTCATTGAATCACCTCTTATTTTCAAAAAAGTAACGAACAGGTGCAGATAGTCCTATCAAAATGTCAGATAAGAAAATAAAAAAGGCTACTGATTTTAACTTTGATCGGCCACATATGTAATAATAATTTATTTGGCGGGCTGCGTAGCGCAGTTGGTTGGGGCGTCGTAACTTCAGCTTGCTATCGTTTAAGTGGTCCTGGGTTCGAATCCCGCTCCACCGTCAGGCATTTATGTGTTAATCATTCACCTCATTACCCACGCACAAGTTTCGTACTCATGTGGGCATCATCAGCAATAAAACGAAATGGTTGTTTTGAAGCAATTACAGCATTGATATAAGATTGAAATCCCAGTTGTTTGAGATTTTCAGAACTGCAGACTTCCAAGCTCAGCTGTCTTCTATAGACTCTTTAATTCCATACAAACGAATTGCAATTCAAGGTGAGAATTGAATTGAATTACTGAGCCATTCATTCCAAAACTGTTTTCAAAGCTGACAAATCAAAATATTCAACAAAAATTTAGGCCACGTGCTCTTCGTCAATTTTGACTGTTGTCAACCATGCTAATAAACTTAATTAAGAAAATAAACTTTCTGAAATTATTTGCTATTGTCTTTTTATAGAACATACGATAATAATGGGAACAGCTTTGACCAGATTACCTGTTCTTTATATATACATTTTTTAAATTGCTAATGATGCCCACATGAGTCCAAGACTTGTGCGTGGGTAATGAGGTGAATGATAACACAAACTGATTTATTTATGGCATTTGCTCTATTATTAAGTTACCAACCCGCTGGTTGTGAACCAACAAGATTTAAAAAAAAAAAACATTTCCTATTTCTTAAATTTCTATCTATTGAAATTTCATTGATCAATAAAAATTATTTCCCTATTCCTGTTTTTTATATTTCTTGTGGAATATGAGTTGTATCCCCATAATGTAGTTCATGATGCTAAAATGTCAATACAACCTTATAAAAAATTGTATGTTCCATTAAAAAGGTTTTACATAAAATTCAAGAAATTATATCAATTACTGATCAAAATAATAATTTATTAGAAAATCCTTATGTAAATAATATTATTTATTTAAGTTTGAAAAAATTAAAATAATTTTTTTTTTAATAAATGAATAAAGAAATTGAAGACTTATATGACAATATAATTCGAAATGAATACAGGACCATAAATCTTGTTAGTGATTTGAATTTAAATTCTCCCAATAATTACACAATTTTAAAAATTGATCATGGAGACTCATTTTACAATTCAGGATTTCAGTCACCTATATATCTATAAATAGCACTGTAATCACCCATTGACATTATCACTACTCAGTATAATTTGCTGCAATTTTTTCAGTTATACAATTTCTTACTCATTTTTATTGAACAATATTCTTTTCTTCTACTGAGACTAAACAACGCTTTAAAAACCTACCACAACGTTTTCTTATTAAATGGAATCAGCTTTGCTAATTCTTTCCACGACCCTTTTAGCATATCAACACGTTCCTCTCGAGGTTCGCGACCCCTAGATTAAGGAATACAACGTCAGGTCGGCTTGCCAATTCAGCTACATTATTCTCAAAGAGCACATCTACTCAAGAGCATCCCGTTCCATGGTGACTCTCAGAGTGATTGTTGGGACATAAACGTTTTATACGACAGATTCACGATAGATAAAGCCAATAAGTCACGAATGTTTCCGGTCTAGAAAGGACTCGAAGAGGTAGAAAGAGGTGATATGATAAGGAGATACAAATAGCTTGGAAGGTGAACTGAAGGTAGAAGGAGAGTCGCCATCAAGGACGCTGTGATGATACTCGCCAAAACTTCGTGGCTTTCGTTTCCAATTCTCTGTGCAAAACCTGACTTTTCGTCACCTGCTGATTCTTATCCAAGGAAATCAAGAGAAAGACAATTCATCGCTGTTTTCAGAGAACTCAAGACAAAGTAGATAGTACGATTTAAACCAATTGAACAGAAAACGTAACAAAACATACCAATAACCACTATGGAGCTAATAATCACCTGAACAATAATCCTTTGATGGATCCACAAGGCCTCCACACTTCAAATGTGTTTTACGTGATTTCATTAATCCTAGTTTGAAAAAAAATATTTGGGTATGTTATGAAAATTTTTTTTTTAGTGCTGTTCCATGAGGAAAAGCATTTCCTAAAGAACTCGTTCCATTGGGTTTTTATCTTCATACCAAACTCTGGAGAAAAATTAAGAGTCGTTTATTACACAAAACAGATCGAATAAAAAATACCTTTTAAAAGTAACTATAAAACTTACCTGGAAGTAGGTGCTAGTAATTATTCTATCACACTTTCTTTTATACCTATACGTAAGTTATATACTTAGGCCTATATGTATACTCCTATATATTATTCTTATAGGCCTGAGTATTATGCTATTCTATGTCCTAGCTCTATGCTTTGTAGGTAGGATAGAGTCTGATTTAAACCGTACCTTAAAACTTCAGAAACCACTCACTCAACATTATTATTAACATTAAAATCTTATTTTTCTTCAGTTTTACACAGTTTCATGAGCTACTACCATTTTAGAAGTAAAAGTTATGATTATTAAAATTAAAAAATCGTTAAAAGATTAATATGTAGATTAATCAATCACGGAAGATTAAATTTTCAGAAAAGTAATATTTTAAAAGAACTTTTCATTATTTTTCAAGTACAATAAGTGCATGAAGCTACACTACGTGGTTATAACACGTGGAGTGCCCTTCATTTGTTTTCGGAAATACGATAGTAATATGACTTTTATTTTGAGGAGACCCTTAGGCTCCTTTTATATAACGGATTTGACCATTTGGAAAACATTAAAACATCAACATTTTCAGTGGGAAAGAGTGTGGCCCCTTACTCCTTTCACACTAGACATGAGACATTTCTTTTAGAGGTGTGAAAAAGAGCGTGTCCCCATTGAGGCTGAGAATATTGTTATGTCACCGTTCGGATTTTTTCCGATTGGTCAAATAATAAATAATAATTTTATTTCAATTTTTCAATATACAATACAAAGAATTTTAACCAAGTGGTTCAATAATTATATTCAGGTAATAAGGTACATATAATAAATAAAACATATATTTTGGAAATCATCCTACCCCACTATGGCATGCCATGTTCTAGAGCAGGGGTTCTCAATCTTTTTCAAGGACTGTATCCCTTATTGGAAAATTAAAATTTAGCGTACCCCCTTGTTACCGCGAGAAGATGTAAAGGGGGGGGGGGGGTTGCCGGTTAAATTAAAAAACCTTTTTACATAAAAAACAATACATTTGGAAACATATTTGAAACCCATTACAAAAAATTAATGGGAAGGATGAGCTTGCTTCTTAACATAGTTCCTCAATGCTAGGCTCAAGGTAAAACCTTAAATTGTTTCCAACATTAACCTTGTCTCTGAACTTCTACGAAATAGTTATACAAACCTATTGCACTTGTTGGTTCCTAGTAACTCGGTCACAAAGTATTCAATTCATTAGATTTCATTATTAAATAATAACCTTGCGTGATTGCAAAACGGGAAAAAATGTTTTAATTTTTCATTAACCTGCCCCGCGTACCCCCTAAAATTTTTCGAGTACCCCCAAGGGGTACGCGTACCACAGTTTGAGAACCTCTGTTCTAGAGTAATGTAATGTGAAATGAACCTTCATAGGCAGTTTCACATCGATTTTTAAGCCATTTTATGAGGAACATAGTAAATCTACAATTTCAGATGGATTACGAACCACCGGAAAGTACGTTACCATTGTATGATCAATGTATTAAACTTTTAACTTTTCTGTATTAACTTCTCCTCCGTTTTTTGCTGAATTGCTTAAAATTATTGTATATAAATAGTACTGAGAGAACTCGCGGCTAGCAAACAAGTTCAACTTACGCTAGTCATGCACACAAATATTATTATGACTAAATATTGTTTTATCTATGATACATTTATTTCACTGTACTTACACAATATGTTCATCTTTAAAATATTATATTAACGTACAGATTTCATTTATTGTTGAAATGCTTGTGATTATTATTATTATTTGCATTGTGGTATTTTTATGGTATGCAATAAAATTTGATTTGATTTCTATTCTTTCATGGTTAATGATTGACAAATCTTTGAACAGCAGCAACTAATCGCTCATGTATCTTCTAGCACTATGCAGTTGCATCAAACACCATTTCCAACATCTGCCTGTTTGTTGTAATGCAGTGATTGATACAGTTACCGGGGCTGAGTCAAACACTATTGCTGGCTGCTGCAAGAAGCAGTGGCTGATGCAGAAGTGCATGCTAAACAGAGAGCAGACGTGAGTGTGCGTTCGAAAGCATCTGAAACCGGGATGATAGCTGAACAGCAACAACGCAAATGGATGCAAGCGTATTTAAGGGAGTCAGTCCACGTATTTGAGGAGTTTAAGTCGTCAGGAGACGTTTTGGGTCAGGCTAAGTGCGATCAAAGCCACAATCAGTGTCTGTCGCTTCCCGGCGTGAAGAAGCTTGCCAATTGTCTGATGGCTTTGCGCCGAAATGTCTGCTACAAGCAGACTATGTTCTTTCACTCATTCTGTCTCTGTCTTTCTTGCGAAACTCGCCATTACACACCAACTGGACTGCATCATCTGGATAACACTGCAAGCTCAACATTTGGTGTGCATCAAGAAGAAAACAGCAAAGCTCTTTTCTTTTGACTTTTGTAGTTGGAAAGACTCTTTTTGAACTTATGCCACACTGAGAAAAGAGAATCCCAACAAGTGAAAAATAAACCAATACAACGGAGTATCCAAGGACTCGACGAATTTACATAAAATAATAATAATAATAATAATAATCATTATTATTATTATTATTTTTCCTTCTAAAGGGGTGCTTGACCAGTCCAACATTGGGCTCCGATACCCAAAAAGAGTCCTGACAAGCGGTTAAAGGCAAGGCTGCTCCACACATCCGTGCGGTAAGCAATCATGCCAGGTCCGTCATCCACAAATCATTTGCTCTGAGCAGCCGGAGGGAGCCCAAGATAACTGCCTTCTGCATTTGGCCTACCAGTGAAGAGGCACTTTTTTCACAAGCCGGAATTGATTTTAAGCTTGAAAGCAGCGTTGGGCGTACCCCACCTAGGACACCAATTATCAGCACCACCAGCTTAACAGAGAAGCCTGGGTTCAGCTTGCGCAGCTCCACCAATAGCTCTTGATACTTGGTCCGTTTGTCCTCCTCTTTTGCATCTATGTTGCATTCAGCAGGTGCTGAAAACTCAATAACATAGATTGCCTTTGCATTGAAATCGAGAAGGACATCATCAGGCTTGGTAGCTGTTAGAAGCCTGGTGGTGGAGAATGAATAATTCCAGTAAATACGGCACTTCTCATTCTCCACAACGGACTCAATCTCTCCTGGGACATAAGGCAGCACTGGTGTTCTGTCTATACCATATGAGTGTCTTAGATGGTAGTAGAGCACTCTAAGGGCAGCATTGTGTCTATGAATGTAGCCTGTGGTCGCATGCACAGAACAGGCTGACAATATGTGCATGAGGGTCTGTGGTGTCTTATGACACACCCTGCAGTTATTATTATTATTATTATCATCATCAGATGTGCTGATAGGCATATGTTCAATAAATTAACTTCTTTGGTTTCTATTAACATGCTCTCCAAATGACAGTTCTTAAAAAATATTTGTTTATTTTTATTGTTCAACAGATCTCATAATATATCACGCCTCAATATTTCTCTGTATTTTCTAAATTCAACGATTTAAAATAATTCAAGAAAAGAGTTCAACACAATCAAAAATGAAAACGTCAACGCTTGCACTATAAAAATGAAGTGGATAATTTGGATAAGCATCAGCCTTTAATCTCCAATGTTTTGATTTTCAAATGTAAACAGCACCAGCACCAGCTGTCCAATGTTTTGATTTTAACCAGTCAAAACTAACCTAGAGCCGATTGCGGAAATCTGTTTTACATCATCAATTATTTTTATATTTGACCTTTAAACTAAAAAATCATAGCGATCTCATTAATTTGGACTATGAAGAAGATATATACTAAGTTTTCAAGAGTCTAAAATCTTCCTTTTAGCGCTAGGGCACATACGGACAGATGAACAACGGCCCGATTTCATTAAGGCCCTGTCGGATTCTCAATAATATTGAAGTCTTTTCTAATAACCTTGATTGTACTCCTCGATTCAGAATTATTATGAATAATTCATTAAGAATAAGCTATTCAAGAATAAGCTATATAAGAATAGAAACACTTAACCTCTGAGCTGCTGAGTGGTACGATGTAGGTTATTCATACATTCTTCCACTGCTCACACTTCCAGGTGAGCGGGCGTGTCTCATCACGATGACATGGACTGACTCGGACTTTACACCAGAAACTGTGAAAGAGAGAATATATTGCTGCTATCTACCTAAAAAAAGAGATGGATATTCAACCTATGCTTATGTCTAATATGTGTTTTGTAGAAGAGTTTAGAAATATTATGAAATACATCGAATAATGTTTTAAAGCTCCGATTTTATTTGGAAGAAAGCCATCAGTGTAAAGCATTGTAATACAGTGTTATGGCTAGTTTTTTCCCATAAATGGAAGAATGCCTTTATTGAATAAAAGGAGTACATTATCATAAAAGTGTTCTTTAGTTGTGAGGTTGTTGACTGAACACGAATGAACAATTAATTAATTTACGAATAGCTCACATTAGGCCTGGCAACAATATTGAAGTATTTTCTAATTATCTTGGCAACAATATTGAAGTATTTTCTAATTATCTTGATTGTATTCGTCGATTCAGAATAATTTGAATTTGAATTATTTGAATTCAAGAATTAGCTATTCAAGAATAAGGAACACTTCTCCACCAATGAGCTGCTGAGTGGTACGATGTAGGTTATTTATACATTCTTCCACTGCCCACTGTTCTGGAAGTCTGTTCCGTTGAAGTTTTTGTTCCTTTTCTGTTGCTGAGAAAGCTCCCGAGAGGAAGGAGAATAGAGGAGATAGAAATAGGTCAGTAATACTGTCAAAAAGGACAGTAATAGTGCTTTAAATTCGCAGGGAGCGTAATTGTGTCAAAATGCCAAAATAGTCGAAGGAAATGACGAATAGAGAGTGTGAATGAGCAACTGAAAAAAAATTTTCCATTGCTGACAAAGCTTTAGTGTGGAAAATGAAAGCTTTAGTGTAGAGAAAATGAAAATGGGACGTCATAATTTCGAAAAGTGCATAAATACGGTTTTATTTATAGGGAGTATAATTGTGTCAGGAGAGTAAGAGTGTATGTCAATCAGAATGCGAGTTCCAATGATATATGTGTGATTTGAAGAAGGAAAAAGAGAGTGAGGGAGTGGGGAAGACTAATTGTCTGCCATAGAACGTGTAGAGACCACCTGGATGAGAGATCGATTTCGATATTCAATCCATTAACTTCCATTAGAGCCGCATCTCGTCACTTTTCTTCTTATTCCTCCTGCTACGTTCATGTTCTTCTTTTGTTTCTCCTTTTAGATACTGATACGGAAACAGGAGACGACAAGCGATCGTGTAGCACTTGCATAACTGTCGTGAGTAAATATTTGCCCCCGCAAAACCATAAACAGCTTTCCGCACACCCCTCGATTGTCATCTACTTTTCTTCATAATTCCTCCATTTCTTTTGTACAGTTTCGATGCGTGACGTCACCGATTCGTATTCATTCCACGCTATCATTATTCGAATAGACTGGCCTGCGATTGGAATTGGACAATAAATGATGACGCAATTGTTCGTTGACACAATTGAACGATATTATATGAGAGCTATTATAGATTTTCTGTAAATGTGTATGTGGTTGCATCTAATATGCATAAAATAGGATGTTTACATAAGAAAATCAATTTTTTAAGATTATTGATTCACTATCGAACTGCACCCGAACCAATGGCTGGAGAAGGTTGGAGTAAAAATAATTGGAAGAAATACTTTCATAGCGTTGAGTATCGCGATCATGACAAAAAGCTAATGCATGAAAGTTGATAAAAAATAGCTGTAAACATACAGGGTGGCGCAAAAGTCACTGGAAACTGATTTAAAGAAGGAACTGAATTTGTTTGCCCTTACAAACAACACTTACAACTTACAACACAACACTGACCTTCGTGATAAATTCAGCTCAGATGCTAGTCGTCTTGTTGATTTTCGCGAACTTTTGGTCACAGCTAAACATACCCGCAATACATTTTCCTCAGTTTGATTGATTGATAACTCTATTTATTTCCTTCATGAAACAGTAACTTAGGCACAGTTATACAGTAAACATAGAAGAAAGTTGAGACAGTTGTTGGACGGCCAGATCTTGGAGCATCCACGTTGTTCAAATGTATTTGCAGCCGGTTGCACAGAAGGTGATCAGAGTTTCATCGCCGATCATAAATTAGAATTCACTCCACTGATCGGCGATCAAACTTTGACTTGACTTGGGCATCCAATACTCGGGGATAATAATCATCGCAAAATCAAACACTTGTTGTGGCATGTTAGTATTCAAGATGCTTCGATTTGTCAAGCGTCATTCCAAAACATATGTTTGATTTTGCGATGGTGATAATTCCCTGAGTAGCAGATGCTGCACTGTGAAGACAGCATCATTTATACAATATACTGCTCACATTTTTCTCACGATTAGAATCATATCAATTCAGACTTAATTGTCACTAATTAATCCGCTGTGTTGAAACCTTTTTTCATTTCTTTTTTCTGACTGCTTCCGTCGGTTTTCATTAACAAAATTATTGTTTTTTCCACTAAGTCTATTTATTTATTCATTTCTCTTAGCTTCTTCAGTCTTATTCACGCTTCTGGTTTGATGTGAAACAACCCTTTTTCATCATTTTCGTCTCTCTTAACTTCTTAATCTCCTCCATTTTCTTCTTGGTTTTTTCTATATAATGAGCTATATTTTTCAAGCTTCTTTTAATTTCTATAGGCTAAAAAGTTTGTCAAAAACTTGCATTGTTTCTGACAATGAAAATTTTCAGGTACCTATCTATATTTACTTACTTTACTGGGTCTGAGCTACTAGTAGATGATTTGAACCATCAGCTAAAGTTCAACTAGCGGAAAGCCCACTATGTATGACCTAACACAGTTCACAAGTAAGCAATAGCTCAGTTTGAATGCAACCGCTATCTTAGCAGAGTTGCATCTTGTCACCAACCTGAAAAAAGCGTGTCACGAACATGGAGTCCCAACACACTTGTCAACAACGTGTACTGAGGCGGTTGGCCTACTAGTACTATAGATCACGTACTAACGGTGATGATAACACCATGGGTATGCACCAGGACCTCTGCTCAGGGTACGGAGGGTACGCGGCATGAGAGGCATAGCTATGAAAGGGAAACGATGAACGCAGAAAGCAAGATAAGGAAGGTCAAAAGATGGTGAGATAAGAAGGTGTTGATGATGAAGGGAAGTAGGAGGAAACGAAGAGAAGTAGACGAAGTCTGATGGGAAGAAGATAATAAAAAGGATCAATAAGGAGAAGATGAAGAGAGGAGGAGAAAGAATATGATGGCGAAGAAAAAGAAAAGAAAGAAGAGAAGTTAGAAGTAAAAGAAAAAGGAGAAGATAAAAAAGGAATTCGAATTGGAGGATGGGGAGGAGACAGAAAAGGTGGGAGTGAAAGAAGGAGGAGAGAAATAAGAAGCAGAAGATGAAAGAGAAGCGGAAGGAAAAGAAGGGAGAGGAGAAAAAGAAGGAGCAGGAGGAAGAAAAACAGAAAAAAATAGAAGAAGAGAGGAATAGGAATAAGTGAATAAGTAGCGGTGGGCGAATAAGGAGAAAAATAATTAGAAGAAGAAGGAATGAGGAGGAAGGGAAGAAAATTATTTATTAGGAGAGGAGAATATGTAGAGGAAGAAGAAAAAGAAGAAGGTGTGAGGAAGTGGAATAGATAGAAAAATAAGGAAAAGAAGTAGATGTTAATGATGATAGTTATGAAGAGATGGTAGAGATGAGAAAGAAAATAAGGAAGGAGTAGAGAGATGACAACAATGGAAGAGCAGAAGGACGTTCAAGTAAAATAGGAAATATAGAAAATAGAAAATAGGATAAGATTAGATTATTTTCTTCACGATAAATTACAATGTTTTTTTTTCTCAAATGTGTGCTTACATACAATATTTTAACATCACATAGATCATAGAAAGTGGGAAGTGATAGCCGAGTGCCGTAGCAGTTATCTGTTCAATCAGAGATAAGCTACGAAACTCCTGGTCGCTCTTTGTAAGGGTGACCGATTAGATTGGCCAGCAAAAAGGACTCTGCTGTAAATGTTCTCTGCTGTAAAATCACTTCCCGGTGGTTTGTAACCCACTTAAAACTGTAGGTCCAACTCATCAATCACCATAATCCAATTTATTACCCACGGACAGGTCTCAGACCTATGTGGGCTTCATCCTCCGAAAAAAAGTAGACCTGGTAGATACTATTTACATTTTGTTGGAATTATTAAAAGCGATCTAATGGGTGGAGCTAATGAAAGTGATGCATTTACGAGAAAAGGCGAATTTTGGACAAAAATTCGTCCATTCGAACACTTAACTTAGGATAGAGAGAGACAAAGAAATAGATTAAGAAAAGAAGGTACATATAGGAAAGTAAGCCATGATGGAAGAAAAGAGATGAGAGGACGAGGAATGGGAAGAGAGGGTAGGTGTTGATAGTACAGAAAGAGATAAGATAAGATAAAGATAAAATTTCTTCATTTACGTAAATTTACAAAATATAACTGTGACTGATTAAAAAGAATATTATTAACAACACAATAGATAAGAAAATGAGAAAAAGTTTGGATATTAACAATAACATTTTTGTGAAGCATTTACGTAATAAGGGTGAAGTCTGGACAAAAATTCGTCCATTCAAACTTAACCTTGATAACTTCGAACTGCGAGACTATATAATTGGTAATAATAGAATAGAATTTGAATACAAATTGAAAAAGTTAAAAGTGATTAAACATAATTGAAATTGTGTGTTTTTTTTTAAATATTTTCTGCACAATACAGATAGGATATTATTTACAAAATGAAAAATGATGGTTGACATGCATGTGCTCTATGGTTGAAAAGATGCAGTCATTCCCTCCAAAAGATACCTCTTCAATGATGAGGTGAAGAAGAGAGTGAGAGTGAGAGAGTGAGAGATGAGAGAGTGAGAGCATTCAGGATAGGAAAAACCAGGCAGGCGAAGAAAAAATGATATTAGAAAGAGAATGTGATGGTGAATGACAGAATAAAAGAGAAATTAAAAAAGAGAGAAATTAAGGAAATGAGAGAACAGTAAGAAATGCTTTTAGAGGAAGAGAAGAGGAGGCCGAGGTCAAGGGCCACCAAGGACTAATTATATTTTCTATTGTCATTAATGGCATGGATTCTGCCAGGGAAGACCCCCAAAACATTCAAAGTTACAAAAAGGTCATACATTTGGAAAAAAGAGGCCCAGAGTCCCAGATACGAGCCTGTAGAAGTGAGGAGTATGGTAATAGGATAATAGGAAGGGTTGAATAAGAAGAAAAAGGAAAGAAAGAGAAAAAAAATAATTATGTGAGAATGAGAGAGTGGAAGGCGAAAGAAAATTGGAATTGGAGAAGTCAGGAGAGAGAAACGAGGAGTATGTAATAGGCTAATAGGAAGGATTGAATAAGAAGAAAAAGGAAGGAAAGAGAAGAAAGGAAAGATGTGAAAGGATGTGGTAGGAAAGAAAGAAAGAGAAAAATAATTATGTGAGAATGAGAGAGTGGAAGGCGAAAGAAAACTGGAATTATCGGGTAGACGAGCACCTTCCAGAGAGACCCCAACAGTGCGCACGATTGGGAAGAATCGGGGAAAGATCAAGTAAATGAAGAAGATAAGAAGAATAATAAGATGGATGGAAGCGGGGTGACGATAGACAGTGGCGGGAGCCGTGAGCGACTCGGAACTCTGAAAAAGCGAAGAAGACAGCAAAAAGAAGCAGCAATTGCGCAAGCGCAAGATGCTCAAGCAGCATCACGAGTAACAAGCAACAAGCAACCAGCAAAGATCCACTTACGCTTGCGTAAGAAGCATTGCAAGCACAACAAAGCTATCCTGGACATTTTTAGTAACATGGTTGGGTTACTGCTTCCCGATCGGTGGTAGGCTAACATAAATTGCAAAGAAGGGCTTTGAATTAATTTTAATTGTTTAAGAATAAGTTGAAGGCAAATGATGTGAAGTTGACAAATTGGGAATCGATTATTATCACGTGAGGATAACGATTATATCATGCATTATTCAAATTCATTTCATTTCATTAGCGACGAATCAGATGGTAATGATTCGCCGCTAATGAAATGTGATTTTTCCAACAAACTGGCTTCAGCAAACATTTTTTATAGAGAACAGAAAGTTATAAGAAAAGTTTTCGGAAATTTATTATAAGAAATTTGTTATTAATTTTGGTGGTTCGGAACCCACCTAAAACTGTAGGTCCAGCTCATCAATCACAATCATTTAACTCATTACCCACGCACAAATCTCAGACCTATGTAGGCTTCATCCTCAAAAAAAATTCAAGACATATTCAAAGACTTGATCGATAACACAAAATACAAGTAAAGATTTAAAAAATTTGGGAAAATAGGAAAGGCATAAAGAAATTATGGAATTAGTCAGAAAATACTAAGATTTTTAAAAAATCTTAAAAAAAGAATTCTTAAAAAAGGATGTTTAGGGAAGTAGATAACCACGTGACTATCAAAGTTACACTGCCCCAAAGAAGAGAACGTAATTGGTAGCACTAAAAAGTAATTTAGTTTTAATTAAATTAATTAAAAGTTCATTTTCTAAATTAATAAAGTATTTTAATTTTCATTGCAATTATTGTAAAAGATTTCTTGTTTATTAAAGTAGTGGTTGTAAAAATTTGATCAGATATTTTAAAGTTTAATAGTCCCAATCCATTTCTCCTGCTTTCAATCTGTAGAAAGTTAACAATATTAGTCAATATGCCAAGTATATCAGCCCGTATGCCAATAAATATTTATTGTAACAGGAAAACATTCTTGTCTGTAGGTGATTGGTACAATTTGTGATCTTAAAGATTGATTTTAATCACTCATCAATCAATATCATCAATTGATTATTGAAAATATGGAGGAAAGCAACTTATATCTGCTATATGAACACATTAAAAACATGAGGAATTTAATACAACCTAATTTGAAAACTGACACTGTATTTCTATTTAAATTATAATTTTTACTCGCTTATACTGGAAGAATGCATTTCGCTTCTAAGGAGTAGCTTTATCTGCCTTCATCAAGTATTTCGTCATGGAAAACATCACAGAATCTAAAACAGTATCGAGTAGAAATCAATTGCAGCCAAGCGTCTTTGTTTATGAAATTCGACTTATTAAGTTGAGTTTTTAGAAAAAAATCAATATTAATTTATCAGATGCGTAATTAATTGACAAAGATTTCCAGTCATGGAGGAATTTCCTTCAATATCCTTTTATAATCTTATCTGTAATATCAACTCCTATCGTCCAATTCTCAGGAACTAACAACACTATTTTGCATAGCAGTATGCAATAAAACCTAAACCTAAGGTCGAACATTATGAGTAATCCTCAAGGATTATACTTATGATAGGTGGTGATAGACATGAGTCACAGGACGTGATGTTTTTTTTGTGACACTTGAAATGAAAATAATGCGCTAATAATGCAAGCTGCAGAGAGACATAATTACAATAATTGGACAACAGACAGTGCCTTGATATGATAAAAATAATTTTCATTTCCTCTAATTTAGTTCAGTCCGATTCAAACTCATCGATATATTTACAAGTGCTCAGCAAAATTACCACCATTCACTTTCTGAATGTATACTTGTGTTGGAAGACTTCTTTCTACTTTTGTGCTACCTACATAGAATGAGAATATGCTACTTCAAACAAGAATGTAACGATGGATGTAATGACGCATTTATGGTCTTTCCAGGCTGGGAAGAGACAAAATCCGATTCTGATGAACAGAATGAACTTTACATCAGTTGCATTTGTTTGGAATTACGGCAGCACATCTTGCCGCTGAGAATTCACTGCTGTTGAATTCGTGTTCGCCCATACAACAATTAGTCGATCAGCATTAGCCTATTTTTGAGTGGTACCCTCGGCTAATAGCCCGTATCATCTAATAGTTTGTCCTAAAAATCACCTTCTTGCCATAGTGCGACGTGACGCTAGTTTTATGTGGATTAAGATGCCATTTCCGTGACTCAAATAGCCATTACTGTTATCGCTTCTGTGGGTCCTACATCTGTTTTTTCGAATTAGTTTGAAATGGAACAGTGACTGCAAAGCAGAGACGACTACGTTTCATTCCTGAAACAGATTAAAGTTGCACATCACTAAAAGCACTAAAGTTGTATTGGTTTAACAGTGATGAAACTAATTAATTGAAAGTACCCTTTTCAACCCTAAATGCATGACTCATTTACTGATGAGCAAGAATGATTTGAAGGTTACTCTGATCTATAATCTTCCAAACGTAAAGTTTATTTAAAATAAGCTTATTCAGTAAAGATAAGGCCCACTGAAGAAGTTTTATTTAAGTTGAATGAGACACGTTCAAGTATGAAATTAGGTAATGTTTGTTCATAATAAAATTATTACAGAAAATAGTCTGAGAATAACAGAAAATTATTGCACTATAACAGATTCTTTCTTATGCCTTACAACCATATCCCATTTTATTATTGAAATTCATTTGCAACAGAAATTCCATTCTTAGAATCCAGAAAATGCAATAGAATTGAGTAGTTCAACTAGGAAAGATCAAATAATTGTTAAGAAAGGAAGAGTCCTCTGCAGGCCTGGACCTTCAAAGGTGACAGTAATCAGTAATGATATCATATTTATATACGATGTAATCACAAACAGAATTCCGAATTATTAAATATTCCTCTAAATTAGACATGCTTATCAATATTCAATTCTATTATGATTGAAAATAATAATTACTGCATTCATCTTCTCCTTTCCATAGTAAAGCGTTCCACGGATGTGTCATTTTGTCATCAATGCCATTGATAAAGAAGTTTATCACTAATGAGATCAAAATAATTTTGAGTAGACGCGGTCAAGAACAGGAATAATAATTTGCAGAAAGCTTCTTGTTGAAACGCATACTCTTTCACAAAAAATGAATAATTTCCATTCAAGGTTGAATAATGAGTAATAAATATTTTTTTAAATATTCTCAAGCTATTGCATACAGTTAAAAACAACCATTTATGTAGGGACCTCATTTATGTAGTCACCCCCATTTATGTAGGGACCTAACTCCAATATTACCTCAGCCTAATAAAAGCAAAAAGCTTTATAATTGAGATTGAGTAGGATTAGCACCGTTAATTCACTAGTGAATTTTGTCTTAAATGTCTAGAAAAAATATTTTTTCATTTGTACAACCTTCATACAGATTAAAAGTAGTTAATCACAAATTATCAGTCAACAAGTCTGTTTATTGCCGTATTTATTTTAATAGTCCTGGAAATTCAGCAATATTTTTTCAAGAAAGGACAGTAAGGGTTACCTACCAGTAGCCTTAGCCGTCGGTTGCCCGACCTTACCAGTTGACCGACCAAAACAAACTTCACGAAAACTTAACTCTACGAAAAAAATAAAGTTTGTCTTGTCAGGTTAGGTTAAATCGTGAAGTTTTTTTTTTTTTTTTGTAGATTACGTCTTGGAGACTCCAGTTAAGGAGTATAAGACAAGTCAGATCAACAATCTTATACACTAGATACCATAATTACTTTAATTAGTTGAGGTGAAGCTCAATTTTGATGTGAAAGGAACTCTTGTACACTATAAAAAGCTTTATCAACTAAATATTTTTCAATTGTTTTTTAAATATTTCTATATTTTCAAGACTCTTTAAAAACTGCGTTAGCTTGTTGTAGAATTTCCTACCAATATAACTAGGTTTTTGTTTGAATAAGCTACTATTGTGACTCACCAAGTGATAATCTCCTCGGCTTCTTGTATTATAATCATGTACATCAAGATTTTGGTTAATATCATTCGTTTTTACTTATAAAGTAGCTTCATACACATATAAGCAGGGTACAGTTAGGAGACCCAAGTCTCTTGAACAACGGCCTACATGAATCTAATCTATTTACTCTTTCTATACACCTAACCGCTTTCTTTTGGATCTTAAACACCCTATCAAGATTTTGTTTTGATGAATTACCCCATACTAAGATAGCATACCTAATATGTGACATTCTTGGTCGGTCAACTGACAGGTAAGGCGACTGGTAACCAATCCAAAATAAGACTGCTTATTTAGACTATTCAATATAATATGACTTTAGAAACAATAAGTGGAATGTATGTCCTTATTCTAAAGCAAGCAACATTATTCAATGACAATAATGATTAGAGAGAATCTGTGTAAAGCATGACAAATTCTATGGATAAATGAAAGGTAGATGACCACGATTAGTACAGTATTATAATAAGCATAAACTAGTTATATGTTTGCTAGTTGTTATCAAATAAAGAAGAAGAACTCAGCTACAAGTATGAATAATAATAATTAGTGATGATTGTTTCAAGACGGTCGTGATAGTAACTCAATGTCACATGCCTGATTCCCATTTGTCCTTGTTTGAACAAGTGTAAGTGTAATGGCACATCGCAATTGCAATCACCTGATTATTTATGAGGAATTATGTGTCTGTATGACAATAAATGTGTCAAGGATATGATGGGAATCTGTGTGGAATGTATGCAGTAACCGAGAGAGACTTCCCTTCTCAAATAATTGGGATCCAATTGTCAGTTGACAACACTGGTGCGCTAGTTTTGATAAAAAAAGTTTTTTAGAAACTAAAAATAACAACTGAATATTTAGACTAGAAGCAGTGGCGTACCGAGGTTTCAAGCGCCCTGGAGCGGAAGTGTCTTACGATGCCCCCAACCCACAAAAAAAATCGGTCTCACACTCAACCACCCGATTGGACTGTTTTTAATATAGTGGTCATTTGAAGAATCCCGCCTCTAACTACGCCGTATTTGTCAGAGATGCGAATCTCCGATGAAGGATTTTTTGTCAGGCCAGATTCTACTTTAATCAATTTCCAAACATCTTGTTTTTGATTTTTTTCATTTTTCTATCAATTTATTTGCAGTTATTTTTCTAGAATTTTGTCATTCCTATAAAAATGTTCTTTTATTTTGAAAGTAGGATCCAAAAGTGAAGTATTTCAGTCCTGTTCTTGTTAATATAAAAACCATTGAACTTCTATTGGATTTATTTTTTCAGAATATATTCCGTCTTCATTCAATTACTTGAAATTGTTATACCTTATGTCACCCAATATAAAATGTTTTGGCTTTGCTACTTTAGACTATTTACTACTTTTGATTCGACCGTTTTGCATTCTGTCTATTAGTAAAGCATTTACGGCTAAACTCATGAACCAATTTCTTTCATTCATTGAACCAATTTCTTTCATTCAATGAACCGATTTCATTCATTTGACATGAATGTTCCTTTTAGTAATGCGCAGCGATGTATAGGCTACATACGGTTTTTTTAAATTGTGTTGCATTTTCCCCTTTTGGCCTTCATAATAGTAATACATTTTTTGTAAGTAAAAGGCAATTTTCTCTCAAAAACGGTGCGCCCCTCAGAGCCTTGCGCCCTGGAGCGACTGCTCCACTCGCTCCATTATCGGTACGCCACTGACTAGAAGCTACACATAGTTTAAAAATTAAGTGAGGGTCTTATATATATATATATATATATAATATAAGGGCTTATTTTAATATATGTAATAATATAAGACACTGTTCTCTGCTGTAAAACCACTTCCCGGTGGTTCGGAACCCACCTAAAACTGTAGGTCCAACTCATCAATCACCATCATCCAACTCATTACCCACGCACAGGTCTCAGACCTAGGTGGGCTTCATTCTCAAAAGAAAAAAAAAATTATGTAGATCTTACTTCACGAGTCGCCCCTCAATTGCACAATATGTATCGACATAATTATTAAGAAGATCATTTTCTAGTGCATATCGCAGGTCATCTCTTTTGATAAAAATTTCGGTTTTGAATTTGAAGTAAACTATTTCAGTTAAATTAACATGTTCTTGGCATCGAAGCGGAATCTTTTAAATTAATTTTTATGTTTTTCCATTATTATTCTTTCCTATTCTGTAATTGTCACGTGACATTTTTCTATTTTCCATTTTACAATTGAAAATCTTCATTTTTACAACTTCCACCATCATCCTTTATAAGACTTCTTTTACCTTTTCTAGTGTGTTCTATGCTATTTTTTTCAATATCATTCATCCATTTTATATCTATTCTGAATATGAATATCCGATCGTCGTCTATCATGGTATTTCTACTGTATTTCAATCACAATATCACATTTTTCATCCTCAATTAATGGATAGAATTAACAATTTTATTATCACATTGAAAATGATCCTGATTCCAATTTTTTCTATTAATTATACGATTTATTTGAAATTTTTTAGTCAAATTAGTTATCATAAGTTCAATTATCAATTGCTAATTATAATTGTAGTTATTTTAAAATATATTTTTCATAAATTTCACACATTTGGTTTTGTTCAGTAATTTACTGTACTATTAGGAATAATAAAATTGATAAGGAGCTTGCTGCTAATTTCATGAACTATTTTATAACCATATTTGTATCATTTTGAATAAAAATTGTGGTAATTTTCATTCAATTTTCAAATTAATCAGGCATTTACATCCATAAGTTGGTCATTATGCAACACACAACTAATCATATAAAGTTCCTCTTTCACTGTGTAGGCTGCAATTGAAAAGAATTATCGTCCGATAATTTCTTTAAAACCCCGCAGCAGCAAGCTTTGCTCTTTCTTGAACCGCAATCACTGCGTGCTAAATCATCCTAATCTACGTCGTGAATTTCCAATACAGTTTTCATAGGAAAATCGTGGTGAACAATGAAAGCAGAGCAGTGTAGGCCTGATTTATGACTCCTCACAGTCGCACATGTACTAGAACATTCTCTTCCGACTCGGCGACTTATACATCCAACAACGAAGATTATATATATAGCTCGTTGTAGTACATAGATATAAACCTATAATAGCCCGATATGTCTCAGCTTTGCAGCACTCGTGTACTCGTGACTGAATATACGGGGACCTGGCCATGACTTCCTGTATTTCGAGGTGGATTCGTTAGTAAAACAGAGAATACAGTTCCCGGTCCCGGGTAGGGAATACAATCGGCATTCACATTCAAACCTACTACTGTCAACTATAGCCACAATTATTAGGATTTTATCCTTTTAAAGCCTCAAACGTGTCAGCTTAGCCTGCTATTCCAATCAATTTTTGAATACGGTTCACATTATGCTCGTAGTTGTGCAATAGGCTTACGGTCATAATTTATTATATATTTTTTAGAATTAGTGATTAGTAAAAAATTATTATAATTTTTTTGGAGTAGAAAATTTTGGACTGAAAATTTTACTCTCCCACGTATAACAACTTCTATGAGGTAAAAAGATAATGGCAGTGCAATAAAATAAAACAAAAAAAATCTGTACGGCTATTCAAATGATGCTTTATACTGCCTTTATCAATCAATTAATTTGTAAATGCATCGCATTATTTTTTATAAACTCCACATTCATTTGATGAGAAGTTCAAACTATGAACTCTTGTTGATTGTTATTATTGAACTTCAGAATCAACAATGATAACAAATCAAATCAAAACTTACTTTCTTTGCAATATTTTTTCTTCAACACAATATTTTTTGTAGATTGAAGAGAAATTACCACAGATAAATTAAATATCTGGCTGCAATGAATAATTTGTCATTCTATCTTTAATCCTGTTCTCTACGGTAACCAAAACCAGGATAATCAGTTTCAAACCACTTTCTACAAATGCACAAGCTACGAATGCGCTACAAATGCACAAGCTACGAATGCGCTACAAATGCACAAGCTACGAATGCGCTACAAAGTTTTATGTTTTAAAGTCCACACTCGACACTACGCAGAATCTGGCTGTAGTGATGAGTGCAAGTACAACAGTCCCTTCGGTGGATTTCGGTTGTAGGCGAACAGAACAACAGTGTTTCCACTACGCAAACCTATTTTTCCTTCAATCACACCGGATTTTTTCTTTTTTCCGCTCACTATATAATTATGTTTCTTTCCATCTACATTTTTTTTTCTTTTCGGAGGGTGAAGACAACATAGGTCTGAGAACTGCAGATACTACTGCAGCATTGCAGCTCTACAGTTTGTTTGTTTTTGGTCAAAAGAGTGGTCTATGAAAACAAGGGGTGAGTTTAGTTGAGATTGCTTCCTTACAACCTAACCTGAATGCAGACGAACACATCACTACAAGCCCACTGAAACAAACGCTCTGTATGTTCTATGCTTTATTACAGTCCATCCTCTCCTCACAGTTCACATTTTCCTGCAGTATCAGTCAGTGTGTTACTACCAAGCACACATTTGACCTACTTCCTGTGTTCAAGACATTATTCGACAGACACTTTTAAAAAACAACATGCATAAATCTATTGCCTTTTTCAATCTGCGATTTCTTTTCGTCTTTTTTCATCTAAGATTCAAAATAAGAAAAATTAAAAATCTTAATTTACCTCAAGCAGCAATAAGGCACATACAGTAACATAAGAAACTGTATAATATTTCAGCTTTCACACAATTAGAAATGGGAACAGGTGCGAACCGAGGGGAATAAAGGTGATTTATACTCCCCCCTCACAGAAATTCACAACCAACACTAAACAAGGGTATATTTATTGTAAATAAAGATTTAAATACCTGAGTTTTGGTGTCCAATTATTAGCAAATAATAATTTAATTGGATACAAAAACGCAGGTATTTAAACCTTTATTTAAATTGCCTTGTATCCGGAAGCTAAAGAATTCAATATATTTATTAGTTTGCTCAATGGGAATGAGGACCTTTTCTGGGTGATATTACCTTCCGAAATTTTTGTTCAAACCCAGTGACAACTGGGAAAATTGGTGCTCGAGAAGTTTAGGCCTAACGAGTGTTCTCTAACAGAGCAATTAGGAAGCCAAAAGCATTAAACCAGGCAGTTAATGACAAAATGTCAAAAGCCGTCCGATTCGGAAGTTCAACCTGCTGCAATCTGCAATAAGAAGATGGACGACTTGGGAGCTAATTGAGCTCAAACTACAAGAGTGAAGCTATGTTATGTAGCAGGCTGACGACAATAGACGCAGAGTTCGCCCTTCAAATGTCAGCTGACCGGTAATCTTCTTCCTGGCTGCTGTCAGACAATCCAAAACATTCGTCAATTGTTAGCAATGAATGCGAATTGGGTAGGCGTAATGAACAACTGATAAGAGATGTTTGTACAATAGGTGTACGATGATGTGATCTAGTCGGATACAAGAACCATTAAGCTGACTGGCATTCTTTGGGGGTTTTAAGTATTTGGATGACAACACTTCCTATACTCAACAGAAACTTTTGAATAACGTTGTGTACAAGAAAAGAGTAGAGTATCTATTGGCCTAAACGAGAGTTTTTCCTAGGGGTAGGGGTAGGGCGCACATAGTCCCAAAATCGGAATTTTACAAGTGAGAAAGAGTAGAAAAGGGGGGAGGACACCATTTGTACGACTGTCGTTTTGACCGACCTAGTAAACAAAGGTGGTTCAGTCACATCTAGCCAGGTTAGGTTGGTTTGGTCATGCAGTTATGGCTGCGCTAGCAGTAGGTCGATCAAACTGTTAGGGCGTCCTAAAGGATTCCACCCGAAAAGGGGTGAACTTGATAAAGAAATGGTATTTGAAATCTCAATTTGTGACTCCCCCCACCAATACCATTTAAAACCCTTGGATGCTTTTCATCACAGACTATATCACAGAATCATCAGAAATCTTTAGAAATCTCTATCTCCTGACCGTAATACGTTAGCATTTTAATCATAAATTTTTTCAGTGCAAGTGCTCCTCCCGAACTTCACGCTGTGGAAGAAAATTTCCACATGCAGGATACCCCATGTGGAAAATTCATAGACAATTTTGATACTGTATTTTATATTTCGCAATGATGTTTTCAACAAAAATAAATGTATTTGTATGATTATAACACTGTATATTGGATAATATTGTATATTGATAATAACAGTATATTGGAGTACTCAATATAATCGTCCCTTTGGAACAGAACTAACCTAAGTCCAAATTCTTACTGTTCCAGTAGACAGGTTCAAAGTTTTCTCCTTCTCATGAATCTTATATTCATTAAACTACGACTGAATAATTTGGTTTTAAATAAGAATTGCACCCTTTTCTCATAATTTGATTGGTTTTTTGACAATTTTTTCATATTTTGGCCATTTTTTGGACTTGGTCTTCTTCTGCACCAAAATTATGAGTGCAGAACTATATCATCTCTACATAGAATACTAGTTTCATTGAATAGAACTGAATACTACGTGCAGAAGTATTCTGTTCTGGACATGTAATAGTTCTGCACTGTTTTCTTTACAATACCCCTGAATAATATGCACATAGCTTACATATATTTTTGTTTTCATCTTCAAAATTTGCTTTTGATAATTATGACACTATCATAATGTGACATATTCATCATTTGAATAACTGGGAAGTTTTTCAAGCTTCTGAATGACTGTATCTCAGGATAAAACCTCCATTTTCAATAAATTAGTGTTACACTATGTTGACTTTTATTACCAAAACCATTTTTATGCAATCATAAACAAAAGGTGTCAATTTCAAACCAAATATTCAGGCCAAACATTTTAATACAGCTAGATTGTTAGTATAGATCCACCCTTGTTTCACACTATAAATTGAAAAGAAATAATTATCACTTGAATTTGGAAAAAGTCAGAAGGTCGATGGCTGTGTATGAAGAAGCAGATCAATCTACACCAGTTTGAAACTATTGTCACATCATTATGATAGAATACCAAATGGGTTACTCCACACCGCCACACCCGCATGAACTCTACTAAAGAACGGAAAGATAACAGTAGAACTTTATGAAAGTGTTATGGCACTCAGTAATCACATCCAAAAAATTAGATTAATGGCTGACAGTGAACTATTACAGTTGGTAGGTGAAAAGAGATGAGGATAGTAATTAATGAACAAGAAAGGGTATTCAATAGCGATAACTCAAGAAAACAATGGCTGCTTTACTCATATTATAAACGAGAGGGACAAGATTGCCGTTTCCCACAGTCTTTCATTGACCGTGTTTGCTCAATGGCGTCAGATTTACGGGAGTTGGAGAAGAGAGGAAAAATGTGTGTGTGAGAGAGAGAGAGAGTGTGTCAGAAAGTGGAAGAGAGAGAGAGAGAAAGAATGATTGACCGGGAGAGAGAGTGAAAAGTGTTCAGGTAAATGAACGCTCTTTGCTCATTCCTCGTCAACATAGTGACCAAGGTTTCTCATACTCTTATGGAAAATGCGTATGCTTGAAAAATGTTATCGATTCAATCGGCCTCAGCAGCCGCCCTCTGGCGAAACAGCTGCTGTCTCTCTCCCAGAAGTTGCAACAATCTCATAAATCATCACAATTATAAGCCACAACAGCCCGGGCACCACGTCCAGTGAGCTCAACAATTAATCAGTTTAACCTCACATTTAATATTGTTATGATAGGAATTGTTTCCCAAGCTCAGTTGTTTTGTTTTTGTCCTCAGACGGACGCATGGAGATGGATGAGAATGTATGGAAAATATAGATGCACGGAAAATATGTGGTTCCTGTGAGACACAACATTTTACCCCAAACTGTAAAAAATAACCAACTTTACAAGGGATTAATAAGGAAATGAGAGAATGAGGAAACTTAGAATAAACTTAATATAAAATTAAGTGAAAAGAAGAGAAAAAAAAAGAACAAGAAGTTGGAAATAGAGAAGAAGGAGGAGGAGTAGGAGAAGGAGGAAGAGAAGGTAATGGATTAGGAGTGAGTGAAAAAGGATGAAAAGGAATTTGATGAGGGTAAGATGATGAGAAGATGAGGGATGGAAGAACGATGAGGAAGAAGAGGATGAATGCGACTGGGGAAAGATGGAAAATTCAGAAAAGATTGAAGGAAAATATAGTTCTAATGGAATTCAACTGTATATGAGAGAATATTTTTTTGTAAAACTAGTGGAAGGAGTAGACGTGTAAGAGAAGAAGGGATTTTTGAGAAGGTGAAGAAAATAATCAATAGGAAAACAGTGGGGCACAAAATGTTCGAAAAAAGGACAAACATTTGAAAAAAGAGGGCCCCGAATTTACTTCGTGCCCCGAGGCCCCCCGTGATCTGAAAACAGGCCTGTTATACTGTGATTAATCCTACTAGGCATCTTTAGTAATCAATTACATGCATCATAGTTCGGCATTTGAATGTAAGTTTGCAAAAACATACATTGTACAATGTATAATGTGAAATGAAATGAAATAAATTTTATTATTCATCCACAACAATTTATAATAAACAGAAAAACAGTCTCTTATCACAATGAAAAAGATCTATATACCATATAGATAACACATAAAACTCTGCTATATAAAAAAAACAAGCTACATAGATTTTAGAAAACTTAACAAACTGGTAGTACCAGAATGTTTTCCGTTTCCTACTATACAAGATGTAATCAACAAAGTAGCAAATTGTGAATTCTTCACTGCTTTGGACATAAATTCTGCGTTCTGGTGCATACCACTAAAAAAGCAAGACCGTGAAAAGACTGCATTTATTACGAAATATGGAAAATTTATGTTCAAGGTTCTACCATTTGGATTTAAGAATGCTTCTGCAATATTCCAAAGAATATTATCAAATATTATTCGACGGAATAATTTAGACGATTTCTGCATCAACTACATTGATGATGTTTTAATATTTTCTCGGAACTGGGAAGATCATCTTCAGCATATTAAGAAGTTGTTAGAAGTTATCAGTGCTGAAGGTTTCAAATTGAAACTTCCGAAATGCTTGTTTGGAGCTAAGTCAGTCAAATACCTAGGACATATGATTTCGAAAAACAAGGTCACACCAGCCCAAGATAACTTAATATCAATTCAGAAGCTCCAGAGACCATTGGATAAATCTGGTGTTTGGAGTATTTTAGGTTCCATAAATTTTTATTCAAAATATATAGAAAACAGTGCTCAGAAACTGGAACCACTGCATCGTTTATTAAAGAAAGATGTTAAATTTGAGAGGTCAGATGAATGTGAACGGGCCTTCAGTATGATTAAGAACTATTTATGCACTTCACCAGTCCTAGCTATTTATGATATTGAGAAGCCTATTTTTATTGAAACGGATGCAAGTTACAAAGGTATCGGTGCAACACTCAAACAGCCCCAAGAAGATTGTCTGCTGCATCCTGTTGCATACTATTCAAGAAAACTCTCAAATAGAGAAAGACTCTTTGATGCTATTCATTTAGAATGCAAAGCCATCAAAGATGCAATAAAATTCTGGCAGTATTACCTGATTGGACGTAACTTCACAGTTTGTAGTGATCACAAGCCTCTAGAGAATTTAAAGACAAAAGCTAGATCAGATGAAATTCGTGGTGACTTAATTCTTTACTTATCCCAGTTTAACTTCAACATTATTTATAAACGAGGTAAGGAGAATATCCTAGCTGATTTGTTATCCAGAAATCCAGTTCTTGAATACTTCGAGAGTGAGGATGCAATCCAATTTGTAACTTAATAAATTTATCTGATATAATAAAAGACCAAGCTGAGAATCTTATGGATCTGGAAAAATCAAGTCAAATTGAATACTAGAAGGGAATATTTTTTTAAAAAATTAAAGACAAATCAAGAATTTACGTTTCTCCTTCATTTGGGAAAGAAATTATTAAACTTATACATCAACATTATGGTCACATTGGGCCAGCCCACATGATCGCGACAATCAGACCTCATTAGTACTTCAAAGGACTAGATCAAGCAGTTCACTCCTTCTATAAGGGATGTCAGACTTGTACAGAGAATAAAATTCGTAGAAGTCGTGCCATTGGTCTCCTTTCACAATTGGGTCCTGCCACAGAACCTTTCCAGATTATGTCCCTTGATAGTGTTGGAGGTTTCAGAGGCAATAGATCTTCAAAACAATATATGCACATCCTTGTGGATCACTTCACCAGATATGCATGGATCTCTACAACTAAGGGACAGAGTGCTCAAGACTTCATAAACTTACTTAATTCTGTTATTAAAAAAAAATAATATTTCAATACTCTTGGCTGATCAATACACAGGCATTAACTCAAAGGATTTTCTTAACTATTTGAAGAAAGCTGGGATTCAGATCGTTTTCACGTGCATTGATTGTCCAGAATCTAACAGGTTAAATGAATGATTAAATCAAACGTTAGTCAATCGCCTCCGATGCAAAATCAATGATAACACTGGTAAAGCCTGGACAACCTTGGCACAAGAATGTGTTAAGGAGTATAATGATACTATTCATAGTTCTACCCACTTTGCACCATCTTATTTACTATTGGGTCACAGATCTCCCATATCTCCAATTGAAGAGAATACTGAATCCACATTAGAAGAGGATCGCAAAATAGCATTCCAGTCCAGAATTCCATGAGGAGCTTTAAGATCAATAAGAAACGCATTGATAAGACTCGATGTCAACATACTTTCAACGTTGGTGACTTGGTCTACGTCGAGAATGGAAATAAATTAAACCGAAACAAATTGGATCAAGTGGGGATTGGACCTTTTCCAGTTGTCCGAAAAATTTCATCATCTTTCTATGAAGTTGCCTCCGGAAAGAAGAAGAAGGTGTCGAATTTCTTCCATTCTAGTAAACTACTACCTTTTTCTCCGCAACAAGCGACTTGAGGGGGAAGATGTAAGGTTGCCTAGCAACCTCTGTTTATTATTTTTTTTCATTCATGTGTAGCCCATCATTTAGATTTCATGGCTTACATCTTTGACTTCACTTACTATTGTAAATACGTGCAATTTAATTCTTTACTGTTGTTTAATGAATAAATCACGTTTAAACGATCTTATCAAACATCACAATAATAAGAAATGGACCATTATATTATATAAAAAGCATTGAACGCTTGTTAAGAGATGAAATGCATATAATATTATGCAGCCCATAATGCTGTTACCTCATATTTGATAATTTTATAAATGGTTAATTACTCGTTCAAAGAGCGTTCTTACAACCGGCCATCACAGAATATCACACCTTCCACCGCAACATTTCCTCAAGTATAATTCAGTCACATTCTTATCAAACATCACAATAATAAGAAGCTGTGACTTGTGAGCGTTTGGGGAAGACGTAAGGTGAGAATTTCACAATAAAAAAGATCCGAACAAAAACGTGCCTGCTGCAATGATATTGTTCAGTGACTTGCGGTCACCATCATTGGTCTCACGTCTGCTGGCTAGAAAATATATAATGTAAACATAACGTTAGCCGATTAAAATCACAGCGAGTGATTACTGCAGTGTGGAAGAGTGTAGCGGTATCGCTATGTGTACTCCACAAACGGCTGGGATTACGAATAATGCGGGCCAAAGGTACACTTTAGTAACCTTCTAATCGTGAGAATTGCGTTTGCACTTCAGCTTTGTCTGTCCGGAGTCTGTCTACTGCGCCTACTACTCATTCCAAATGCTTACCGCATACAGTACTGCAAAGCTCACCATAGTACATTGCTGAATTATTCGCAATGTCGTGTTCTACTCCCGGATAAGTAGATGTTGATCTGCGATTTTGCGTGATTGGCTGTGCAGAGTAGCTCCTCTCTTGTACGCTATCTCAAAGGATAAAGGAGGACGAGAAGAATATGAGGAAAACGTGGAAAAGGAGAGAATTATAAAAAAGTTGTCAGAAAGTCAAGAGTACATTGGAAGAGGATGGAATAGGATGTGCAAATAGACTGGGGAACTGAGAAAGATGAAAAGGAAATTAAGAATTGAGAGACGAGAAAATAAGATGAGGGAGCAGTAGAAGTAAATGTATAGTGAGAATTGAAATGGAAAGAGGAGACCGAGTAAGAAGGAGGAGGATGATGAGAAGGAGGTGGTAGAGGAGGAACCGAAGAAGGATGAGGTGAAAGAGCAGATAAAAGAAAAGGAGAAGAAAGATAGGAAAGAGTAGAAGAAGGAGAAAAAGGAGAAGGATCAGGTGAGGAGGAGGATGAGGAGGTGTAGAAGGAGGAGGAAGAGAATAATGAGGAAGAGAAAGATGAGTAGAGGAGAAAGAACAGGCGAAAAACGGAGAAAAGGAGAAGAATGATGAGAAGGAGATTAAATCAATCAAGAACAAGGAGGAGGAGGATGAGGAGAAGGAGGAGGAAGAGAAGGAAGCGAAGAAGGATGCGATGAAGAGAAGAAATATCAAATGAAAGAGACGGAAAAGGAGAAGAAAGATAAGAAATTAAATCAATCAAGATTATTAAGGTATCTTCACAGGTAAATGTTCTGTGAATCTGTGGAACTAACCATTCTCATACTCGAAGCAATTAAATAAAATAAATTTATCAAAAGATAAACATGGATTTATCAGAGAGAACAAAGATGACCAGGATAGAGAAACTAAAAATATAAGACAGACATTATGAGAGAGGCTTGATTAAAATGAATGAGAAGAAAGGAGAAGGTAGATAATGATAGAAAGGCGATGCAAGATTATTAAGAGAGGAAGAAATAGGACGAAGATGTGAAGTCATTAAGATGGGAATGGAAATAACAAAGAGATTAAAAGATGAAGAATATCTTTATACTTATTCATATAAATATGAAGATATAAGATAATAATAATTAAAAATAAGATGGGATAATATTAGAGAATAAAAGACAGAGGAGAGAAAGAATAAGGGAGAAGAATAATATATTATATAAGAAGGGGAAGAAGAACTACACAACAGGTTCAAAACCGGGACGAATTTAGGCAAGCAATAAATAAATGGGAAGTGACGTCAGAGATCAAACCGAAGAAGGATCGACCAAAATGGACAGAAGAAAGAAAGAAAAACACGAGTGAAAAAATGACAGCAGCCTGGAAACTCCACAAGAAGAACCATGCTTAACGTGATCACGAAGGGTCCTATTCGTGGATAATAATAATAATAATGAGGGGAAGAAATGAAAGTTAAGAAGGATAATAATAAAGGGGTACGTAGGAATGAGAAGTTAGCGGAGAATAAAAAAGAGGTTGAGAAATAGGAAGATTAATAGGTAAATAATAAGTTAAACAAGCATTGTAAAATTTTTCAAAGCAAGAAGAAAAAGATAAATAATAAAGGAAACAATCATGAGAATGATGTAATAAGAAGTAGAAAGGAGAAAAACGGGAAATGAAGGGTTGAAGGTAAAAAACAAAGACAAATGATAAAAGTGGAATATGATGAAAAGACAATATTGTGAAAAAATAATTAACAATAGGAACGGAATGGAGTTAAAATAATATCAAGTCAAGAGCATGGTGAATTGAAGAGAATAATTCTCTTTGCTGCTCCAGTCTCAAATGCAGATAGAAAGTGTCGTCCTTATGCGACACTTGGGCTATCTACCACCGCGACTGCATTGTTCGGTTGCCCCGTCTTCATTTTACATAACGTTATCCTCTCGCATTGTCCCTTCCGCCGCCTCGCAACCGCGGTCAAAACGCGACTCGTCCCGTGTGCGCGATCCTTTTTAGGCGGGGCAGTAATCAACAATTACTATCACTATGGGCTTATCGAATGCAATCGATCGTGTAATGCAACCGAACAATCGTAATTCATCCACTCCACACCCGACATAATAATATGCATCGAGGCAATAAAATTGTATTGCTGCGACAAATAAAACGTTTAGGTTAGGTTTGGCAAAAGAAGAGTACACCCTCAATCACATAACGTTGCGCAATGCGAAATAATAGAAGAATGATAATATGTTGTGTACAATTTCACAAAGAATTTAACCACGACATTTAAATGTTACGGAGGCCTGTCCGACAGATACAAACTTATTAAGATTGAGTGCTATTGTAGAGCACTCTGAACACTTGGAACAGGAGCGTAGTCTCGTACTAGACTAGTCAAGCTCTAGAAATCTAGCTCTAGAGTAGCGTTGCTCTAGGATAGACCAACTCAAAACGCTCTAAACACTCAAACTCTAGTACTATATCCATCACAATGGACTATAGCCACATTTTAGAGCAGTCTAGCTCTAGAATTGACACTTACTTGTAAAGGTCAAAGCGCTTCAACTATAGTACTAGTCTATTATAATATTAGTATGACTAAACTAATTAACTCTGAAGAGAACTAACACGTTTAGGTCTACACTCTCTAGCACAAACCCTAGACTCTCTCACTTCTCACTCGTGTAGCAAGATTCTCTCTACGAGAGCGCTTTATCGCAACTAGTGTCTCCATTTAAGCAGGTACGAGAGATATTTAATAATGTATTCTACTCGATGCTGTCAGCCTGTCGATGCTTAAAATTTTGAATACTTAGCTTTTTAACTGACAAAAAATGGATGGGGATGGAAAATAAAAAGAATAAACTAAAAAGAAGTGAAATTGTTTTGCTGATGATACAAACGTGAGTCTAAGACTTGTTCTTGGGTATTGAAGTGAATGACGATACAGAATATGCCAGGCTGAGCAATTTTCAATCCAAAATTAAGTTTATTTCCAAATCCCGACAACAGTAAAATAATACAATATTTATGATGTAGAAGATTCATCTTGTTTCCACTAGTAGGCTATACAATAAAAACTCAAAAACACTTTTGCGAGGAAATATTGTGAGTCACGTTATGGCGAGACGCGCGTTTCACTCTGTTGTAAAGAGCATCGTCAGACGACCCACAGTACACTGGTTTAAGGGATGGTTTTATGTATGAACATCCATAGGATGGAGCGATAAGTGTTTTTTTTTTAAGTTTTTATTATACAATAATTACAAATAAGATAAAAAACTGGCATGAATACCCATACTAAGACTGATTAAGAGAAACCGTTTACAATTATAGATCATAGGAATGCTAGCATGCATATAGGTATAATTAAGTTAAATGCTTTCACATAACAGCTTATTATAAAAGTGGAACGGTTAATGAACCATCATCATGATAGGACGTTTGTGCAACCGGGGGTCTGACCTAAGATACTACTAGAAGTGATTTCAACTTTTAACACGAAGAAAAGCGAACTATAACAAGAACAAGATTGAAGAAATAAGATAGAAGTGGAAAATGTTTAAAACATGAAGATGGAAGAGAAAAAGACGTCGATAATGTTCGAAATCATAGTATTCCATGTTTATAAGAATAAATAAGCGTAATGAATAAACAACTTGAATTTAATTTGTGATGAATGCAATGCAAGAGCAAACAGCAACTGCATTTTTCTACAGCGTGAAGATATATCTATAGATTTGAATATCTTTACGTTCCCTGCAATTTTTCTCACAGTTCAGTAAACAGGTGAATATTAATTTCCCCATTATTGTTGGTAGAGAACGGCGTGATGTGAATGAGACTCAGTATACTGTTGTCTGGAGTTGAAAACCACAATTTCATGGTCAAGGTAACAATTGCATAATTTTAACCTGTTGTGAAGCAGCTGGCGGCCCCTTGAAAACAGCTGATCACTACTTCTTATTATTTCTCGTGTTCTCACCTGTGCTGGAGCATGAAAAAGGTTTTGTGGTTGCAGAGGAACCGCAGTAAAAATTTGTCCAATTTCATACAAAACCTTCACTGTGGAAAAATATTATTCTTTTTGATGTTGGTGATGTCAGAGCCAAAATTGGAAGAAATAATGACATCTCGATTATGACATAACGTTGTTATTAACGGAATATCATCGCCAATATACCGTACTCTGTCTTCAGCTATGGAAATCCTGCAGAAATTAAAGCTCGGTATATAATTGATAGCTTGGTTCATTTTAAATAGAAAGATGATTTGAATAAACAATACAATACAGCGGAAAATTTGTGCTAAGCTGATTTAATCTAAAAAAAAAAAAAATAATCACCATAATTATACTGTATTGAGTTACGTATGTTTTCCATGTTTGATAAACAATCTGTATTTCGTTCAATTCTACAGAAACCGTTTATCAATTTAAATTTTGTATTTTTGTAATATGATGATAATATAATTGTATAATTGATAATACTTGTATAATACTTAAATAATTGATAATACTGGTATACTGCTAAAATAAAAGTTTAAAAGAATCATGTTAACCCCTGATCTGTAGAAATTATGATTAATACTGCAATTGCAATAGCAATTAGATATGTAATGTTTCAACAACCCCAATTGTATAACTCCTAATAAGAGAGCTGATAGTATAAGTGGGTCAACAGGGCAGTAGAAGTGAGTTACGGGATTAGCTTACTGCAAATAGGTCACCGTTATTACACTATAGATCTACATTAGATTAGAAGACAAACAGCCTCAAATAGTTAGGATTGCTCACTTCTAATGGAGTAACTAGGTTATTTGGGATGCCAACTACTGCTCAGGTTTTTATTAGGTTACTCATATACTATTTAGACCCAAAAATAGTTATTCCGAACATATTTTATTTATTGGTAGTTGTAGTGGAATGTGATAGCATTCAAAGTGAATTGATATTTTTCTGAGTAACATCACAAACTATCGAAGGAATTCAGGTACCCTCGACAATATTTATAAGAAAATAGCAATAGGGTTCCGTCATTAGATTATTTTTGTTTATTTTTTACTGCGTTGTGAGTTCATATATTGAGCGCTCTGTGCAGCATCAAGTAAAGTTATTTTCGCCAGCAACAAACTTATAGGCTGGTCTTTTAAACGAGAACACCTTATATCCTTATCCTTATTGCCACAGAGCGCAGCATTGGCTTCTACAGAGAGCGCAAGGTGCATGCAAAAATGCATGCAACTCATCTAACAAGAATTCATATTGGTCTCCAATTGTGTTCTATGTCAATCATTGTCTCCATTTGAAACAGTTTTGGGTCTATAACGTACGTACGTGAGTAAAAGTGAATAAGTTCATATTCATAAACTTACCTTAAGGGGTCCTTAACTCAATGGAATCTTGGAAAGCCTTCATAAGACGACTTTTCAAGTCTCCTTTCGAGATAAGGAAGCCTTAAGGTGATTTCGTGAATAAAATGGGCCAGAATTTCGACAGGGGATCTTTACATTTCTTAGTTCTTAATTGAGTCCTCTAGCACTTTCTTTATGAGGTTTTTCCTTGAGTGAATATTAGTTGCTTCATGCGTTTACTAAATAACTGTACCATATAACGAGCAATCCAAGTGTGAGGCCAGCGTTTAATGATAAAAACAACGATCTTTATCGAACCCAGTAATCTCCGTGCATCTCACTGGTGACAAACGACTCTTCTGTTGAAACTAATGTCACAGAACTGTGACTCAGTGATGTCACACAGTTTCCTGGCATTCCCCGAGAGGTCGTCAACGGAGAAGAGGACAAAAATTATTAGGGAAACGCCAAAAGTAGGAGAGAGAAAAATTGTGAAACGCACGAAGTGACAAAGTGGTGGTGACGATGCCAGAAACGCGTGCGACCCCGGACGGTCGAGGTGGTGTGATACTTGGGCGTCATTTATGATGACGGATCGTGAACACCTTGTGACGAAATTCTGTGTCTTCAACGTCTTCGAGGGAAAAATAAAAGATAAAGAAAGAAAAATTATAGGAGAGCAACGCACTGCATTCCAAGGCATCCTCCTGGCTTTTGGCCCCGACTACTCAACACTATCACACGTCTTAAAACATTGCGCAATCGCACTTTTATCCTCTGCACACTACTTAAATTCAGCACCTCAACGTCCTCATTAATACCCAAACAATCTAAATTTTGTTAGTTCTTATTCCAATTGAATTACTACGAAGTTATACCAACATGGTCATGGTTATCTTGACGACCGGTCATCATTTTAATTGCCATAATAACGTTTTAATGAATCATGACGATTTTTTGTCTTGATTTGCATGATTGTATCTTTGTGATGAGAAAACGATTATGAAATTGCAAGAGAACTGTTTTTAGTGCAGGTTGGTTCGAGCTCAAGTTTCGAACATTTTTACTGTATAACTTGATGACGAGTTTTTTCAACAACATGAGATTATTCTAGAACTCTAGTAGTATGTATAATAACAGTGATCATAGTCACCAAATGAAACTTACTTCAAAATGTTTAATTGTTACGTATAATAACAGTGATCATAGTCACCAAATGAAACTTACTTCAAAATGTTTAACTATTAAGTAATTAAACATTTTATACGACCGTTAGTGCCTCTCAACAAACTTCTTAGTTCTAGTGAATATGATAATAAATTATTGCTTATTGTGGTAGGAGTAGCCTAGATACCCAGAATGAACCCAGTATGGATTTCAACAGTAACCCATAAAAACACTCAGTCAGTAAACATGTTAATTTAATAGATTGATATTTGAGCGTTGATGTTATTCAAACATTTTTTGTATTTTTGTGATGATGGTATCGTAGTAGATATCCAGATAGACAATAGAGCATCGGCCAAGATACGAGTGACAAAGCGGCAGTTAAAGCTCTGTAACTGGTTGAGGAATCCCATTCCTCAATGAGGATTCCCATTAGCAACAAGTGAATCAGAGATTTCAATTTTATTAATCACAATATTTGCTACTGTACTAGCAAAGCCTTTCAAAGGGTTCTAGAGTGTACATGCATGAAGCTGCTCTGGTTTGCGGTGTTTGTTCGATTGATATTGAGAATGATGTAACTGCTAAATCTGTAGTAACTATATCGTTTATTGATAAAACAATATGTGGCTGCTCTTTTATAATTTTAAATTGTCTTTGAAGCATCGTTGTTGTAAGCGCTCATTTAAAAGTCAAGTGATGAAACTTTTCAAAATATCTTAACATTTAACATTGAGCGAATCCATTAATATGTTGGACAATAGCTATTGTACTTATTTGGCTATAATCAACATGAATTTGAAACTCCATGCATCAAGTAATGTAAAATTCAATTGAAAATGGAAGAGAAAAACGATTAAGATGAATGAGGTAAAGGTGGAAGATGAGGAAGAAGGAGGAAGAGAATGAGGAGGAGAAGAGGAAGGAAAAGGAGGAATAGAAAAGGAAGGTGATAAAAGCTGTTGCTTCATACATTATTGAAACCATCTTCATCAATTGAGTGGAACAAAATATATTTCAATGAACCTACATTAAACCTGATGCACGTTAAAACTAGTGACTGCTATCAAAACAGCTCACCACCCCCAACTCTGAATGACTCTTTAACAGAAAACAGCTATTTTGCCATCACCTTGTCACGGAATGGTTCC